>WBMY01013481.1:129017-339000 GCA_013397315.1 Donacobius atricapilla
TTTTACTGGAGGCAGTCTTGGATTTTGTTCTGGTCAGGCTGTGACTTGGGAGTAATAATTGCATCCACTGTGTGCTGTGGTCAGCAATCCAAGCTCCATAGGCAGCAGGCACAAAGCAGCTTCTGCTGCCTCTTCAGGTGGCCCTGCACTGGTAACACAGTGGTCAGTACAGGTTCTCTGCCAGCAATGTTAAGCTAAAGCCTTTCTTTTTGTCATTATAGGCCTCTTGTAATAACTTCTGCAATTTGTTTTGCAATAACCTGGTAGTAGGAATAAAGTCAGGTCTTCCTGTACATTGCTGCTCCTTGACTCCCCTAGTCAGGGTTCCTTGCCACACAAGCTAGCACAGCACACACTGCAGCAAACCCACTGCTGCTGTCCCAGCTGGGTACCAAGGGCAGGAAATTTCAGTCCCTGCAGAATTTGGCTTTTGTGTTTGATTCTCTTTCAAGAGAGCATATATGCCTGGTTTAAAACCTACTAAAGGAGTGCCTGTGCAAGTTTCTCATCTGTGATTAACTAGCATGTTGTGCACTGTTTTGTTTTTTCGGTCTTTTTTTTTTCCTCCGTGGTGCTGTGTGGCTTGTGTTCACCTGCGCTTGTACAAAGGCGTTTTGGATTACCTCAATTTTTAGCAAAAATGCTGGCATCAGAACTTAACACTTGAGCCCACCCTACTCCCTTTACCCCAGGCTGCATTTTACCTGCAACATAGCAAGAGACAAGCGCTTGAGGACACCATCCAGGTCATGTATATGATTAACTCCTATTTTGCTTATAAAGGAATGAGAAAGGAGTATGGAGAGTGTGGTTAGCAGTGGGTAGAGGTTTAAAACAAAGCTGCAGTGAGGAACTGCTTTTTGTAATCACTCAAAGTAAAAATCTGTTAGACTAAAATAGCTGGTTTTCTTGACGCAGTTTTCAGCTGTCCTTACAAATACCAAATGTGCAGGAATTATCCCTGTAAACTTATGGGAGTAGCTTGCCAGAATAAGGTCACAGAAGGAGTAACTTGCAAATTGGATCTAGACATTTCCTGCACCCCACCCGTGCTTTCCTTGTTCTCCAAAGCTGAACAGCAGCCTCCATAGCAACAGTCTGACCTGCCTGCCTGTAAAAGTCCATGTTAGTAAGACTTCCTCCACTAGCCAGAAAAACCCCAACCCAAAACCGTTGCAGGGCTGTATTATATTTTTACATTCAGTGAATCCTGCTCATTTGAACCTTCTTCCCCACCTTCACTCCACCGCATATGCATGGCTGGTAGCACTTGTGTGTGTTTGTCATGATTTTTGAATGAGTTTCCCCTTCATTCTTAAAGTTGTTTTTCTGAGTGCGCTCTCATGAAGTCTCTTGCTGGCATTGCACCTTCACTCTAGTGCAAGGCGTTGCAATTAACCCTTTCTCAACCCCAGGAATGGATTTTCCCTCACTTACTGCAGGACTTTGATTAGCACAAACCGCAAGTTTGTTCCAGCTTGCTGGGCAATGAGAGGTTTAATTGCTCTGACTTGCTTCTGGTCGACAAAGAGACGAGGCCTAGCCAGACAACCTGTTTCTCCTTGCTTGTTTTCTTGCTGTCCCCGCAGGTCTTCCGGCCCCGCACTCCCCCCGAAGCAATTGCGCTATGTAGCCGCCTGCTGGAGTACACCCCCACGGCCCGCCTGACTCCCCTGGAGGCCTGCGCGCACTCTTTCTTCGACGAACTACGGGACCCAAACGTCAAGTTACCAAACGGGCGAGATAAACCTGCACTCTTCAATTTCACCACTCAAGGTAGCCCGAGAGCCTTGAAGGATCCCTTCTTTAGGAGGAAGCGGCGGGATAAACCTTGGTCGTAATGCAGATGTTACTCCCTCGGAAGTAAAAATCTCGGAGCGGTACTAAGTTTCTTAAGTAGTTGCATAACCAGCTGTCCATTTCAAAAAGAGAGGAAAGGGTCTTGAAGTTACAGGATTTTCGGAGTCTTGGCTCCTCCGATTCCGTTTTGTTCTTGGTGGTTGTTACTGGATTGCCTCAGGAAGGATTACGTGCTTATAGCGTGTGTCTGCAGAGTGTGAATATGAATAGCTCAGAGTCTGCTTTATGTGAAGTATCACCGTCAGTGGACCATGCTGGTTAGAATATGATTTGGAGATGGTCCTGCTTCTTCATACCTGAAACACCATAGCCAAGTAGTAACGCGTGTTAGGTTTGGCAGGGAGGTTTGTGGTGTTGCTGTCCATTTTGGTTCTGGATGCAAGATAAGTGCAGGTGCTTTACTGTCCGGAATTTAAATACCGTACAGTTCATCTGGCATTACACTGACTCAGTCATTTAGAAATTGTAAAAATAAATGTACAACTCACTTTCTTATTTGAAGCCAAGCTGGTGGTATCAGATTTTAAAACCATTCATCTGTTTTTTTCTACAGAAGTCAGAAATGTAAAACTGATACCCCCAGAATAGTTTTGCCTGCCAAGACAGAACATGTGAGAAGTATAGCATACAAATATGCTAGTAATTAATTTTGGAGCACTTTTTCTGTTGTTTTTCTTTAAGTGATTAGCTGCCAACTCTCTCACCCTTTGAGCAAGAATAGTTGGGTATGCATTTTCTGTTGAAAGTCCAAAACACCTTTTGGCCCAGTTAGCATCAGTATCATTTTTCAAACTTTTAGTGCATGCCATGCCCCTCTGCCAAAATGTGAAAGAGCTCTCTCATTCAGCTTGTGGAGCCTTTTTATTTTTTTTATAAAAAGGCCATTTATGAAGCATACACCCATTAGAGTGGTCAAGTAAATAGCTTGTGCTTCCAGGTCACTGTCTTCTGTGCTGATTTCTGCATCTGTTGTTAGAAATTCAGTAGTTATGTTACAAGTTCTTCCTTGTACTCCTGGACTGCCTTTAGTTTTGCCCCTCTAAGGCCATTTTATGTAGCTAAAATAGTTTTGATCCCAGTGTCTTAATACAGCTTTGCCCCTGCTCTTTTTGAAAGTATTGATTAATTGTTTCATTATGACATTAAGATTGAACTTATCTACTGCATGAAAACAAGGTTTGTAAAAAGAATTGTAAAGCTCTGTAGTGAGTCAATTCAAAAAGTTTTTCTCATGGGAAAAACAGATATATGTATTGGGAGTGTGTCCCTGGTTCCCCTCAGGTAGTGTGGAAGCTACCCTAATGCTCAAGCAAGTTTAAAGCTCCTCTTTTGCCATCCTGAGGAGCTGATGTGCCCTCCCTCACACAGCGAGTCCTGAGAATGGTAAGAGAAGACAGTTTGTGTGGAGCAATTTCCATAAGATAAAAAAGGCAAATTTCTGTCTGTCATCTACAGGTACCAGTTTGACCATCTGTAAGGGGAAGGCAGGACACAGGCTGATCATTAATGCATTTCCAAGAAAGCTCTGTTGCAGGTGACCAGTCAAACTCAAAAAAAAAAAGAAACCAAGGTTGTTTTTAAGTACCTAAATACACTGCTTAGCACAGTGATTTGAAGAACTTTGTAGCTGATAAATGTACAGCAGTCCTGACTGTGAGCTCAAGATATACAAGAAGCTTTTGCTTCTCCTGTGACTACTGTTCAGTCTGTTCTCTGGTTTACTGTGCAAGATTCCATCAAATTGGCTGCTTCAGAGCAGAAATGCCAGTTGAGAAGCATATCAGATCATTAGGTGGATAATGAGTCAGGTTAAGTCATCTGTGGTAATTTAAGAAGTAATGAAAGACAATTTCATTTTAAATGGCATTTGTTTTCAATAGACAATATTAAGTTCTAGAAGTGTTTGATTTGGCTGTATCCAGTTGCCTGAAACCCATGAGGTAGGAGGCGACTGCAGAGGTCTTAAAGTCAAAACTGTTAGAAATTACAAGATAAATCCAACCATTAAGACATTGGACTGATTTTCAAAAAGAAATTAAACGTCATACCAAATGATGTATGATGTTTAATTTCTTCAGATAGGCACTGATGCTGCTCAGATGAAGTCTAGAACAGTGAGGGTATATGGAAGATCAAGAACATGGTCTTTGGCAGCCAGCTGTAAGTTGTGGAGCATGTGGGTGTTTATCTTAAGAGATTAAGTCTGTTGAAGAGAGCACTGTCTGGTCATTTGTAATGTCTTGCCTGTAGGTTTGTCTTAATTTAAATTAATATTACATGCTAATTGGGTTTTGAAAAAGTTATTTTGGCTAAGGAAGTATCTCTACTAGCTACAGAGCAGCAATTCAGTTAGACTTTTAGATCTGCAAGGCAAAAAGCAATTTTTCTCCTAGAAGCCAAATTTTCAAATAGTCTGTGAAATGACTGCCATTTCCTAAACTACTTTTAACATGTCAGCAATTGTGCTGTGTCACAAAACTTAATGTCACTCCATGCTGGCCATTGAAGACTGTAAAATTCCTTCAGTGGTTCAGCACTTAGGAATAGTTATCACACTCCTCAAAGATAAATTACTTTTTTACTGAAGGGGGAGTGCATTGGGTTTTTTGATTGTTTATATTTTTAATGACCCTAGCCTGTGACCTTTAATTTTTTTTTATTTAGAGAGATATATATGTATATGTTTATATGTATATGTAATGGAAAGTTTGTTATTGTGACCAAAAAAACACATGGTACAAGAATAATTTTTCCAGGGAATTCTTGGAGTATTGATGTATCAAGTATAATAATACTGAAAAAGAACACTGCTGTTTCCCAACACCAAGCATTTTCTTATGTTTGGGGAATGAAGGTGATCTAGTCTTCTAGTAAAACTGCTCCTTCTTGGAGATGTTAAGTGGCTCTGCAAGTGGGTTGATTTGATCAGCAGAAAGGGTGTTCTCCCAGCTGATGTGGATGGGAGTTTGGTCTTATAAATGAATTTTGATAGCTGCTCTGTTCACATCATGGTATTGAAAACTTTGTCTGGATTGCCTTGACCACAACATAGCTTCTTGCAGCTGTAGTGGTTGTAATTAACCCAGCCTTGAATTGCATATTTGGTTTCCATAACCAGACTACAGTTGAACACCCTGCCCAAATACTGTGCGGAAAATCACTAAGGACAGAGATTCTAAGTATTTTGTAGACTGCACATAATCACAGGTTGAGCTTTCTCCACAGCATTGCCATGTCTCATCCTTACAGATGGAATAGGTGCCAAAATGCATTATAGCAAAAATTCAAACAAGTTCTTAAGCAAAACTGCTATTAAACTTCAGCCAAGAGAGTCCACTTTACTTCGTTTGTATCTCCTCTGAATTGGCTTGCTCCTCTTAAGTTCAAGACGTGCAGAGTATGCTGAATTTAAGAAACTTCATACCAAGAAAGAGAACGTGAGGTTTGAGAAGGGAACAAGGTCAGTTCTTCTAGTCTCTCTGAAAGTTCCTTAAGGTAGCTTCAAAGAAATGGTTGCACTTGCATTAAACACAACAAAAAGCCATTATTATTGCCACAATACAAAATGAGTTGTTCTAACACTATTAAATGAGGGAGGAATGAGAGAAGGTTGAGGTGCCCTTGCCAGGGGTGTTGTTCTGTCTCATCAACTGGTTCTTGGGCTGCAGCAACACTGAGAGTCTGTAGCTGCACCTCGAGGCACTGTGCAGCACCAGAAGGTAGCAAGTGTCATGGGGTTCCCTTGTTTTAGTTCTACTTTAGCTTGGGTCACAGCCCCGTATTGTTTCGAGTGATGTGCAGAAAATAATGCAGGGGTGATAGAAACTTTCAAGAGAGCAACATAAAGAGTAGGTTTCCCGTTATAATAGATTTGGGAAACAGATTTGGAAAACAGATTTAGAAAAAATACTAAGGGAGTAACATTTTCTAGCACAAAACAGCTAATACCCAAGATGGCATTGAAGTGTAGGTTTATAACTGGTGTTCCACTTTGACACTTAAGGATTCATGTTGCTTCAGTTTATATTTCAATTTAAAATGAAGATTCACAAATTCTGCATAGTATTATGGATATATGAACTCATGTATGGATTGAGGATTTTGTATTTGTACAAGAGCTGTGAGTACTGAGGCTTTCTAGAAGGACTAGCTAGGTCTGCTTAGACCTGAATGGAGTATTACAAGATGGATTAGATGTGTTGCAGGTAGTGTAGCAACCTGCTTGCATTCATAACTGTTGAAACACAGTCTCGCAATGTGTAGTAATCAAAGGCTTATAATCAGGGGAGTCTTCTGCCTCTTGCCCTCCCAGCAGCAATGAAACTTAACGTAACAGTTAGCAGTGAAAAAAAAGTCAGCAAGTGGACTGCTGCGCCCTTTGGGCCCTGAGTTTAAAGCTAGCATTAAAGAAGAGCAATAACCTCTTAAAAATGAGCCCAAATAATTTGAGACTGTGTCCAAAACCCCCTCACTGAGCCCATGCCACGTTTTGGCTGGGTTTCCGTACAGCCTGTGCTATCAGGAGGTGTTGCGTAAAAAGCTGTCTGTTCTCGTTTCTCCTCCAGATGACCTCTTGGAGCTCCAAAAGTCATCAGTCTCCTTCCGTGAGGTGACTGTTCACATCCTTTTTACCGGATGTTGCTTTCTCAGGAGACAGCCAGTCACTCCTGTTTCTGAAATAAACAGGACCTGTCTTGTCTCGGCTCAGTCCCACCTTCTGTGAGGCACTAGATTCTCTTGAAAGGGTGCCAGAAGATTGTCATTTGTTGGCAATGTGTTGCCCTTAATCCTCCCACAGTTGTGGCTGTAAGATGCCTATTTCTCGTTCTGATACACACTGAAGCTATTTTAGATTTGGAGCCTAAAAGACATGACTATTTTTTCCCTGGTTAACGTCTTTTAATGATTGCATCATTTTGTTGTCCATTTAAATTGCCCAGTTGACCAATTCCCTTTGCCTTTCCCTGTCCTTTTAAAGGATATGTTACCTCTTCTTGGCCTCGCTCAAGGAGACTGCTGTGAGAGATTGGTCTTGGGTTCCTGGGTCCTTGAGAAAAAAATGATGCTTGAGTGAGCCAGAGAACTAATCCCTGAAGCTCTTGGAGCAACTGTTACAGCTGCTTGCTTGCTGAATCAGTGCCCAAAGCAGCACCACTGTTATCAGCCTTCTCCCTGAGACTGATTGCAGGTGGGCTTGTGAAGAAGGGGATCCTTCTCCAGTGCTCAGAAGGAAACAGCATTATCAGGCCATTGACAAGGTACAGGCTTGGCTGGTTCTTTGCTCACTCCCAAGCCACTGTCTTTCTCTGGGAAATTGCTCCTTTGCACCCCTATCTGTAGTTTTGGCAGTCTTGCTCTGGAGACTGCCGTGCTAAATACCACTGCGTTTTCCTCTCGCTGGTTGGCAAAGAGGAAAATGTAACGTGACCTTGGGCTGTAAGGGCATGTGTTTCACCTGAGGTGCCGTTACAGGGGGAAACCCTAGGAGCTGATCCTGCACATGGAGCACTTTGTGGATGATGAGCTAACTCTGTTTGTTCTACCTCCCCTCCAGAACTGTCAAGTAACCCATCTCTGGCTTCGATCCTCATCCCTGCTCATGCCCGGAACCAAGCAGCTGCTTCAACCCCTACAAATGCTACAGCGGCCTCAGGTGAGAACGTGCAACTGCCTCCCTCCCCACCCTCGCTCCCGCTGCCCAGGCACCTTCCCTCTGCTGAGGCCCACGAGCCACCTCAGCCCACAAAGGGAACAGGGAGGAAGGGGTTGTTCAGTATCACCTGAACCTTGGTCTTAGCAGGTGGCCATTTGGGTGCTAGCTGTGGTCACCAAGCCAAATCCCAGCCCATGGCATTCCAGCTTGTATTTGATTGCTTAAGGTGTTGGTCCTTCTCACGCAGACTTTTCACTCTTAAAAGTCATTCTCTCAACCTGCTTTTTAGCAATCCTTGTGGGCTGGTTTGCACCTAATTCCTGTGCTCTCAGCCATCCTGAAATTAACACTGAGTTGATGCATGAGTTTGTGATACCTAGAAAGAAAAGAAACAGCTAGCTCAGAGCTTGTGTCCTCTGAGTAGTGTGAATGGAGAGGATTTTTCCCTAAGGGCATTGGTATCTGAAAGTCTAGTTAAGGAGCTCAGTCAGTGCCTCATCTTAGTAGTTGCAGTTGCTTCCTTCTGAGTGTGGTTGTGTCATCTTCAGGCACAAGGCACATGTTTTTGGGGTTTGGCCAGCACTGAGTGAATTTTTTGTTTGCCTCCTGCTCTCTCAGGTTTCTGTCAGAAAGCTTTTAAAAGCTCACTGTTGGCCTTTAGCCACCCCATATTGTATTCTGTTTCCAGTGAAAGCTTTAAGCCTGGTAATACCAGTTGAGAGACTCGCCAAAAATCTCCCAGATGCAGCAGGATGTGGCAGAGGTGATTCAGTACATGGCATTCTTCCTCTGAGTCAGCCCTGAGTCAGCACACCAGAGGCTGTCTCAGGGCTTGGGCAACCAAAGGCAGCCTGCAAAACAGGTGTGCTTCCACAGGTCCTGCGTGCATGTCAGCCCTTTTGCAGTGCAGACACTTCCTTAGCATAGGATAGCTGACAGGGAGAAGGCCTGATTCAAAAGCTGTTCTTGAAGCGTGCAGGACAGCATTTGCTGGTTGATGTGCTGGACAGTGACCTGATACTTGGTGCACTTGCTCCAGCCAGTGCCATACAGTGAGCATTTTTGTACTCTGGGATGCACCCAGGTTTGAAAGAAGAGATTTCTCTCTAAAATTGTAGTAGCAGTAGGTTGAAGGCACAACTTGTACCATTTATGTACTCTGAATTTAGGAGAATGCAAAACTGCTATTTTCAAATTTAATATGTTTGTTTCATATACTTGGTGGTATTTTGCAAATAGTCATGTTCTCTGTTTCCCTCTTATGTGCATCTGTTGCTCAACAACAAGTGAGGAAACAGATAAAGTAGTAAAAGTGATTTAAAAACTACAAAACACAAACATGGAAAATTATTTTAAGCCTGTCTGAATAATACTGTTTCACCTAATGTCCCTTTCATGCTTTTTAAGGAGTTATCTCCACTGAGACACAAGTCTTGGGGAATTAACGGGGTTAAGAAATCTGTTTACACTCAGTACTTTTCAAGAGCTTGCATAGGGAGAGAATGCATTAGGCCAAGTCCTAAATGTGAAGTATTAAAAAAAACCCCACCAATAAAAACTTAAAAAAACAAAGCCAAAACCCCCCAACCCATCCCATATTATTGATGTCAACATTTTAAAAGCTTCTGTTTGCAAGCACTGCACTGAGTTGGGATATGTCCTCCTATTTGTGGTTCAAAACCAAAAGTAGTATCCTTGCTGATTGGAAAGAAATTGTGATATTAAGTTCAATATTGGACAGCTTTGGATTTCTGCAGTTGGTCGTTTCTTATTCCTGTGGGTTTCTCACAGCAGGTGGTGGGAATGTCATCAGAGTTACGATGTTTAGGATTAGGGCCTGTTGAGGTTATTTTAAGCTGTTGTGCTTTGCATGCTGATGCTACCCCTAGCAAGAGATTTTCATACAAGGGGTACCTTCTTTTTCTATAACCCCTGCACCTCCTGGAGCAGTAAATGTTAAATTCCTCAGTAACTGCTAAAGTGGTGTGGCATCAAGTCTCCCACCTAAGCCAGGGCATCCTGATAGGCAGGAGACTTCTCTGCAAAATGTTTGCGTGTGTGACTAAGCAGTACAGGTTCAGAAACTGCTTTTCTGAGTGGCGATGATGCAGCAAAATGTAGCTCTCAAAGCAATAAAGGGAAGAGCAAATATGTAACTGTAATTCACATTATTAGTGTGTAATGTGTGCCTCTCTCTAACAAGCAGTGTTAAAAAGCCACATTTGTTGTCTATTTCCTCTTCTCTTGAGGCAAAAAGCTGTACTTGCTCTAGTACTGGAACCTGACTTTGCAGTGGGAGTATGTAGCGTTGCTGCTCTGGCATTAGTAAATTCTCCTAAACATTCATGAGAAACTCTCTGACATAGTGGCACATCTAAAGCAAAGTGAAGGAAAGGAAAGATGAGATTTATTGGCCCCTGCTTGAAATGATGTGCTAGCTTTCTTGGAAGTATACTGGCAATTGATTAAAAATGCCAGTGCAGTCGTATTCCCGGGGATGGCTGGAGGAGGAAGAGGATGGTTTCATAACTGTGCAGCCACAGCATCTGAGAGGGGAGCATGCAGACCAAGCTGAATGCAGTGCATATCTGCTTGTGTGACTACATTTTTCCTCTTGGATCAGCCAGCAGTAGTAGTTACCTCTCTGTTAGTCACCATTAAGATGGGAAAACTCCTCTGCCATCTGCAGGGAAGTTGTGCCAGCAGGGATTCTGGGTTCATCGTCTTAGGCATCCCGCTGTGTTGATCCCATGTAATCCCAAATGCAATGGTGTGCCTGAACTTCCAGCAACAAAACAGATTAGAGCTGGTGTTACCTGCCAGCGTGTTGTAGTTGAAAAACACCACAGTGCTCCATGAAATAAGATTTAGTGCATTTGTGGTATTCACATTGAAGGAATTTTGGAAAACTTGAATTCTTTATGAAGGAGAAGACAGGCAAGCAATTCTCTCAGGCTTTTCTACAAGCTCAGAACAGGGATGTATCCATTACAAGAGAAGTAGAACTTGCGCATTCTGCCAGGTTTAATGAGAGCCTGGATTTCTACATCCATAGGCAAGCACAATAGGAAAACCAGGCTATCCTCCTCCTTGCACTTGTCTCCTCAGCCGTCCTGTGAGCATTCCCAAGCTGGTGGTTGCTTTGTTTCTGTATCTTTGCAGATGAACAGCACAGCCTGTCAGCATCACAAATGCACCCAGCTAATGCTGTCAGCAGTGCTAATGGGCTTTCTCAGTCTGAGCTGGCGTCTCCGTCACTCTCTGAACTGTAGCCCTGTCTTTGCCTTTCAGGAGGTTTTAAAGGAGTGTCACGTACCCTCCAGGAAAGCTGAGGCACTCGTTAGAGGGAAAAGCTGAATTAGAGGAAGTTCTCAATAATGATGAGAGATGCTTTTGCCCTTTGTTTGAAAGAACTTTTGGAAGCAGCTGGCATTGAAACCCTGATAATAATTCTTTCCCTGCACAGGCAGAGGTGTCAGACAGTGGTTCAGGACAAAGAGGCTGCCCTGACCTCGAGGTGGGCACTTGTCTGCCCTGTGCCACAAAGCTGTATGCCAGTTCCTAGCTGTGCTCACCAGCAGGGCTTTGCTGTCCTCTGTCAGCATTGCTGAGGGCCTAGATTTCCTTCTCTTAGGCCCAAATACTGATTTTGTTGGGGAGAAGTGAATGTCCAGAAAACCTCATACTCCCATTGTTCTCTTCTTGTGGTACTTCAGCAAGGCGATGCTGGAATAAGTGTCTCTTTGTTCCTCAAATGTCCTGTTGATCCAAAATCAACAGATGAGCTGAAATGTTAAAATACTGCATTTTCCTGCAGGCTGGGAGCCAGGGCAGCCTTGAGCTTGCTCTGCGCTCTGTCCCAGCCTGGGGGAATTTCTGTATATTGTTGTGGAAAGCCCCAAGAAAATGTTCTTGGCCTGCATCACCTGATTTATTTTCTTTTAACATGTGGTGGAATATATATTTCTCGGGAGCTCCCCTGTTACAGTGATGACTGAAAAGGAGCATATGTTAGATGAAGTAGCTCCATCCCCTCCTCTTTTTTTTTTTCTTTATCTCTGTGTGGTAGCAATGTAATGATAACAATTTCAGACTGCTGTCTTCAGGAAATTGACATCCAAAGACATGTTTCATTTCAGCAAATGAAATACAAGCATCTTTTGTACACATACAGAGAAATCCTCTGCCAACAGTATAGACTCCAGCTGGACTGCTTGCATCAGGCACTGCCAGCAGATGTTGCATTAACTGGAGTTTATCCATACTTGAAAATTAATCTAGAACAGGCATAGTCGAGTTTAAAGTGTAGAAACACTATTATCTGTCTGGCTGGGTCACTTCTGATTTCTGTGGTCATTTTTGGTCTGCTTGCATGTGGGATTTGGGAATTGTCCTTCATGGAAATTCTCCACAAAGGAGGGCGTCTCTCTCCTGCAAGGCCAACTTCCCACATAACATTGCTACTGTCATAATGCTGCCTTGGTATATTAATTGCATAAGCTTTATTTTTGGTCATGGTGGTCATTCCTTTGTAAAGGAGGGGATGCAATTAATTTGGGGTGAGATGAAAGGGAATGAGAAATTCCCAGGGCAGTCATCTGGCATCCTCTGCCCACAGGACGATTTGTCTTTCTTCCCACACATTCCTTGCAGCATTTCCTTTTCAAATAGGCATCATCCTCTCTTCCCACTTGTTAGTTGTGTTTCTGGATGCTGCTGATTGTTTGATTTCCTATTTTTGTTGCTGTTGTCGATGTTACTTAATTTATGACTCAGCAAGTGCTGCCCATTTCTAGCTGGCATGTGTGGTGTGGTTGACAGACTTGGAGGGAAGGAATGCCATCCAGAGGGACCTTGGAAGGCTTGAGGGGTGCCTATGCAAAATTCACGGCGTTCAGTGGGACCAAGAGTGAGGTCCTGCCCCTGGGTCAGGGCACCCCAGGCACAAATACAGGCTGGACAGAGAACAGATTGAGAACAGCCCTGAGGAGGAGGATTTGGGGGTCTTGGTTGATGAGAGGTTGAACATGACTTGACAACATGCACTTCTAGCCCAGAAGCCAGATGTATCCTGGGCTGCATCAAAAGGACCTTGGGCAGCAGGTTGGGAGAGGTGATTCTGCTCCTTGATTCTCATCTGTGACACCCCACCTGAAGTGCTGTGCCCAGCTCTGGGGCCACCAGCATAAGGATGTGATTATCGGGGCCTGGAGCACCTCTCCCTTGAGAGAGATGGGACTGTTCAGCCCAGAGAAGAGAAGGCTCTTGGAAAAGCATATAGCAAACTTCCAGGACCTAAAGGGCACCTACAAGAGAGCCAGAGAGGGACTTTTTCCAAAGGCATGAATTGTTAGGACAAGGGGAAATGGGTTCACGCTGGAACAGTGTAGGTTGAGATTAGATACTAGGAAGAAATTCTGTACTGTGAGACTGGTGAGGCACTGGCACAGGTTATCCAGAAAGGTTGTGGCTGCCCCTGGAGCTGTCCAAGGCCAGGCTGGATGGTTCTTTGCAAAACCTGCTCTAGTGGGAGGTATCCCTGGCCATGGCAGGACAATTGGAACTGGGCGTACTTTAAGGTCTGTTCCAACCCCAAATGGTCCATGATTCAGTTCCTTGCCTTTGTTCGTGGCTGTGGTCAGGTGAGTGTGGCTGAAGAGGAGGGGGTTTTGCCAACAGGTGACTGTAGAGCATTGCCCAGCTCCTCTGTGATGGAGAAATGTTACTGCACACCCAGCGCCTAGCGGTGTGTTTTGTCATGTCTGGTATTCCTGCTAGTCACACAGCCCTTCAGGCTGAGGTCACCAAATCTGTTCTTTCTTTCTATACACCATTTCCATGAGTCTTTTTGAATACACGGTTTGCCCAGTCTGCCCTCTTCTGTACTGAGATAAGAGGTCTTTCTGATGGTTTTTCCTGTTGCGGTATCAATAAGCTCTGCAGTTAATCTGACAGAAATTAAGTGGGTGAAATGCATGGCAGTGTCTTGGAGAAAACCTCATTTAATACCTTTTTCTCATCCTGTATTTTATGTGCTTAGGTGTTCACCCACTTATCTATAAGTATCCTATAGTCTTTCTGACTTGGCTAATTATATACTATACAGAATGGTTCCAGGTGAAATTGGTGCATTTTTTTCCCCTACCAACTCTTCTAATACTAAGATTTATTTTTTTTTTTAAGAGGAAATACCTGATGCATGCGGCCTATGTAAACACAGTTACAATAAATTTCCTTTTGGTATTTCTTTGCAAACCCTCCGTTTTTCTGGAATGCACTTCGACACATGCCCTTGATCCTGTGACTTGTCTCTCTGTGAAGCACTGTCCCTCCCTGAGAAGGTGTTGGAGGCATTTACTGCAGAGATCCGATCCTCTAACATATCATGTGCTTGCATAAACCTCATTACTGGCTTCAGGCCTTGATGTTAATCTGCTTCAACAATTCAGAGGGTGGCAGATCCAACTTGGGTTGAGCAACACTGAATACAGCAGCAGACTTGAAAGACTTTCTCAGGCACCAAGTGCAGGAATTGCACATTGGCACACCAGATGTTTCTGCCAGGGGAGCGGGCTTGTCACTTTCCTTGTCTGCGCTCATTCACGCAGCTAACAGGCACATTTATGATGAGAAGGACTAAAAATGTGAAACTGTAGCACCAATGTGAAACCTCGTAGTGACCACAGACACCAGTGTTGGCTTTGGCAATGCCAGTGTGCCTTGTCCTGCGCTTGTGGGATGTAACACGGGTGACTTCGCACTGTGCAGCCAGTGTCACAAACTGCAAAACCTGCTGGAGCCCAGCCCATAGCCCTCAGCCCTCCAGGTTGTTTTTGCCCTGCTTAAAGACCATCTTCCATCTTTCCCCAGATTGGATTGTTCCATCTGCATGCCCTGAGGTCAGGAGAGCATCCTAATCAAACAGTGTCTTGGTGGGAGTTGTGGGTTTCCCCTTGTGGAGAATGTCATAGCTGTTGTTTCCAATGTGTCTCTGTTTTGGAGGTAATGCTGGTTGTTTTTTCTCTCTCCCCTTCTCGTCTGTTGTTTGCAGATGTTAACGCAGGAGAACGAGTTCAGACCAATAGTGTAGCTACAGCATCAGCCTCCAACTCCACCTGAACCAGTACCAAGCAGCCAGCTGCACAGGAAAAATCACCAGTAATTTGAGTCTTGCTCAGCAACACTGGTCACATTTGGAAAGAAAATTAAAAAGAGGAAAAAAAAAAATCCAACAAAACAACAAACCAACCAACCTGTTCATTTTAGTGTTCAATTTTTTATTATTATTATTGTTGTTCTTATTTAACCTTGTAAAATATCTATAAATACAAACCAGTTTCATTGTATTCTCACTCTGCAGGGTGTCCGGGGCAGGGGACTAGGTGGGGGGAGGAGGGAAAGCGGAGCAATACAACACACCAATGTCTCCCCTCGACAATCTCTTCATGTTGGAAGTTTGCTGTTGTGTACTTCAGAACCAGGACTCTTGCCTCATACCCCCTCCCACAACAGAAAGAACGAAAAAAACGAAACAAACAAATCCCAAACCTCATTCTCTGCTGAAGTTATTTTTTTTTACCCTCTTTTTTTATTTTCTTTTTAAGTGAAGTTTTGGACTTTGATGTAGTGCACAGCTTGAATTTGGTCGGGAGCTTAGCTGGGGTCATTCAACAGAGCTCAGCGTTTCTTGTCAGCAAATCCATATCCCAGGTTATCTGAAGAACTGCCCTGGCTCAGCACAGGGAGCGGGCGACGTGGTAGGAAAATAGGTGTCCACGGGGTGGGGGGGGGAGGGTTTGCCATGTGTCTAAGGCTTGAACCGCTAGCGGAAGCCTTCAATTTAAAAATCAGTGCTAGTGATGAGGAAATCTGCAGCTTCATGTGGGAAAAGTCTTGCCCGAGTGGGTGAAATATAATATAATACACACACATGCACCAACAGCAGCGGGCAGCTCTGCCCAGGCATCCCCTTTGCCCAGCCGGAGCTCCTGCTTGCCGTGCCTCAGGCCGGCTCCCAGCTTCAGCAGAGAAGAGCGGACGAACAAAACCCTCGGCAGGGGCCCAGCTAGTGGATGGATGTTAAGGGACTTTTTGGGAAGTGGCCACTGTGAATGTGTGTTTGGTTGGTTTTTTTTCCCTCCCCAGCCCTCCTTGGCTCTTGATTTGAACAGACTTCCCTTTCCTAAGGTGCATACAGGAAAAGGACACCGGGGTTTATAATGTGAACTGTAACAGGCTACTGGTTTATTTTGTAATACTTTTTTTTTAACTGCAGTTTTAACTTGCAGGATGCCACATTCTCCGATAGTTCTGATTTTAAATCCACAGCTAGAATCTGTATTTAATTTTCATCTTTTTTAACCTCTTGCTTTTTCTTTTTTTTCTTTTTGATCTCTCTATTTATTGATGCGTGTTGCCACGTCGCCATTATGTTTTTACATTGGTAGAATATTAAAATACACATCCGAATGCTCTTGATTGGTAATGTGTACCTGCTGACTTGTAGGAAAGCTGGCTCTATATGAGTGTGTGTGTATATATATTATATAAATATATACATGTATACATAGATACAATACTGCTTTTTTTATTTTGTCTACGATCTCGAATCAGTCTGACTGAAGCGTGAGGTGAATGCTTGTTCTAGTCCATCAGTTCAGGGTCCAGGTTTCCTCCCTGCGACGGCGTGTGGTGTGAGCATCCACGTCTCTCTTCCTGAAGTCAAAGCAATATTCCTTGCGAAAGGGTCAGGTGGGCGGCCGGATGCAGCCCCAGCGCGGAAACGAGACTTTTGGAGACCTGATCTTGTGGTAGGCTTGCGGTTGGTGTCCGCTCCAGCCTTATCCTTCTTCAGAGAAACTGTAGTCGCCTTTGGTGCTTACCGAGCCGTTCCTCGACCTGCGGATCTCTAAGGCAAGCAGTTGCTTTTCGGGAGCACGCGGAACCTTCGTGTGGCCCGGGGGGAACCGGCAGTAGCGGCTCTGGAAGCTCGGCCGCCGCAGGGGCAGCAGGGGCTTGGTCACGAGCTCGGTGTGTTTCTTCTTGTACCTTTTATGCTGTTCTCGTGGGATTTTTTGGAAACTGTCTCTTAGCAGCCCCGGAACTGATAAAAGCTCTGCCCTCTCCCTCCTGCCTGGCACGCGGTGGGTTTGGGGACGCGGGAGCTGATTGAAGAGGTGAGTGACCACCTACCGTGAAACCGATAAACCCTCATGTTTATACCCCTTGGCGATTTGCTGTTGGGCACACACACACACACAAAAAAAAAAGTTTTGAAGCTTTTTGGCATTCTGGCTGGCTGCAAAGGAAAGCACACCCACGTTGAAAAACTGAAGGCTTTCCAAATCTTTACCTGCAACTTAATAGAAAGGGCTGAAGAGCGTCTTAACGCATGCGCTCGGCTAGTCAGTGTCCTGAAAGGTAAGTGAAGGGGCTTGGTTGACCCAGTGATCCAAATCCATGCAGGAGACTCAAAAAGTAGGACAGTGGCAGGGTATGGCTCTGCTGTATAGACAAGACTGCTGAAGCATTGGCCACAGGCGCTGTTATTTGGAGGCAGTAAATTACCGAGTCTTTAAAAAAAAAAAAAGTAATAAAAATATCAAAGAAAAATTGCTGCTTGTGCCAGGACATGTGGCTTTTCTTTTTCATTTTTTTGTTAAAGACTGGCGGAGGGGAGTCAGCGTTTCTCTCTGGTTTTGTGACTGTGCCGGCGTCTGTGTGTGTCTCGTGTGTGTGTTAGGCGGGGGGGAGGGTCAGGGGTGCCCCTCTGGTTTTATTTCTGTTTTCAAGGATCATAGCAGGATCACACACTCTTTTATACAAGTTAGATCCAGGTCTTTGAACAACCTTTTTTTGTAAATAAGAAAAAAAAAAAAAGAAAAAAAAACACAGTAAAGATAGCAACAAAAAACAAAGCTCCTCACCAAATTCAAGCTTGTACATTATTATTTTTGGTTGTTTTTGAATTTTTGAGTTTTATTGTTTTGTATGTAAATATGTGGACCCAGGAACTGTTATTAATGAGCAAAAAGTTACCGTTCAGGGCAGTGATTCTGTTTAATAATCAGACAAAATGTAGACGAGCTTTTTAAAGCCATATAGTTTTAACTCTGTACAGTAGGTACCGGCCTGTATTATTGTAACAATAACTCTAGCGATGTATAGTGTATCTATATAGTTTGGAGTGCCTTCGCTTCCATGATTTTTTGAATTTTATTTCCCTTTTATTTTTTCCTCCTCCTTCTTTATTAACAGTGTCTCCCACCCCAAACCCACATCTTTGCTCCCCCTCCCCGCTTTCTAACTCTTTGAGTGCTGTATGGTTTCGGTGATACCCTGATCAGTAGCGGAACGAAAAGAAACCGTCTCCACCGTCATTTACTTCATTGGAGCCGTGGCTTTGTTTTGGGAGTCTCCAAGGTGCCCGCTCTGTCCTCCTCCTCCCGCTAGCAGCAGCTGATTTCATTCGGACCCTTGCCCTAGCAGCCCATTTAGATTTGGCTTGTCTCTCCCCTCAACCCAGGAGCATCGGGGCAGCAGCAGCTTCCAGGAGGCTTGGCCTTCCCACCCTCCCTGCGGCTGTGCCAGGGGCAGCGGCGAGCGGAAAGGGCCCCCAGGGAGGGAAATCCCCACATCCCGCAGGGTTGCTGCGCTCGGAGCCATTTGGCTGCGGTGGGAGCAGGGGCAGCGCTGTAGGAGACTGCGGTGGTTTTTTCTGCCGGGAGGACTTTCTGTTCCCTTTCTTCTCCCTATCTTTTTCCCCCATATCCTTCCCCGAAGTCACTTTTGTTTTCTTGAGATAAATTTAACATGACTCTTGATTTCTTGTGCCCAGCACGAAGGCCTTGTTTCTAAAACTAGTTTGCTTGTGTTTTACTACCTTGTTAGTATTCCACATAAGATTGTCTTGAATGGGAAAACACGTAACTCTTTACCAAACCAAAGGTTGCTGTTTTATTTCGAAGCATCTCGTGTTCATTCCAGTGAAGCAGAGGCTGCACTTTCTTTCTGGTGACACGAAGGTCAGTGATGCCAAGCTGTTGGTGACAGTCTGCTCAGAGCTGTCCCTCTCTTCTTTTACACTCTTTCGGGCTTCTTTTTNCCTGTAAAATTTGCGTTCATTAATGTGTTGCTGATGGATCACTTGGGCCTGTACACACCAATTAGCGTGACCACTTCCATCTTAAAAACAGAAATCTATATATATATATTAAGGACTGTGGGTTGTATACAAACTATTGCATACACTTGTGCAAATCTGTCTTGATTTAAAGGAAAAGCAAAACCTGTATAACATTATTACTACTTGAATGCCTCTGTGACTGATTTTTTTTTTTTTTCATTTTAAATATAAACTTTTTTTGTGGAAAGTATGCTTAATGTTTTATTATTTCCCCCGCCCCGTTCCCCTTGTAAATACGTTTTGTTCNTGTGTGTCTCGTGTGTGTGTTAGGCGGGGGGGAGGGTCAGGGGTGCCCCTCTGGTTTTATTTCTGTTTTCAAGGATCATAGCAGGATCACACACTCTTTTATACAAGTTAGATCCAGGTCTTTGAACAACCTTTTTTTGTAAATAAGAAAAAAAAAAAAGAAAAAAAAACACAGTAAAGATAGCAACAAAAAACAAAGCTCCTCACCAAATTCAAGCTTGTACATTATTATTTTTGGTTGTTTTTGAATTTTTGAGTTTTATTGTTTTGTATGTAAATATGTGGACCCAGGAACTGTTATTAATGAGCAAAAAGTTACCGTTCAGGGCAGTGATTCTGTTTAATAATCAGACAAAATGTAGACGAGCTTTTTAAAGCCATATAGTTTTAACTCTGTACAGTAGGTACCGGCCTGTATTATTGTAACAATAACTCTAGCGATGTATAGTGTATCTATATAGTTTGGAGTGCCTTCGCTTCCATGATTTTTTGAATTTTATTTCCCTTTTATTTTTTCCTCCTCCTTCTTTATTAACAGTGTCTCCCACCCCAAACCCACATCTTTGCTCCCCCTCCCCGCTTTCTAACTCTTTGAGTGCTGTATGGTTTCGGTGATACCCTGATCAGTAGCGGAACGAAAAGAAACCGTCTCCACCGTCATTTACTTCATTGGAGCCGTGGCTTTGTTTTGGGAGTCTCCAAGGTGCCCGCTCTGTCCTCCTCCTCCCGCTAGCAGCAGCTGATTTCATTCGGACCCTTGCCCTAGCAGCCCATTTAGATTTGGCTTGTCTCTCCCCTCAACCCAGGAGCATCGGGGCAGCAGCAGCTTCCAGGAGGCTTGGCCTTCCCACCCTCCCTGCGGCTGTGCCAGGGGCAGCGGCGAGCGGAAAGGGCCCCCAGGGAGGGAAATCCCCACATCCCGCAGGGTTGCTGCGCTCGGAGCCATTTGGCTGCGGTGGGAGCAGGGGCAGCGCTGTAGGAGACTGCGGTGGTTTTTTCTGCCGGGAGGACTTTCTGTTCCCTTTCTTCTCCCTATCTTTTTCCCCCATATCCTTCCCCGAAGTCACTTTTGTTTTCTTGAGATAAATTTAACATGACTCTTGATTTCTTGTGCCCAGCACGAAGGCCTTGTTTCTAAAACTAGTTTGCTTGTGTTTTACTACCTTGTTAGTATTCCACATAAGATTGTCTTGAATGGGAAAACACGTAACTCTTTACCAAACCAAAGGTTGCTGTTTTATTTCGAAGCATCTCGTGTTCATTCCAGTGAAGCAGAGGCTGCACTTTCTTTCTGGTGACACGAAGGTCAGTGATGCCAAGCTGTTGGTGACAGTCTGCTCAGAGCTGTCCCTCTCTTCTTTTACACTCTTTCGGGCTTCTTTTTTAACCCAGTGTGGTCTTGATGCGTCCCTTACGTCAGCCCTGCTGTAGTGGGTCCCTGAGCCGGGCTGGATCGAGGTCTGTCTCCCCCGATGGATGCTCAGTCAAGACACTGGTGTTCTTTACTATTAAACTTACCTACCTTGCTAGGGAAAAAGAGAAAAATTACCCGCAAAAGCAAATTGACTGGCAGAAGACCCCTGAACACTCTGTCCCCTTATTTCGAAGCCAAGCGTTACCTAAAATAATGGCAGGTGCCTGCGACTTGCAACCTAAAATTCCCCCCCAGTTTTCAGTACTTGGAAAAGCAGAAGTCAAGCAGCCTGTCAGACTCGTACTCCTGTACTAGGAACCTCAGCCACCGCGGAGAAAAAGGAAAAGCTGATGAGGAGAAGCACAGTAGGGTATTCGGTCCAGGCTCTGCCTTCCGGAGACTGCCAGCGGGTACCCCTGGGGTGGCAGCTGATTTCCACGGGGCTCTCGGCCGGTTCTGGTCGTAGTTGGCTTCGTTTTGCAACACTGCAATAATGGCAAAACGACAGGAAAGGAAAACAGTACCTAAGGGGTTAGCTCGAGAAAAGTAGCTTCCTTGTGTTGGTCTTTCTCAATTTATTTTTAATATATANTTTTTGTGGAAAGTATGCTTAATGTTTTATTATTTCCCCCGCCCCGTTCCCCTTGTAAATACGTTTTGTTCTGTGTGACTCGGTTCGGAAATAGTTAACTGGTACTGTAATTTGCATTAAATAAAAAGTAGGTTAGCCTGGAAATGAAATTTAAAAAATACCAAGTGTGTGGTCTTTATTTCAAAAAATTGCCCTATTCTTCCCTCCTCCTCTCTCCCTTCTCTGACCCTTGTTCCTCACCCTCATGCCTCTTTCCACTCTGCGAGAATAGGTGGACGTGAATCTTTGTAATAATAAAGAAAAACCTCAAGAAATGAGCATGTTTTCTTAAATGAGCTGTGTTATTCCATGCTATTTTTAAAGAGATGCCAGCTTGTCTATGATACCGTTTGATTTGATGGAGAGAGGAACCCTGGGACATAAATATTTCAAATTGAAACCAACCAATCTTCCTTTACCGTCCACCTATAGATACAAATTAAAGAACCTGTGTAAACTGCTGGCTTTGAATCCTGCACTCATGGTTGTTTGGGTTGTTTTTTTTTTAATCATTGGATCCCATTAGTAATGTTATTTGGTGGTGATCTGTAAAGTTTGTCGAGACCACGTCCAGTGGACCGTTCCTCCAGCAAATCAGCACGTAGCTATCTCTGAGTTGGGTTTCCGGTACTGGATAATGTATGTATTAAACATGACATGTCTATTAGCGCAAAAAGAAAAAAGAAAAAAAAAAATAAAAATCCTTTTTTGGGCTGGCTGACCTGGCCGAATCCATTCTGTCGCTATCCTAAAGGCTAGATGCGAGGTCATGTGACTGCTGCTTCAATAAAAACAAATTTATATTGCAAAGAGACTCCTCTTGCTTTGTTTGCGTGCCACGAGCCGCGGTTGTTCCCGTGAAACCTCTGCTGGGTTCCAGGCCAGAGCCTCCACTCCGGAGGCGCTCCAGGACAAGTGGGAGCAGGGTGGGAAGGTGCCCTTGATGGGTCCACACCATGAGTGTTGAGTCAGGATCCCCTCGATCCCCTCCTGATTGCCAACCGTGTGTCCGGGAGCTGTTCTGGCCCCTGCTGGCTGCTGGAGCTGTGTCCCTCGGAGCAGGCACCGGCCTGCCCCGGTTCCCTGAGCGGGCTCGGGGCTTGGTTTGTGCAGGCCCTGCTGCTCTGGGGCTCTGGGGTGACAGGGCCAGGTGGCCACCCACAGCCTCTGGCTGCCCCAGAAGCAACATGGTGAGCAGAGGCTGCTGGCCCTTCACTTGCCTCTCCCACAAGGTCACCAGCATTCTGGATGCATCCAACTTGTGCTGGGACTGGGACTGCTCTACTCTGCCAGTCTGGCCCTGGCATTCCAGGGCCTGACACCTGCAAATGCATCACTGCTGAAACCACAGCATCTCTCCGGGTGAGTTTATTTAGAGCTTGCTTCTGGTGGGAGTTCTTCACAATCCTCGGTGGCTGGGGTGGTGGTCAGTCATCCTTGGGCACTTCTGGATGGACATGCACTAGGGCCTCCTGTCTCTTCTGAACTTCCCTCACCTGGAATGCAAGTTGTGGGCTCTCTTCATGCGCTGTCTTTGCACAGGAACTCTCCGCTCCAGTCTCAGGTCTCTCTTCTGAATGCCAGAGCCAAAGGAACAGGACTCAAGCACGTCATGACTTGTTGCTAAACTGACTGGAAGGAAATCTTCAGCTCCTTCACATCTTTGTAATGTTTCCAATTTTATCTCCTCTACAGTTGTTTTAAACACCCTCCCTAAGCTGTGAGTACCAAAAGCAGCCAGAGGTTCCCTACAGTGTCATTGAAGGCACTGGAGAGCATCTTGTAGCTGCTGCCTGTCTGTGCTCTTACCTGAGGATTGCATTCACCTTTCTGCACCGAGGCTGCAGCTGTCCAGTTTACCCAGCGGTCCCTCCCATTGTAACTCCTGGGAGCGCTGCTAGTGAGACTGTTACAGTTTCCCATCGTGTTTATGTTCCGATCACCCATTTAAAAAATGTAATGAAACACCTTAGCATCAAGAGCCAGTCCTTGCACAACCTTCCAGGGAACATCATTCTGTCACCCTGTGAGAAATACTTTTTGAGACCCATCTGCAAACCAAACCAGGGTGAAATCCACTTAGCTGCCGGTCACCAATGCCTTGGGATGATTTAAAATGCTAATCCGAGCGTAAAGCAGCACCAAGCTGAATGCAGCACAAGAGTCTGCTCCACTGATGCGCTTTGTCTTCTTCGAGTGAGCTGCCGGCCATCTGCGTTGGAATTAAAAGTTAATGTCAAGGCTACTGGCACCATTTGTTACTGGAAGGTGGCAGCTTTTGGGCTGCTGGTGGGAAGGCCCAAGTGGCTTTCTGTGGGAGAGGAACAAGAGCCACAAAGAAGAAGGAGGAGGGAAGTGAGCCACAAACTGCCGAGGGGAGAGAGGAGCACTGCAGTTTGTCTGAGGCACCACGTCCAGTTGCTTGGAGACGGCGAGCCCAGCAGATGGTACACAACCTCATCAGCCAGCCTGGAACCTTGCTTCCCTCCCTGGGCTCCAGGGGGCTTGGCTGGGCCCTTGTCCTGTCGTCCCTTGCTAGTCTCAAAGGGTGGTGTTCCTGGCAAAGGACTGGCTTTGCTGAACCAGCTGTCCACAAAGGCTGCGAGACCTGACTGCTGCCAGATCCAAGCTCTGGTAGGAAAGGAAGGTGTGTAGGTGTCAGTGCTCCACAGGGCACGGCAGGAAAGCCAGGCTCTGTCTGGGTGTCAGTGCTGTACAGTGCGAGCCTTAGGAGCAGAGACCAGGCCCCCAGAACAAGCTCCTGCTGGAGCTCGTCTCAGGTGAGAGTACAGGTGAGTGCTCAGGGCTGTAAGGGAGAACGGGACTTCACAGCAAACACCTGCCTTTGCTCAGCGCAGGAATGCAGCCCTGGATCTTGCTGCACACCCAGCTAATTCCTGATGCCCTGGCACAGGTATTTTCTTGGTGTATCCTATTGCTCCCTGAGCCTGCATGCAGTTGCGTAGGTGTCCCATGCAGTCAGTGGAGTTAAAACCCTCTCTTCCAGGAATTCCCTGCTCTCTGCATCACTTACCTCTGCTGACATACTCCAGAGGTAAGGCTGGGTCCTCCAGGACAAGTGGGGAATGAACAGCCCCTTCCCTTGTGGAAGCTTGTGAGTGGCTGCAGCAGAGCATTTCTGACCGGGCTGCTCTGCCCCGAGAGCTGCAGCGGGGCAGTCTGCCCAGGCCCTGGGCTGTCTGCAGAGCTCCTCGCTTGCTGCAGTGAGAAACTGTGGCTGTGGGCAAAGAGCCCCTAGTCCCCAGGAAGAGCTGCGTGGCAGAGCACAAGCACCTCTTCCAGCAGAGGAGCCACAGGCCCTGTGTACAGGGGCAGGCCCAGGGAACTGAGAATGAAATGGATTGCTGAGCAGAAATTGGAGGCTTTGGGCTTTTTGGTTGGTATTTTTTTTCTCTAGAGTTAGAGCACGACTGCTCATTGTCACTGGCTGCGTGACCTCCGTGTGCTTTACCTCTCCTGCAGGTGCTAAGCAGTGGCAGGGTCCAGACACCTGCTGCTGACCGAGGGGCATGTGGCAGGTCCTGTCAGAGGGAGATGGGGGTTGCAGGGAGCGAGGCGGGTCAGGCGTGTGGTGGGAGCAGCGCGGGAGCTGGGGAGGAAGCAGAGGGCACTCATGCCCCTCTCACCACATCCCCGCTGTCACCCTCCACAACTCCCCAAGAGCAGGCTGCAGCCAGGTGGGGGTCGGTCTCTTCTCACAGATAACAAGCAAGAAGACAAGAGGAAATGGTCTTAAGTTGCACCAGGAAAGGTTTACACTGGATATTAGGAAAAAAATTCTTCATGGAAAGTATTGTCAAGTGCTGGAGCAGGCTGCCCAGGGAAGTGGTGGAGCCGCCCACTGTACCTGGAAATACTTAAAAGATGTGGCACTTGGGGACATGGTTTAGTGGTGGACTGGCAGTGTTGAGTTAGTGATTGGACTTGGTAACTTTAGAGGTCCTCTACAACCTAAACAATTCTATGATTGTTTCCTCTGGCATAACAGCAGCTGTGCCCTCCTCCTCCCTTCTGCAGCTCATTCCTGTAACCAAATCCTTTGCCAGACCAGAGTGCTCAGGAGGAAGATAGTGCTTACTGGAAAAACCCAAGTGGTTTGAGTGTGTTTTTACTCAAGGAGATCATTGATGTTGTCTGGAATGCTGCCAAGTGAGCAGACTTAGGAAAAGGGACTGCCCAGCTGGGGACTCTTTGGACTATCTCAGTTACACCTCTTTTAAGATTTTTGTTTCACAGCATCAGGCCTAGGAAGAGGTAGGTCAATGGAAGCTGTTTCTGCTGGAGACAACAGATTTGGGGCCCACACAGCAATGGAAAAATGGTTTGCATTTGGCTGGAGGCAGAAAAACTACGTTGGCAGGCAGAAAGAGGCTTCAATTCAACAGGTAAGGGACCAACACGGTGTTTGCAAGAGGCTGTTACTGGCTCAGTAACAAACAAAAGGGAGATTCTCAGGATCAATTCTGCAGCAACCCAGGGAGAAAGCAGCAAATGCAGCTTTTAAGACTCTATCACCTTTATCTCACTGCAGTCAGCACTGCAGGGGCACTGCATGCTCCCAGCTGCTCCCCAAAGACAAGGACCAACATCCCCAGCACTGACTGAGGAGCTCCAGGATGGGCCAGGAGGGCAGGCTGCCATGCAAGCTCCCCACAGGGGGAACTGGCTGGGATAAGTCTCCTCTGGCTGGGCTCTGCAGCGGCTCCAAGCTGCTGTAGAGCAGTGGGCAGCTGCAACAGTGAGTGTTGGCAGGAGCAGCCACAGCTCTTGGGTCCATTGGGGATGGTGTGCCGAGCCAGGCAGTGCATGTGGATACAGGTAAGCAGCCCTGCAGGAAGCAAAGGAGAATAGGACATCCCTTCCAAGTGCTGCTTGAAGGATTGGGATGTGGCATATGGGAGGAGGCCAAGAGAAGTGGCCATGACTCCAGACAGAAGTGGAGGAAAAGGTGTGTGGGGCTGACAAAGCATGTAGGAGAAAAGAGGGTATGAGAGGGAATGACTGATATGATTGGAGCAGAGAGCCAGAGCTGCCCTGCTCCACGGGTTTCAGCGTACACCCATCCCCTCGGCCTGCTGGCCTTCTCTGTCTCATGCAAAGAGTGGCTGCTGAGATGTTTTCCTTGCCAGTTCTGCTCCAGACAGTGGCTGGGAGGAGAGGTGGAGGCCTTGGTCTAGGGTGGTCCCGGGAAAATTGAATTTACTAATCCAGGTGTACACATGCTGTCTCGGGGAGTTGGCAGTTTTGGCAGGTGTTCAAAACAATTCCTGCCTCTCTGGTGGGGTGGAAGGCAGGCACAGGAAACAACAGCTCGGCATCCGAGCCCAGGCCCGATTCTGGAGGGCACTGTGGTGAGGAGGCTGGATGCCAGCATGATACTGATTCACCAAGCATAAAAACACAGGAGAAGCTGCATGAACAGGACTTTGGTGAAAGCAGGGAAACAGGACATGGAGGAGATAGTCAGCAATAGTGCAGTTGGGCCTTGTTAAAAGCCTTGAGCATGTGAGGACCATACTTGTAGGGTTAATCCCACTCTTCTAAAAAATGCTGTGTGAGGGCTGAATTGAGCCCAATGAAGTATCAGGCAAATCCTGCACACTTGCAAGACCAGGAGCAGAGGGAACAGCTGAGCTCAGAAAGTGGCAGGAACTCTTTTTAACAGCACCACACCCAGGTCTATGGCAGCAGCTTTTGTGGTGGTCACGTTGCTTTTAAGGGAGGCAGGAGAGATGGGGAACTGTGGGTTTGGTGTGGTTTTCTGTTGACAGAAATGCAGACACTGTAAATTTCCAGTAAAGAAGGATCCAAAGTCCTTTCTGCTGAACTGTGCTTGGTGCTATAGGATTTTCTCCTCCCACACCACCAGCGCCGTATTGGCAGGGAAGCCCTGGGACAATTTGCATTCATTCATTTACTGCAGAGACCAATTTTTCACCATTCTCAGGGTGCAGTGACCCCAGAGGCCCGTTTGGCTCAGCCTGTCTCCCCCACCTGCCAGGAGACAGGAGCCGGCAGAGCGGCACAGCCAGGCTCCCTCCCTGTGGGCAGCTGGTGAAAGAAAAGCGGGACAAGCTGAATTTTCCCCGTGTTTTCACTGTATTGGTGCAGCCCTGGAGGCATCTGCTGTGTTTGTTTCGGGTACAGGCTCCTCCCCAGGGTTGTTCTGTCTCCTGCTAGGAGAGGGAATGGTGCATTCTTACGTGTTGATTTATGATCCCAATTCCCTCTCACTGTGCTCATTTTCTTTCTCAAAGTACATGCTGCAAAGCTTGAGAAAAAAACCCCACATGACAATTGAAAGCAGTTTCTACAGAAAAGTTTCCTGCCGTGGCCTTCAGTTCACATGCTAAGCAATGTCATGTGGAAAAGATGGCTTTACCCTGATGGTGTCCCTTAAATCATAATAGAAGCTGAGACATTTATAGCTCAGCCTGTGCACAGCATCTGGAGTCCCCTGCCCTCTCATTGTCATGCAGAGCTGCATCCCCACAGAAGACCAAAATGCTGCAACCTCCGTCCATTCCCACACCTGTTGGAGTACTTATCTTTTTAAAACCACATCTAATTGTACAGTGAGCCACATGCAGAATGTTTATTTTGACAGACCATCTTCAGAAATACAGCACATGCCTCAATGGATGAGTCTGCCTGTTGTACTGTTCTGCTGCATCAAGTTTTCCATGTCTCTCCTATTACATTGGATCTTGTGATTCATGTTATCCCCCCTCCTTTTAACAAGGCTAAATTTGTCCAAGGTGGCCTGAGGCTACAGAGCCGATCCCTGCACAGCTTCTCCTCCCACACCGGAGAGTGTTTCGTTCTGTATTTTTGTCTTTGCAACCTTCCCTTTCACTGACTAGCTACGAATACCCTGAGAATTGCCCCAAGTCCCCAGTCCCTAATGGAATCATCCTCACAGAGTCCTAACCAAAATTGGTCACCCCTCTCTGGCTCCTGCCAGAAGTTGCAGCACTTACAGAGGCTGCCTGACCCCAGCAGTCCCCTGGTGCCCCTGGTTCAGTGACCTGGAGACCAGCAGTGATTTGATGCAGCTCCTTTTCCTCTCTTCAGCTGTTATTTACTCCCCAGTGGAATACAGGGGCATCCAGACTCCTTTCTCCTCCCTCTCCCCTCCCTGTAAATTCCTTTCCCTGTACCCTGTCCCAGCCTAACCCACAAAACAAAGACCCATAGCAGTATTTTTACAGGAATGCATTAATGAGCACCATTTTTGACCAGCTGCTGGTTCGTGTTACGCAGGAGAGGCACTGTGGTCGGGATTAGCCAAACCACACCTGAGCTTTACAGACCCAGCGCAAGGAAAACATCATCCTCAGGGAGAAATGATGGAAGCAGGGAGAGATCAGCCCGTTCTCTCTGTAGCACTGAGGGCCAGTACTGCTGTTGGCCGGGAAAGCTGAAGCCATCAATGAATGAGCATTTTGGCTGTGGTGGTGTGGCTGTGCCCGCCCTTCCAAAATGTGGTGCTTGGTGTAAATGTCCCTTTCTGCGCTAAGGCCACAGCCCTGGGGAATTCTGACACGGGAGCGCTGGAGAGCTGAGCAAGCCTTGAGCTCTGTGCCAGATGCACTGCGCCTGTCTGAGCCCACTGCCTGCCGACATCCGGAGCTGGAGCAGCCCCGTGCCTGCAAACACAGCAAAGGCAGCACACAGCAGAGCCAGCAGCCTTTCTCTGTAGCCCTCGGAGCTGGAGAGCCACAGTGACTACCGCTGCTCCAAGAAAAATCAGATTCTTTCCAGAACTGCTCTTTGCAGTGATAAAAAGCAAGAAGCGGTCAGCCTGAAGAGTAACATTGCTGGAAAATGCATCAGCCCCGCCATGCCTGTGTCATCCTGCTATCACCAAGGTTTGTGCCAGACACTGCTGCTTGTCAGAAACCACCCTGCTGAGGTCACGGGCACCTTTTCTTTCTCCAAGGACTAATGATGTGAAAAAGTGATGCAAAATCTGACTGTTTTTGTTCAGCTCCAGTGCTTTATTAATAGCAGTGCTAATGCAGGAAGCCACTGGACCTTACACCACTAAGGAAATCAGTGGGACACACTTGTCTGTGGATGGCCTCAACTCAAAACTTCCCACTTATGGAGTATTTATTCATTTAATGTTATTGAAGCAAGGAAATACCACCAAAAGCCCAGGTGCAGATTTTTATTGGTCTGTGCCAGGAAAACAAACCAGGAATGCTAACACTGCTTTCTCACTCAAGCTTCTCTAAATAATCAGAAGAGAAAAATCAGCTAATGGAGTCCAAAGCAAGCTGGGGAGGGAGTGGAGGGAGCTGCCACACCGAAGTGTATACAGAATGGTTCCAGGACAACATTGCTGGCAGGCAGCAAGAGGGACAGCCCAAGGGAGACAGAGGGTTTTCCATTGAGGGTGCCCTGAAAAAAGTAAATATCATGTGCTTCCCTTTCCCTCACCATGTTCCAAACTCAAATCACAGAGGGGAAGGGAAACTCACCTCACTCATCTTCCGCCCTAGGAGGCTGCGGGATCCTTGCGGAAGCCTTCTCCAAGTTCACGTGCATCTGTGGCAGGGTGAGTGCTGTCAGCTGCACTTGGTGCAGCAGCTGTCCCACTCAGAGCTGTGCTGCCTGTCCCAGCAGGAGAATCCTCCTTTCTCTTGGTGGCAGACGCCTCCTGATGCGGTCCCACATCAGCCAGAGCCCTCTCTGTGCCCTCGTGGATGATCCGATGAGCAGCATAGATGTGTTTTCTTTGGGACTGCCTCACTGTGCATGAAAAGAGGTAAGGCTTTTACTTGGAAATGTACAGCAAAGTGTTCTCTGTAGGGGAGAAGGGAGGAATAGCTTTTAGCAATCCTGCTGTGGAAAAGTCTGTCTCAGGAAAAAAAAAACATGCCCTTCTAACTTTGGCTGAAAGCGTTCTACTGCCACCTAATAGCAGCAACCAACTTTGCATTTCACTTTGAAGACTGGCCCCCACAGTGGGAATTACAGCCAAAGTGTTCTTCTTTCCAGCTTTGGGAACAACTGCCCAGGATATATTACCAGGCTTTAAAATATCTTCTCCTTCAGTGTCTGTTAATTGCAGCAAGCCTCTGGAAGAATCAGGCTGAAATCTGCCATCTCCTGTGCCAGGATTTGACCTGCACTGAGAAACTCTTACTGAGTTCAAAGTAAGACTCGGAGCCACAACTGACACGTGAAGTCACCTGCCTACCTTATCACCTCCCCTCAGCTACTGCAGGATTGCCTCCTTTCATCCAAAGTCATTTGTATGTATTTCCAACCCACCTCCTGGGAAATAATTACCCAAGCCTAAGTGTTCACCCTACAGCTCTCTTTATTGCTCTTCACTACTCTTTGTTCCCCATTTCTCTCTGTTTCAATCACGGGGATTGAAGTACTGTGTGCCCTACAGAGGGTGTGAGGAATGATGCAGGAACAAGGGGTGGCTCTCATCCTGTCACTTCCCTACAGAAGTCCAAGACTTACTTTGGCCTGTTTCAAGGCTGAGCTGCACTTAGACTGTGAATCTGAAGCACTGGTGTCCTGCATGCTGGCACACTGTTCTGCTGTCCCTGTCCCAGTCACTCAGTGTTACCAACCCACCCTGTTTGTTTATCCATCTCCCAGGTCCACTTTGGCAACAATGAATGCAACTGGATCTCACGTTTGAAAAGCTGACCTTCACCAGCCAGCCCTCATTCCCAGGAGAGGTGTCTCTGCCCAAGGCATTTTGGCTTCAATTGTGTTTGCATCAACTCTAGTGGGAATACTCCCTTAGAATTGCTGCAGTCCCTTTCTCCATCCACAGTGAATTCCATCGAAAGGACAGCGTGCTGAAGTTGGTGAGTGACTGTCCTTTTTCACGCGAGGTTTTTTCATATCAGCACAGCAACTTCTATTTTCACTGAAGCAGGGTTCAGAATCAAGGTGCAGAGGTTTTTCAGGGTGAGCCAGTATTGGATAATCCCTGCTTTTATGCATCAAATTGCAACAAAACGAGGAGGAAAAAAAATCCCTGACTGGGTCATAGTAAACAGAGGTGTTTAAGGAGAAGCTAAAGTGTAGGCAAAGACTGAACCTGCAGGCCCTCAAATCTTTGTTCTACAAAAGGACTTGCTCTTTTGACAGGCCAGACAAGTGTGCTCTTAGATCACTTCCTGATAGTTTCAAGGAAGGTAAATGCTGAAGCATGGGCCAGGTTGCTAAAACACAGTTTCATAATGACTAATTTGGCTCACTATAGGGAGGGCTTTAAAAGCCACCACAGAAATGCAACACACTAATGTGTTTATGAGATGACACTATTTCCTTTGGATTTCCATGGAATAGTTAATGATTCTGAAAGTATCACTGTGCAGGAGGTTTGCAGCAGGGTGTGTTCATCAGAGTGTACATCTGGTAGAATGCAACTGTCTTAAGTGAATGGAGCCCCCTCCACCCCATGCAGCAATAGCAGAAGAGAATGTAAGCCAGGTCTCTTCCTGACATTTCATTTCTGCTGTCACAAGAATATTGTGACAAATTCCTCCTGATCAGATCTGAAGGAGCTCTCTTACTTAGTTGCCTACTGATCTATTCCACCAGCATCCACTTTAATTTTTAATTGGGTCTAGCTCTGCTTTCCAGGCAAACTCACTGTAGCTATCACAGACACTGATGATTTTTTTCTTCTGCTGTTTGGGAGTGCTTCTGAGGTGCTTTGTTTATTAGCTGCTGTTGCATTTAAGTCCAGTACGTATTTTGAGCCTTGATGTATGTCCTCAGTGTGTCCAGAATCCTAAGCCATCTCCAGGTCTTCTTTCTGCTCTCCTTTCGGAGACCTGTGTTAGTGCCTGAGCTGCAGGCTTCACTGACTACAATTACATCACCTGCTCTGGAAGGCTGGCAGAAACAGCGCTGGAGTGAAGGGAGCTGATTTCAGCTTATGCAGAGCTGCCAGCTGCAGAACAGGTCCTGTTATTGTGGCAATACACAAGCCAGGAAGAAGAAAGTTTGCACATTTCAGAGATCACAAAATGCGTACTCAGGGTTTGTGTTTTCATTCACAAAGCAATAAAAGAGGCAATGAACTAAGTGCCTTTGTTCTCAAGGCAGAGAAATGCACTGCGGCAAGAACCCCTTCAAGCTCTATTATGATGCAATTGCTTTGCTCAGATCATATTCACTTTCTGTGGGTGACTGGTATAGTCACAGTCTTCCACCTGTGCTGGTCGGTGGAAACATCCCAGTTAGGAACAGCCACATATTCATGACATTACTCAATGTAATACACAGGTTTCCAGTGTCATCCCCCCTGTATTTTGACAGATGCCATTCCATTTTTGTTCAACAGAAACATCCTTTACAGTTGCAATGTTATCTCCTTACGACATGATGCCACTACAGCCAGCCTCAAAACTTTACCTCTCATTCTCAGGCAACTGGGGAGGAGAGGGAAGCATAGCAAAGTGTGTAGCCTTCCTCCATATATGGACATATATTTGATTTGCTTGTAAAGTCTTCTGCAGTTTTAGAAATTGCCATAAAATAACACAGTTCACAGCTGTGCTACTTGAAGATTTTTATCAGTTTGTTTCTGAATGTGCAATGGGCTGCTTCTTTTCAGGCAGTTTTATTGTTGCAGATACACCAAATTTATCATAGCAAACCAGGCTGAAAGATATCTCAAGGATTATTTGATCCAACCTTTCTTGGCAAAGGCACAGGCCAGATCTTACAGCAGGTCTGAATTTTAGCCACCATTTAAAAAGACTAAAGCTCATGAGAAACTCATGAGAAAAAAGGGTGAAAGAGCTTAACTTTCTACCTGTGGAGTGCCAAAAAGGAATCGCAGGGAACTCAGACAACTCTTGGCTACATCATTCCTTTCAGGGAGCTAGAATAAGGAGAGTGAACCAGTTCACAAAGAAAATAAAGTTACTGGACACCTTACCTCTTTCTCTCATAAAGCTTTTCTCAGCTTCTGGGATCAGGAAATTATAAACCAGCTCTGCTACAATCTCTTCTGACTGTAGGTGAGTTCGACTACAGGACAGATGCACAGTGGTATTAGTACTTTATTTTTCTCTCCAGACCACCTCTGCAAAAACAAGTCTCCCTTGTAAATGTCCTCACTCTTTCCAAGGGAGTATATTGTCATGGCAGCAGCTGTCAGCTGGGTCTCTCTTTATTCTATAGATAGGTGACAGTGTGACTATTCCCCTTTGCACTGCCAGTGTGTTCAACAGTGTATTGGAAAGCAGGTTCACCCTTCATTGCTTATCCTCAAAGGTACTGAAAAGCTAAGTTCCTTCTGATGACAAACTGAGTTAAACACACAGATACTGCTGAAGATTTGTGTCTTTGTCAATTTAGTCTTTGGTCCATTGCTGAGTTTGCTAAATTCTTCCCTTTTGTGACTCTGCACTTGGCTGGCCCCCATGCACTTTTCCATGCCAGTGTTTGGTGGGTTCCCAGTTGGCCCAGAGGCCACATGCATTATCCACGCTTCATTCCCCAAAGGATTCCAACGTTCTGCTTGTATTCATCTAGATACAAAATACACAGCTGCTCTACCATAGGAGAGTCACTGTGTCATTGGGATTTTTATGGCTCCATTCCAAAAAAAGAGCACAGAAACTGAACCGGGGGTTTGGCAGGTCCTAGAAAGTATTCACTGCTGATGCCCCAGGCAAACACAGACTGTGGTGTTCTCAACAACTTACTTTACTCCAAGTGCCTTGTCAGGCAGCCATCAATATGAGTGACCTCCATGGAAATTGGCAGTTCCTTAAAGAACAGCCACCCCAGAATGAAAGGCTGTATATAGCTGTACCTTTTAGGATCTCTTTAAAATGGATTTTCTGTAGTAGTGTAAATAAATGAAAAGATTGGTATGAATGGGTATTGCTTTAGGCAGTTCCCAGATTCCGCTTAAAGCTCAGTCACAGCCTCACACTGGTGTGGAGAAATCTAAAAAGGGTGATTCACAGATCACACAAGTGATTTGCAAAGGGAACCTGGCACACTCTGTATGGAAATAAGGCTCTGATGGATTTATATGTGTGTAGCAGGTAGGAACAGCGTGGTTCCCATACAGCAGCCACACTAATGAAGCGACCACGAGCTGCATTGCTCTGCCCTTCCCATGGCTGGGATGTTGCACACAGCCACAGATGCACATGGCCAGGCAGGTTCTAAACTGCTGTGAACAGCCCCTCACGTGCTGTTTAATAACCTACCGGCTTTCCATTTCGTCAGCAACGTCATTGATTTCTACAGCCTTTTTCTGAATCTCTTCCCGGGCTTGCTCTTCTGCTGTCCTCTCCACGCTACTCAGGATAATGTCTTCCAAGTAGGTGTCAATAGTTCTGTCCTGAACATTCACCACCTAGAACAAAACACGAAGATATTGTTCCTCTGCCTATTGCTACGCCAGGAGCATAGTGGAAGATTTCCAGAGAAGCATAAACTACAGATTTTCACAAGACTTCAGGTAGGACAAACTGAGATTTGTTTTCAGAGATACTTTCTGTAAAAATTTATTTTCTAGTAATTCTTTCTGAGATCTGATTGAACAAGGGCAGGTGAAAGAAAACCAATTCACAGATGCAATTCTGGTGCAGCAGGTTAGTCCTGTGAATGCAATGGCAATTGCTCCCTTAGTTCTCATGGTCCCCTGAGCAACAATTGCCAAGTAATAATCATGGGTATTGACTTCAGTAAATAAATCAGCTTTCATTCAAGCAAACCCTGAAGGAGAAAGTTCCATCAAGCCAGTCAAAAACCAAGATAAAATTATTGGTTCCCTTATAATGGTTGTAGAGCTGAGATTCTAGAAATGGGTGTTTTCCTTCTGCTAATCTGAAGGGCATAAGCTTATGGCACCTTGGCCTTACCTGCTTACCACTGAGAAATACAGAAAAGATGAGAAGCTAAAATTAAAAACAACAACAACAACAACAACACCACCACCACAAAAAAAAAAAAAAACCAAACAAACAACAACAAAAAAACCCCACCCCAAAAAAACCCCAAACAAACAAAAAACAAAACATGATGCCAGACCATTTTGGTATTAACCATCTCCCACAAAGTTTGAAAATTATTGGTTTAGTCAATTAGACTCCCATTTACGTCTTTCATTGGGGAGAAATATACTTCATGCAGTCAAGAGCTAGGAAATAGGAACAGGACTATAGAATACTTACGGAATATGGTAATTCAGTGGGTTTTTTTCTTGATTTCAACGTTATTTTATCTATTATCATTACTTCAAAGTAAATGTTGTACCTCTTGATATTTGCAGTCCACTTGGACCCAGGGTAGGGGCAAAATCTTTCCACACCCTTGCCTAAAGGCATCCTTCCAGGAAAAGCATCTAATAGTTCTTCTGGGCAAAACAAGTGCTGACAAAACATTATCCCCAGAGATGATCTAGGTACATCTGTTCTCCATAGGTGTTTATTGGAGAAATTTAGACACCTACGCCCATTCATGACAGGCCTAACAGGACTGTCTGTAGGGATAGTCAGATCATCCGTAGTTTATTGGGCGTGACTCTCTGAGGAAGGAATCACTCTCTCTCTTCACTAAGCTCTCCCCCTCAATTTTAAAACTAGCCAGCCCCAAAGTCAGCGCTGAAGCAGCTCCCCTCCATCTGGACCTTCCCACAAGGAGGCAGCTCCTACAAACTGCCTGCAGTGCCACCAGCCTCCCTCTCTCGCCTGTTTGAAAAGCGCATCTTCCTCCTCCCGCCGGCTCTCTTCCAGCTGCCGCCGTCCGCTCTCCTCAGCTTCCCGCATCCGCCTCTGCCGCTCGGCCAGCATGATCAAAGCATGCATCTCGTGCTCTTCTTGCAGCCTCACCAGCTCTTTGGACAGAAAATCAAGCATGTTCGCCAATGTCCTTCCTTCTACCGTGGCCAAATCTCTCTGCAGTGCTGACAGCTTTCAAATGAAAAATGCAAAGAATTGTGTTACAAACCCCAGGAATGTCGAACAAAGTCCCAGGACTACCGCAGGCATGTGAGACAGCTCTGCAGCATCCACTCAGACCAGCCATGGGACAGTCCCAGGAGTTTGGCACTCTTCATGTGTTACATGCCCTGAATGGTTTCTGCACAGTGCAACCATGAGTACCTCCAGCTTCAGGCACTGAACCTAAAATTGTACAAGTTACTAACTGCTGACAAATTCAAATTGACAGTAATTATATTAAGTTTGCAGAAGCGCAAATGAGAGCTCAAAATTCTGGGTAATGGAAAATCAGAAAGTCTGTGACAGAGCTGAGACAAGATTCCAGGTGTTCAGCATTACTGTGCTATTCACTCCTTGTTCCGAGCACATCCTGTTTTATGGGCTGGGTATGTGTGACTGCACTACAGAAAGAGAAAAGATCTATGGGGAGTTCATTATCTCCAGAATGGACTCTGAAGCCACAGGCCTTGGCAGGAGGCAATGTCTGTAGCTGGCTGGGATGCTGTGTTCTGTTGAAATAAACAGGCAATTACAGAATAGACCTGAACATAAAAGTTGAAGTGGAGCTGAAATATCCCAGACAAGTAATAATAAATCAGCTTTCTAATACAGCTGTGCCATTTGCCCAGGCAGTGTTTCAAAGGAAGTGGGATTGTCAATGTTGCACACATCTAGAAGTGACAGCACTTAGCCCACAGGTGTTTCAGACGGAAGATGGTGATGCAGTAACTGCACCACCCCACAGGGAGGGATAACATGGAACTCAAGTGCTCCCTCCTCTTCATTGCTCCAGGTGCTGTATGTAAAACTAGTGTGAAATGGAGGAAAACAACTCAGGAACACTCTTGTGTTGGATTTTTGTTATATATGAGTCGAAAAATTTCAACTCCTCATCTCTGATTGTTTTATGTGGAGTTCCCATCCTCTTTCACCAGGAAGTATTTCTTTTACACTGAAATGTTCAAAAACTTGAAAAAAAGCTGTGACCACCAACCCTATAGAACTGAGAGTCAACACTGACTTCTGAAATAGCCACACACTATTAGAAAACTCTTGAACATGCATTCCAGAGAGTTTTGAAGTTCAAAATGTTTGAAAACCTAAGCCTTGTACTGTGAACCTTCACAGACAGTTTAAAAAAAAAAAAAAAAAAAAAAAAAGGTGAGAGTAGAGGAGGCCGATACCAGCAGAGGGGGATAGTAGCTCCACAGAAAGGAAATTCTGAGATCAGAGGTCAGTATTTTTATCATTTGCTCTCTCTCCTTCTCTGTGAATGTCATTATGGTGTTTGAACTGCTTTCTCCTTCACTCTCACCTGGCCTTCCAGAAGTAACGGAGCACTGCAAGTTTCTAATGCCTAAGGCTTTTATTTATCTCTTAATTCCTCACTAGAAATATTCTGTATTCCTGCATTCCACATTTGGGCCTCCTATGCATGGGAGAGTATCTGGAAATGCTAAATGGTAAATGATAAAACAGTCACCTGGTTCAATTTGCACTGAGATCTAAGGGGAAATTTTGTTGCTGCCCAACCAGCAGGAAACAGTGATCTGGCTTCATCTCTACCAGGTCAACTGGCCAGGGGATGCTGTTATTGTAATATGGAAGCTGCCAAATTGCCTCCCAGCTGGTCATTGAAAAAACAGCAGAGTAGTAAAGACTACAAGAAAACTGTCACGAATATATTCTCTGAAATGTAGTGAACTCTGGACAAAATTTCTTTATGATCCACTCCTGACCAGCATCTGCCATTTCATTCACTTTGCTGTGGAAGGTTGTGGCACTGTAAGGAAACAGGATGGGAATTTGCATCCCTGGCTCTCACTAGATCCTTGGCAGATAATGGAGCCCAAAATTTCTTTGCTCTGCATACAGTGGCAGGAACCTCAATGTGTCACCATTCTCGAGTTTTGTAAGTCTTGAGCCCAGCAGGATTTACAAAGTAAGTTGGCTTTGGCTTCCTTTATGGAAGGAAGGAGGAGGAACCTGAGAGGGTGCCAAGCTAGAAAAGGGACAGGGAAATGACAGAGCAGTAACAAACACTCAGGAAAACATCTAATAGATGTGAGTGACAAGCACGTATTGTGATACCAGGTCATAGTAGCTGTCAAAGGGATTGAAATGTGGGAAAACTGAGGGTCATCTGACACTGCAGTTCGTTCAAAGGCCTGTAAATATAAGTAAGTGCTCTGTCTGCAAACAAAGCAAACACAGCCTGCATAGCAGCTGTGGTCAGGGTGCCTCAGTCTGTTTCTGAGATTCCCCAGGGCCTCCAGAGCAGTGAGAGAGCAATTTTAGCCCTTCAGGCATTCAGTGCTTGGCCTGGGCTACGAGAGCTTTATTGCTATTGGGGTGCCCTCTGTGCTGTGGATAAGAGAAAACATAAAAAATTAAATGTAAAAGTGTTGTGGTACTGCAAGCACAGAGTGTCTGGTCAGGACAGAGCTGTGAATCAACCTTCTCATCTATGCAAGCAAACCTGGCGCATTTGTGAGTCCTGCTGCCGCTGTAAAGACAGTGTCATTTGCTTCTGTGCCTTCAGGAGCAGCTGTCCATCCTCCTGGAGCGCGTGAGTGGTGCGCAGCTCTTGGATCAGATCCAGGCACTTCTCCTTCCCTTCAAACATCTTTAAAATAAAGGTAAACAACTGAGCAAATTAAATGGAGAGTATAGAACAACATGTTTTTGCCAGCAGAGCACACCCCTTTTCTCCAAGTTGCAAGGTCAGCTGTTACCAAGACCTAGTTCTCTGTAACAAATTTGTGGTTGCAAATGCTACAGCTGTCAGGTAAATCTGCTCCTTTTCCTTTTCCTTTTTTCCCTTTTCCTTTTCCTTTCCCCTTTTCTTATTCTGTTTGGCTTTACCCAAACCACTGGAATGTGGAACACCATCTATGTCAAAAGGGTAATAGTCTTCTGCATGCCTTGTTATATCAGCCTCAATGTCAAAGCTTCACAGTGTTTCAACATCTCCTGTCCTCTGACCTTCATTTGGAGGGAGCCCAGCCCAAAGCCATAAATTGATGGGGAGGTTGCTGAAACTGCTGTCATCCCCGTTATGGGGTTATGTGGCCCAGCCCACCCTGACACTGTTTTACTTCCAATCCCACTCTCTTCCAACAGGACTTCCAAGAGCAACAAAAGATCACTCAACCCTGATTGTGTCATTCTCCAACTGAGTAACAGATTTCTGATCATCCGGCAGTAGCTGGAAGAAGATTCCTAAAATGGAGGGACATTTCATGCTCTGAAAGTCAACAACCCTTTGGTGGCCTCAACCAGCCTTCTCACAGATCATCACACAACTGGAGAACACTTGGGAAGTCTATATTCCACTTCAAGCCGCTTTCATGATATTGTATTGTTTACTAAAGCTCAGCATCCTGCACAGGAACACTTCAAAACATTAAATAGTTACTGCAAGAGAGAGTATCAATTGTACTCTTTGTGGACATGTAAACAAACCTTCAGGACTGGTCTCATCACAAATGACACACTTGCTTAAAATAAAGCCCACAAGGCATGGCTACTGAATTAATTTTTAGTTAGACTGCCTTCTGTTCCCCTGAAAGCAGAATGATGGGTCCTGCACATCATGGTTGTAGGCTTCGGTTGCTCCTCATCTGGGGTCCAGCTCACCACCAGTGGAAACCAGACAGATGGTAGAAATACAAGCTGCCCTGCTAGGATGTGGGAGGTTTCTTGAGCCTGGGAACTTGGCATAATCATGGCAAAATGTACTCATTGTCCAGATCTAGTCTAGAATTTGCCATTTGAGTAATTCTGCTATGAAGAGCCTCACTACCCCTGATTAGAGCTGTAGAAGAAAGACTACCATCACCCTTTGCAATCAGTCATTCCCACCATCATTCTGAAGACTGACATAAACAAAGAGACAGAATACCATGTTCTGAAGAGCCCTGCCTCGGAGCAACTTCTGCAGACAGATCACTGCCAGGTCTATTTCCTCTTCCTCCTGCCAAAACATAACAAATATCCACACAATAATTAAGTATTTCTTTAAAGACTGGGATTTTTGTAGATTATCTGCCTAACTCTTAAACAGTCTAACTCATATCCTGTCTTTTCTTGGTTGTTTCTGAACACCATTCTTCTAATTTTTAGCAAAAGGAAGGTAAGAATAACATATACTTCCATGTTTTACAAAGGATGAGGAAGAAAGATTGTATAATTAGATTCTATTTGAGATTTTACAGGGTCTTTAGAGATGAGAACCTAAGGATAAGATGTTGATGGAGAAAATTACTGTATGCATTTTAAGTACTAAGTATTTAAGTATTTTGTAGCTTGACTGAATCTCAGTTTGCAAAATGAGCATAAGCTACATTAATTTAACAGGTCAAGACACTAAGAGGACAGAATATATCCAAGACAGCTGTTAACCATAAAAAAGGGGTTTAAATTAAAACAAAACATATACAATTTTTCTTTTGATATTTATTCCAGTGGTGATCTTTATTAGAGTAACTCAGTAAATTTAAGACTCAGAAAGTGATAGTTTGGAAGTAAAATTAACCACAGTCCATTGTGATCTGTCTCTTTGAGGGCTTTACTGGCGTAGCATTGGAAGAATGATGGTGCATGGTAGGAAAGGGAACATGACCACAGAGGTAAAAAAAAAGGGCTTATTTTAAATAGAGAAAGTAGATGAAGCACAGATGGCAGCATTTTTTCTAGGTGAGGGGTTTTCTAGTTTGGGGTTGACAGTAGGAAAAGGAAAAAGTCCATTGGGTGCCTGGGAAAGATAAAAAGAAATCTTAAAATTGGAAGCACTTTTTTTTAATAAAGAACCTATGAGGTCTGCATTGACATGTGGTATTTAAGAAGTGCTGGAAAAACAGGGAAGAGTGTGGGATGAGAGAAGTTGTGTGGGCTTGAATCTTAGTTATCTGTTTTTTCTTAGGTGTTGAAGATTGAGTTTTCCAAATGCAAAAGGAAGCTTTCCTGCCTTTCCACACCAGCACCCAGGAGGAGCAAAGCAGAACTAGTGAGGGGACTTGTGATTTGGTATGTTCTTCTTCGCTGGAAAGAAGGGATGAACTTCCAGTCCTAGAGAGCTAAACTCTACCACATCACCTGGCTCCAGTGTGAAATCCCTTCAGGACAGTTTTGGAAATGGTGATGGCACATACACTGGTAAGCCAAACTGCTTGGTGTGATATTAACTAAGATTAGGTTTGAATTTTTATGAGGAGCATTTTTCTGTACTTCTGTTGCTGAATGCTGCAAATGATGCCTTAGGAAGTGTAATCATGAGCTTGTCCATCTGCCTGCTACAGACCAGCAGGAAAGAATGAGGGGAGATGAAAAGCCTATCATGCCCTGCAGAAAAAAAAAGAAAAATTAAAGATATAGAAGAATCTAGGAGATGGCTGCAAACTAGAGGAGGCTGGAAGAAAGTCATAAAGCCATGAAGGAATTCAGAAGTGCTCTGTGAGCTTGTTGTAGCTCTTAAGTCCATTAGAAATGACTGGCGGAGAGAAGCTGAGAATGCTTGCAGTAGTCCTCCATTCTGTCCACTTTCTTCTGGCACAGTTTCTTTCCAAGATCCTCAGTTCCAGTGGGAAACACTCAGCAGTTGGTACTCCTATGTGTGTGTGGCAGGAAGAGAAGCATTAACAACAGAGAAGAGCCTTATTTTCACTGCTCCTCACAGCCTGGTAGGAGAAACCTCACTCAGATTTGGCAAGGGAGGGGATGTTAGTGCTGCTCTTCAGCGGCTCAGGTGGCCTGATTTTACAGATGAAGCTTCACTGGAGAGCTCCATCTTTTCTCTCTTCACACATAAAGATTCTTCAAAATAAACCAAATGTTGACAAAATTCATGAAGATGGGATTATATTGTATTGGAATTCTTTCAAAAACCCCAACTATAATCTGTAAACACACTCAAGAATGACTACAAGCGCTAGAAAAATTTTTCTGATTTCTTTACATGTTACCTCAAAGTTCTTACAAATCTGCCAAACTGGTAAACCTGAACAGTAAACCCACCACTGCAATACAGTATCTAATGCTCAGAAGTCGGTAAAGCTGTGGAAAGCTCTCCCCAAGGAGATAGGAAATTCTTGTTCCAGTCATCTTAAAATAGACTGCATAAAACATAGAATATCATACTGCACAAAGCAACACAGATGATTTACTAAGACTTTCTCTCTTCACTTTCATGGTTGTGTGACTCTTAAATTCACAAGTTTAAATGGTAGTTCTGTCTGATTCTTAGTGCATCATGAAAATGGTGTTAGTAAGAAGACAAAACAGTCCACTGGGGCAACCAGCTCTTAAATATGTTACTTTAAGAAAGAAAAGGAAGTTGCAGCTCCCCTAAGAAGTAATTTTTTCCTACAGCATATCACAGCCCCCATGACACATCATTACTGCTATTTCAATCTCTGCAGGAGAATCATTATCTGTGAACTGGTGCATGCTCATCAAACATTGCATCCTGCATGATGACAAGAGCTTCACTCCAGAAAATTAATGAAGTGCATGCTTAGTGCTAAGCAGCCAATGTCTCTCTGACTTCAGTATGTCTAAACTTAATTGTCTCACTGGATTATGATAGTGCTGTCAGATCAGAATGTTGGAAGCTACAGAATAATAATGATAATAATAATAATGAAGAAGATGATGATGCCTTTTTGTTCCCCAAGAACAAGGGAATAGCATGTCTACTAATTTCTGTCTTTATAAAATAAAGTTTACTTAAGGCTTTGGCCAACAGGTACTGTAAATTATTTTCAAATCTTTGGCTGCTAGTATTCTTATAGAATAGAGACTAAGAGAGTCTTAAGAAATAATGATGTCTATTTTTAACATGGATGCACACAAAGATAACACTCCCTTCTTTCATTCCCTGGGCATTCCTTTAACAACTGTGTAGGAAACAATCAGAGATCAACAGGGAAAAAAAGTGCTAAAACCAGCTCACTTACAATTGATGGTTTTTCCAGGATTAGAGTGGGTGGCTTAGGAACAGGGCTTTCTACTTTTTCACAGACAGGGGGAGGCTTCTTTGGCTCCTTGACTTTATTCTTCTTCTCCAGTAGTGCCTGCAAAAGACATCCAATTTAATAAGGACACGGGTAGACAGAACAACATAACAAGGCCAGTCCTCTAGATGCTGACTGTGCTGACAACACTGACTACAGGGAGCTGAAAGCTTTGCAGGCTTGTGGCTTCTATTTCTTACTGCACATCAACTGAAAAACTGAGTATGCTCAGTAGATGAGGCTATTGGTTGGTCAGAAGACATTCAAGGGAATGTCAAAATCATATGTAAGGTGGAAGCAAGAGTTATTTTACTGTATCTACTAATAAGTCATCAGCACTTGTGAGTCACCTAAAATGAATCTAAAATGGATATGAACTTCATCTCTAATCCTCAATAATTAATTTTCTAAGAATGCTATAATTCTTTGCCTTTAATGATAGGTGATGCTTGTTACTGTGGTTCACAAATGTTATGCAGTTGGGAGAATTTATGAAGAGGTCACTTGAAAAGGGTATTGTCACTGTTCTGTGACAGTGAAATGTCTTTGTATGATAGGCTATTACTGCACAAGATTGAACCAAATGACCCCCTCCTAACCAAATATGTTTTGGAACTCTGCTCTGCTCATCTACAACTGCCCAGCAGCCCAGTGGCACCCACAGCAACTGGACAGGTGGACTGAGGGTAAAAGAGAAATTGTCTTGTCCAAAACCTTCCTTCTACCAAGAAAATGCAAAAGCCCATGAAGTGTGGGTTTTTCGTGCTTGCAGCTGATTGGTGGCAGATACCACGCTTTGTCAGCAGATTGGAGTGGAAGTGCCACCACAGCCTCAGCTCTTTCAAGACATTTTCAAAATGTTTAAAAAGCCCAAGTCCTGCCAATTTCCCACTGCCAACCCCTTAAAATGAGATACTCGGATAAGCATTTCCAACTGCATGACAATGCTTGCCTGCTGCAGGACATCACACTTTGGCTCGCAAAGAAAGGGAAGGGAGTGTATCCATCTAAAGCTCCTTCAAAACCATAATCCTACTACTGTATGGGTTGGATCTTCAGTCTTTATTACTGAAAGATCATATTCCACCAAGGGGAGGTGTGCCTTTTCCTTTTTTCACTCCTCTTCCTTTGAAACATTCAAACATAGTATTTCAACAGGGAGGGAAATCAAAAGAAAAAGTTTAGAAAAACGTTTGATGCTGAATTTATCTCTCCAGTAACAGGAAACTGATGGCATTTGCACAGAATTTAACTGTGAAATTAATGAAATTTTGAAACTCCTGTAGTCATTGTACAAAAACCCTTCTTGCATGTAGGATCTGATCTTTTAGGTCAGGATAATGAATTGCTCCAGAAAAGGAGAGAGGTTTCTAGGTGGGAGGGATAAAATACTTGATTATTGAAAGCTTCTTAAATGGTCCATGTTAATAATGCAAGAATCAGAGCCTTTAAACTGCTTTTCAGCCATGTGAAATGGTTATGGCTCAAAAAATGTTGAGAGATTTTCTGACCTGTGTTTTGTATGTGAAGACCTTAGAGCTCTCTAGCGTGAAGATTATAACAGTGCTGGCCAAGATTTATAAGGATATTTGCATGGCAGGGCAAGGGAAGCAGAAAGAAAAAGCTGCTGTAGTTGTGACTCTTGAGAAGACAATGGCTGCTAGGTTTATTAGTACAACCTTGCGTTCATAAGAATTTTTCTAATAAAACTGTGGCCTCCAAAAATGTTTCCTGCTAACCAGAATAATAAAATATAACCAGACTAACAACTTTTAAAGACAGAAAAATCTATGATTTGGACAAGAGGGAATCTTTATTAATGTAGATTTGAGATATATTGCAGTTCTTAGAAGTGACTTTATATTTTCATGTCAGCACTATCTAGTGCCTGCCTGCCTAGCTACTAAGTAAAAAAGTGCTTGCCAGTTGCTTTCTCTTATCTGATGCTTTAAATTATTATAAGATTTTAATATAGGAAAAGAAAAGATAGGGGGTTTGCCTTAACTGGTTCTGCCTAACTTAACAAGTTCTCATTTTTCAAAACAGGGACACCAGGACTCAAGAATCACTACAAAACTACTTGATTTTAAGAGATAAAAGTGCTAAATTTCTGAGCAATATACACCAAATGCTACTGCCTACATATCATACTCCAATTTTTCTGATACAGACTACATTCCTTTATTCAGGTAGTAGGTTCAGAGTCAAGGTAGGATCTGATTGGATTGGACAGTGAAAGAACATAAGCCATCTTTTCCTCCCTTATCTTCTCTGTGATCTTCTCCATTCCACAGGATCCTAGGTGTATTTGATTTTTGTGTACAGCACAAAGTATACAGTCATGGTTCTCTTTCTTCCTTTTTGCTCATAAATGATAATTGTGGGATTACAGAATCACAGAATCAATGAGGTTGGAAAAGATCTCTGCGATCATTGAGTCCAACCTACGACTGACCACCACCATGGCAACCAGACCATGGCACAGAGTCTGCCTTTTTTTCATGACCAGTCTTTCTCTAGACACCTCCGGAGACCGTGACTCCACCACCTCCGTGAGCAGCTCATTCCAATGTCTAATCTCTGAAGAAATTCCTCCTAATTCCAATCTAAACCTCCCCTGGTGCAGTTTAAAACTGTGCCCTCTTGTCCTGTCAGTGGTTGCCTGGGAGAAGAGGCCAACCTCCACCTGGCTACAGCCTCCTTCCAGGTAGGATCATCGAGGACAGGCTGCCAACCTGCTTAGCAGTGCAGCACGGCTGCTGCATCTTGGCTGATCGAGACTGACACGAGAGCTCAGAGCCTGTCTGAGCATGAGCCAACTAATACTATGAGGAGATCTGCTCTTGAAGAAATAACTGCTTAAACAGCCTTTCCTATGCTTTGAAGTTGGCAGAGATTTTCTCCAGAGACATTCCTGGCCCCTCTACTTCTCTACCTCTTTCCAGCAACCGGATAAAGGAAGCAGACATGGTGAGAATTGTACTTAATGCTGAGGTGAGAAGTCTTTGGTTCTGAGCTCATCTTGATCCAACACTTTGAAACCACCTGACACTTCATCCCTCTTGAGTCACCACAGCATAGAGGGTCTGCCTGAAGTCATGCATTGTTCTGCACTGGGATGTCTTCTACTACCCCTCCCACTCCTTGGTGTATTCACTTACCTAGTTGCATTTATTCCCTGCAGTAATATGTCCTTAAGGCCTTGGATTTTCATACTAGGCTGTCTATATAATGGCTCACTTGCATTCCTTGAAGCACTGTTATCTGTGCTGGCTAGGAACTATCTTTGTCCTTTTACTGATCTGGCTTAAGATAAAGATTTTTTGTTTTTACTGTAAATTTTGGGTCAATCCTGTTTCTGCCATGTCCTCCTATTTTAGAAAATTATTCAAAGACTACTGAGTGTACCTAATACTTCTGCAAAAGGTTTCAGGATGGTCCTAAAAAAGTCTGCTTCTAAAATCACTTCTATTTGGCTTAGTTTCATGTCTGAAAGAGGCAGCTCTCATTCTTAGGAGGGCTTTTTGTAGTTACTTGGATTCTTTTTGTAGTTACTTGGATTATTGCTTATCCCTTCTAAAAAGCTTTAAGCTTAGGAATACCCTCAATAAGGCAAACAGAAAGGAATATAATGAGGAGAACTCATCCATCTTTCCTAATGTTTGGCCAGAGAAGCAAGCCTTGGAAACTTCCTTTATTAAAACTAATTGCCTCTGAGGCCAATATCTAGCATTCCTCCCATATTTGTCACTTGCTTCCAGATAATCCAGGAAAAATTTTAAAAACTCATTGCAGAGCTAGCTCTCCATGTACTCTCTGAATTTTTTAGGATTCCACTTTAATTCTAGGATTATGGGAGAGAATTTATAGATTAAGTGTGCTAGGACAGCACTAAAATAAAGCTTTAGAATAGAAAACTGATCTGGCTACTCAGGTATAGAAATAAGGCAAAGCAACACAATGCCCTTGTAAGATGATCCCTAATTACCTGCTTTAAACTTCTTTTCTACTGTGTGTGATGGTAGGTTTGTTGGCACAATTGGGACTGCTTATTCCAAGTGGTCAGAGAGCTCCTCTTAGGGAGGAGTCTCCTAAAGTCTATTAATGCAAGTACTCTGCATGCTTTACTGCTCTGTTTTTGACAGCTCCAGCAGCATTTGAGATAGACCTGTCAGCAAGGCTCTGCTAAGCCAGAACATGCTATAGCCATCAAACTTCAGAAGCAAAAGCCTCTGATGGGAGAATGACCAGGAAAAGCACCACAGAGCTCAAGAGCTAATTAGAGTAGTCATTTCTTGATTCTCTGAACAGAAAGTTTGTTTAAATCTAACAGTGGCTGAGGCAGTCTGGATGTTTCACAGTGTCAGTACTCTCTGCTTGTCTGGACCAACCAGTCTGGCATCTATTTCTGTATACCTAAAAGCAGCAGTTAAATTTTGCATAATGGATTTATTTTATCATTTTTGCCAGCAAAGGAAACGGTTTGTGATTTTAAAATAATATACATTTGGTGTTTTTGTGCTGGGGAAATGAGTATAATTTATGTTAGCCTCTCAGTTCCTATAAATCAATGCAGACCAAGTGATCTACACTGATTTAAGAAAGAAAATGTACAGAATTTTCTGCATTTGTTCTGCATTCCATCTTCCTTTATCTACCAGTTTTTCTTTGAAGAGACATTATTCTGTGAGCAGCCAGCATTCAGCTGCTCACGATTCTCTGTGGCTACAGTTTGGACACTTCGTCACAGTCTTTCAAACCATGAGGAGTATTTTAAACAAACAGAATACAATTGCTGTAACTGGAATTCATCTCCAAAAGCTTGGACTAAAATTCTGCTGCCAATGAGAACTATGTTATGATGCAGATTACACAATTACTTCTTGAATTTTATGCAAACCCATCCAAACTCAAACCCCTTCAACACTTCTGTGTCTTTAAAACTACGAGTTTTGTCCTTACTTTGAAAGATTCCTGTAGCACTGAAGATTTTCTTTGAAAATTTTCTTTCTGGATAATAATGAGATGCAATGTTTCATCTTCACAAGATCCAGAAGAATTTAAATTTGAGATAATACGATTGATTTTTGAGAGCAAGATTTCAATTGAAAATTCAGCAATAACAGGCTACTGTCTGCTTTGAAATCATTATTACATTACATTAACCCAAAAGATATATTATATATTTTTATATACAATATATATAAATGTAAGCAAAACTTGCCAAGCTTTACAAATTAGAGTCACTATTTTCCAAAGATACAGCAGCCAGCCAACAATATTCCTGATTTTACATGAAGGTAACCCTCAACAGCATGACAAGAAGTGTACTTAAAAGTACATATAATTTACAAATATTGTGATTGCAGATGCAAATGAGGCACTTCTTTCCTTGGTGGTTAATTGCATATATGGACACCTCATCTGCATGAAGAATTGTGATAAATTAAGATATGCCAAATGCTATTAGCGTGTTTGCAAATCAGATGCTGTTCTTAGGGAACAACAGTGATATGCATCTACCATGGTGACCTGATTTTATGAGTGGGATCATTTAAATCATGCTTTGCTGCAGATATTTTTACAGCATGTACTTAAAATGTACTTCTAAAATAATGTACAAAAATTTTAGAATATAAATCCAGATTCTCTTTCTTTAATTATTGGAAACTTGACAGTGTAGCCAGTAGTGTATTATAAAGTGGAGCAATGAGAATAGGATGAGCATTTCAAATTGACTTAATATGTTTCAATCCAAATACCTGGCCTGTAAGAAGACAGATGTGTTTTGTACTTGTTTTCTACAGGATTGGAGCAGAACCAGGAGTGAGAGTACTGATGGGCTGAGTATCAGAGCAGTACTGGTCAAGCTTACAACAGTCTGTGTATTAGATCCATTCTGTCCTAGAAGCTGTTTTACAGAATAAGAATTCAGCACAGGAAATTGGGAAGAATCTTACACATCTTCGCAATTGCATTTATGAACAGTTCAAATCTAAGAGGAACTGACATGCTGCTGGATGCAGCTTCATACCTGGTGAACTTCTGCTAGGACTGCCTCTAGTCTTCCTGACTTTCTAATATAGCCAGTCTTAGTGAATTTAGGTTTTGGAGTTTTAATCTTCATCTGCGAGACAGAAAGCTGGACAGATTCTTCCAGTTCACACAATCCTAAGATTATAATACGAAGAAAGATTATAATCCACACAAGGATTTTAATACAGACAGTGATTAAGTAGTGTAGTGATGTGGGGAGAAACTTGAATTTTGTTAATATCTCAAGTAAGTATCTCCCACAACTAAGTCTTCCAAAATGCCTTACCTGCAAAGGTGTTAAGATAGAAGTTTTTGACTGCATAGTAGTCAGAATTGCTGTCTGGGAAAAAACCAATTCGAGACAAAGGAGCATACGTTTGTGATGAAAAGTCATTATACTCTTTGATGATATCGCGCCTCTCCAGCTTTCCCATCCAATTCTTCCTCTTAGCTATCAGTTTCCTGAGCACTGAAAAGGAAATACAAATGTGAGACGGTTCACACAAATAGTTCTATAAAAGCTGTATCTTTGTACATTCAGAAGAGCTTTTGCTACATAAAATAAAAACATGACAGACCAAAGGCTGGCCATACACATCGATATTGTGGATGCAACCTATTTTGTTTTGAATAGATGGTAACCTTGTGAAAACAGAAATGGCTCATCTGAAAACTGTCTCATACCCCTCTCTTCTGTCTTTCAGACTTACTCAATGCACAGTCATGCTGAATCTTTCTCATTTTCTCATCTTTAGCCTTCTGATGATTTTGCCAGTGGTTTTTCAAGCGCACGGCATCCAGCTTGTTCTGATTCTCCTCTCGCCTCTGCAGCAGCTTCTTAAAGACTTCCATTTTAAGCTTCTGCAACCTGCAAGGAAAGAAAAGGTCAGGCAGTATTGAGTGTACTCTGCAGTGTTCTGTGCAATGCAGTCACCATCAAATCCTACATACCTTTACAAATAGCTCATATTGCATATCTCATATTCAATCTTTCATTTCAGAAAGGGAGTAAAGCACTGATAAAATGTATTGTGGTAGCAGATCTGTAGGCTAAATTTAAGAAAAACATCCTTTCCCAAAATAAAAGTATTTTCATAGAAATAGAAGGCTTGTTGTACCCTTCAGCCAATCCCCTAAACCTTCTTGCTCCTCCTCTATTAAGCCAATAATTAAAAGAAATAAAAGAGTGTAAGTGGACTCCTACTTTTCTATTTCCTCTTCTCTATAGGCCCACTCCTTCCTTTCCATAGCCTCCATCATCTTCAACCTCTTTGCGACGTTTGAGGGACTGTCCGTGGGTGGCAGAGCTGCTTCCCAAGCGTGTTTTTCCCGGATGCGGTCAATGATCTCCATCTCGGCTTGTCCTGCTGGCAGCCCCCGACCTTACAAGGAAAAGCATTAGCTCTTTGGGAGATTGGCAAATCCACCAAAAAGTACAAGAGGGCTGGACGGGCACAGGCCCATGTGTTAAACACAAGCAGAACTGTCAAAAGCCAGAAGGAAATACTTCTATGGGCACAGACTCTACAGTATGAGAGGCCCTGCACGGTACGACCTGTAGTTGCTGCAGTTCAGTGCACACTGGCACTTCATTCTTCTACTGCAGGCTGCAAAGGGAGAAAAGCTTTCCTAGGAAGAGACTTTCAGAGAATGAGCACTTTCTCTGGCATGTGCAGTGTCCATCATTGTTAAAGATGAGACACTGGGAGATGAGGATCACAGGTATATTCCAGGGCAGCAGTCCTCATACTGTTTTTTTTCAAACAATGTTCAACTCAGAGCAGCTGAAGAACAGGGAGTAAGTGGAAAAACTGCTCCTAGTTCACATTTGTGAAACATGACCTTTTTGTATTGAATGGTCTTCGAAAGTCTTCATGAAATGCCCCCAGAACAGCACCATTAAGTAGGGAAATATCATACTTATTTTAGAAACAGATAAAATAATTGCCCCAAATGCACACAAAAAAGGACCACCAAAGCTGCCAATAGACTTGAAACTTGACATTGAAAAGAACTTCCTGCTAAAGAGGTGACATGATTATTATAATTCATCTTAATTTCACAACTCACCCCAAGTGAGTGTAGCGAGTGTCAGAATTTCAGGGACTGAGCCACTGCGAACTATATATTCAGGGGAATAGGGATCTGTCTGTGCTTCACCATCCCTGTAATCTGTCTGCGTCCCCAGAGTTCGGAACATGAGGTGAAAGACCTGGCTGTCTCCTGCATGTCCTGACTGGACACGTGGCTCTGTCCTAAAAAGAGTTGCAAGATGGAGGAAGACTGGTCACGTTCATTAAAAAAAGCTCCAAGCAAACAAACCCGAAACATGTCAGTCAAAGGTGTGGGAGTCTTAAATGTGTTTCGGTTTATCTTAACATTACTCCCACTGATGTTAACTCCATTATCATTAGTAAAAGCAGACCAGGGCTACACTAAGTCTGAAACACCCTCCTTAAGAAAACAATCCAGAAATCCTCTAGTTCCAGTTCTCATGATTATTACATACAAATCTTCCCTACATATCCAGTCTAAAGCATTGCCTTTAATAGATGTAAAATTGTTGAAGTTACATGGAGTAGGACTGCTTCAATTTAGTTTACATGCTTCTCCTTCCAACAATTCCGGAATAAAAATTTAATTCTGATATAAGCACGTGCAATTTCCATTGACTCCACTAGGAACTGAATTTTATTATGTGAAATTTGATCCTCGCTGAAAACCACATTAGACTGCATCATGGATTCTCTACATCTCTGAGCAGCACTGCATCTATCACAGAGATTGTAATAAAATATCAGAAGATTTTCCAACAATATTGCTCTAGTAGAGAATCTTCTTTGCCATGGTATCTCTTCTAGAATTCAGAGACACCTAGCTTTCTGTTTCAAGCCACACAGTCTTAACACACTAGAGGCATGTTCTTTATTCATGAAGCACTACTTATATACTGCAAGCAAATTCTGAAACAGTCCATCACCTGTTTCCTCTAGAACTCTCAGTGATGAGAACAACACCTTACCTCTTAACAAGCTTTTCCTGTTGGTTCACTTGGTCACCAGCTAAATAGTTTCCTGATCTTTTTCTGGTGAGCTGTTACCCATTACAACAGTGATTCTCCACAAGACACTACTTACTCTGTCTTTGTATAAGCAACGTCCTCTGGAACACCTGCTGGAGGCAGCTTAGAAGAGCTGAGAGGTCTGAAAAGAGAGAATGAAAGTAAGACAACAAGGATGAGCCTAAAAGATCATTATGGTTCAGAAAAACTGCAGTCCACTAAATTCAATGGAGTTAATACTGATTTTCCACAACTGTGGTTCTGTTAGTTGCATGTTTGAAAATTGCGCCTAAATAATACAGAACTCTTTCATAGCTAAGAGGAACAGAGGAAGTTTCACCAGTAGGACTGTTATACTTAAAGTAGAAAGTGGAGTTGCAAAACAAGACAATTTTTAAAATTAGTTTTGAGTGTGTTCCCAACTTTTTGTGTGTTTCACTAATTAGCTTAATTTTTTCACTTCACTTTCACTTTTTTGAAAGAGTTGTGGTTTTTTTAATAACTGCTTGAAATCCTGAAATTCATTCCTACAATCAGCAGATAAGTTGGTTTGGACTTATCTAATTTTATTGTTTTCTTTTTCGCAATACTTTATGAGGTATCTTGAAAGTGATATGGGCTCAACTACATATTAATAATTCCTTCCTAGGCATTTTTATAGTTTGCATATTGCAGTCCTCTATCGATTTCCCTTAGCCCTTGGGAGACTTTGAGGCTTAATTTCATATTGCAGAAGATAACATTGTTCTTTTAAAGCTCTTGATAAAGGAGCCATAATAGACTTCAACTTATTAAACTTGGCGAAGTTTTTCATATTTAAAGTGGACATAGTGGCCAATAGCTGCTGAGTAAAATAGTGAATGCAATTCAAAGTATATGTGACCAAGTCAAGAATGTTTATATGGCAGCTGTTGGTTCAGATTTGAGTCCATTGCTGACCTTCAGTGTCTTTCTGGAAGGTGCAGAGCAGTCCAGCAGTAGGGGACATGGATGAAGAGTTAATCAAGGCTTCCCTTTGCTCCCTTTCTGCTCCTGGCAGAAACTAGGAGTTAAAAGGCTCCTTCTTAAGAAAACATCTTTCTAAGGGTCTGGAGAACCACACTGGCTTTGTAAATGTCTCTTCCTTTGCATAGGATGATCTACAGCCCAAAGCGTTCTCATTAAGTACAGAATGTCCGATATATTTGCTTACACAGTTAAGTCGTAACTGAAAATTCTGTCATAGTGTGAATTTAAAAAGACCTTGTATTTTAAGATCTAATTACTATTAAAATTTTCCATATCAGTGATCAAAGAACTGAGAGAAAATGCAGAAAAAATAATGCTCTGGCCTTTACTTAGGTGCTCTTTAAACTGCATGGAAACAAGCTGAACCCTGTTTCAAATCACTTCATTCCTTACTTTCCAAAATACTTGTAGCGATTCCTTCCATCAACTTCAGGATCTTCGTACACAATCCGAGGTATGTGAAGAGAAGACTGACCTCTGAAAGCCAATATACAGGATATCATTTAGGAAGTACATTCAGAGCAGTTATATTTTTTCCTTTATGCCCTTTCTTTCTCTCTCCCCTTTGGCTGCACTATCCAACATGCACGCTACAAATTCCCTCCAAGCCTCACATTTACACAAGCAATTGTATCTTGGTTTTTACATATTTACTTATGTAGCAAAACAGCTTGACTCTTTATGTGTATTTCCCACTGTGTGCGGTCAAAAAGTGGTCTTTGCTGCCTTTATTAAAATTTTCTTATGAGCTTTTTATGAAAAAGATTAACCACTTGTATATGCTTGACTTTGTAAAGGAAACTACTTTTATTGGAAGTGAGGGGAGCAAGTTTATTATCTTAAGAGTGAAACACTTTCCAGGTATGTGCGAAGATACAGAATGAGCAAAGGAGAAGACACTTTCTACCTTTAAAAAGTAGGTAAAGAGATTTTGAGCAAATGTTTAAAAATTTAGAATAAGCAATTTCATTTTGAGTTCTCCGGTAAAGGAGAAAAATTAGGACAATCGTGGGAATGTTTCAAAATCTATGCTGGAACAACCATATCTTTTGCAAGAACACTTCATTTTTTTTCCCTGTTTTGAATTTAAATTAGGCAGACTGTTTAAATTTTTCACTATAACATCTTGAAGAGTTTTCTATAAGGCTTTGGAAGATCACGTGGAAAACCTCATTAAGGCAGCCAGTGAGATAATGGGTAGAACGGAGAAACTTGAAAGCTATTCATCAGGATTGCTATTTGATTTCACAACTACTTTTTCTTCTCAACCTGCACAGTTGTTAAAGACAAAAAAAAAAGAAGTTCTTCCCAGAGAAGTTGTGGATGTCCCATCCTTGGAAGTGTTTGATACCAGGTTGGATGGGGCTTGTCTATGGCAAGGGGATTGCAACTACATGACCATTAAGGTCCCTTCCACCCCAGGCTATTCTATGATTCTATGATTATTTTATTTCTTTGAGGTATGTATATGGCAAGTCCTGGAGTCCAGGTTTCCTATAAGACCATTTCTGGCAACTTGTATGAATTCTGACCTTAAGATGTATGGGCTTGGGGTGCTGGGGTTGCTTGGTGATGCCTAATTTTAATTACAAAGGTATATTTACAGAGATACAATTAACAATACATAACATTGCTCGACAGCTGCAATCAAAACAGAGGATTACGTGCTGAGATCAGTTGTCTTTCAAGCCCTCATCTAATTCCTGCAAACTGTGCTGTGGAACCTGGGGAGGCACAGTATGGCTACCTGCCACAGGGAAGCTTAGAGTGAGATGCTTCATTAACCTCCCGTGACACACAATTTACTGCCAAGGTAAGTCTAAAGTCATCTCTTCCCAAGGCTTTCAGTCACATCACATAAGAAAAGATAAGGGAATATTTTGAGATGCAATGTAGTAACCTGATAGACTTGCTCAGTACTAATCAACCTATTATTGTGAAATTGTGTTTGCAATTCAAATGAGTTAATTGAGCTCATGGCTAGTTCTACTTGCTGACTCTTTACATATCAGACTGTTGCTTCATCCAGATGGATTTGTGTTTCATTCAGCACAGGTGGGCACTTATTCTTATGATCTAACTTTATTAGCATAAACCGTTCATCCTATTATGGTATAGTTATAGGCACAATGGGAACCAAGGGAAATAGCCCTTTTTATTCCACAGATCCTGCCTCTTGCATGCCCTTGACTTATATCTGCTGACTTTGCTGAAATAAATGAGCATTTATTCCCAGTAACCTTGTAGAGGCAATGCAACTACTGAGAAGACAGCTGGGAAATATTCGGTTTTCCATATCAGCAGCACTGTCAATCAGTGCAGGTTGAAACAGAGGGGATGTATTTCTTGGTTTTTGTTAATTGCAAGACATTTTACAAATACACGTTGTTAAAATGTAAATCAACTTTAAAGCAACGCAGGTGTCAAGTTGTTACAGAATTGCAGGCAAAATGTAAGAAGCTACTGAGGTATTCATGTGCTGGGGACAGTCTGAAACACTGAAAATAATATTAAGAAAAATTCCTACAATTTTTTTTAAATTATGGAAATGAGAAGAATATGCCTTTGAAATGGAACAAAATCAGGTGTGAAATCCACTGTATCACTCTTGAGCATCTTTGATTATTGTCTGGCATGTAGTAGAACTCAGTTACCAGCAACTCCAGAGCAAGCACCATCTGAAAAGCCCATGGTCTAAAGTTAGTTGCTTAAAGCAGAACAAACCTTTGAAAACAAACACCTAGGCTGACACCTGCAGTCTTGAATACAGCTACAGGAGGACACTAAAAAATCTTGTGGCATGGCAAAACACATGAACAACTTTTTTTTTTTTAATATCTGCTGAACCAGAACTCAAATTGTGACACCAGGAGAAAGCTCAAATAAGAAACCCCTGCATTAAAAATGTGGGGCACCGGTTCAGTCCCCAATGACCCTGGAAGGAGCAGCAAAAGCAACCTAGCCAGCTGCAATTGCATGGGACTAAAATCAAAGAGCTCCCATTGAAGTAACACACATGAGTCACTGAAGTCTTCATAACTCATCTGATCTGTAAGAGATTGAAATAACTCACTTCTTTTTCATAGCAACCGCTGCAAAGCAGATAGCACAGGGATGAAGGAATGTGCAACATCCACCCTGTAAGAAACAGATGGGTAACCATACTCCACAACAGCTGCAATCTCTTAATTTCAAGGGAAATATAAGTAGGAGCAAATTGCAGTCATCTCCACTTCAGCGTGCATGGCTTTTTGTTGGTTTTGTTTGTTATGTTCGTTTTAAATTATCCAACTATGGAACACTTACACAGCAAGCTGCTGAAGAGCCTCCAGGCGCTGCTGAGCCCTCCACCTTCGCCCAATATATGCAGGCATGGGATCTTTGCCCTTGACGCACAAATTGCAGCCTGGGAAATGAATCAGTCCAGTAGCCATGCTTCAGAGTATCGGTGCCTTCACCTAGCATTTGTGTGGACACAAAGAAGAGAGGCTGTCATTTAGCCACTTCAAACAGCATTAAAGAGATCAGAATTCCAGCCTGCTGTAATTTACAGGACTGCACATTTGGGATGGGGAAAGAAGGAGGCATACGTATGCTAATGATGTCAGCTAGTTAGATGGCTCTTCTCAAGATGTGGAGCATACCAGACTAGCAGCAGATGCACAGATTTGTCTTCTGGCTGTTTTCCAGTGCTAAACATACTGAAAACCGAAAGGTCTAACGGTTTGTTACATAAAGAAGTTAGTGTGCAGTAACTGTGAATGTGCAGCAATGTGAACTTCTAGCACATTACCCCATGTAACTCCCGCCTATTTCTAGTGCTCTAGAAATTAAATAACATATTCCACTTGCAGGGTAAAGTTACATTCTTTTATACTGGAACGATTTTAGCATTTGTTAAAAATATCTCAAAGGGAGCTAGCATACAAAAAATGATCACATTAAACATCTACACCCTTCCTTTTAAGGACTAATTTCCCTGGGTAGATATGCCTTAAATTGCTAAATTTATGGTTGCCAATAAATCTTTGCAACTGTAAGTGATGTAGCTCTATTGGCTTGAGCTTCTGTAAAGACTGAAATCAGAACTGAGTTGTGAATTGCCCCTTTGATTTCAGCAGGTGCTAATTCAAATGCATACAGGTGACATTTCAAGTACTCACCAGAATGTAACTTGATGAAGATCTAGGCACCCTAACATGAGTAGCTGCTTGCTGTGCATGAAATTGCATTTTTGTTCCATTTCTCTTCAAATGGAATTCAGCTTTTGAGAGTTTGGAGTACCCTATGAACTAATAGTATCACAGCTTCTGTCCATCCCAATCTGTGAAGCTACAGATGAAGAATTCAAGGATGTAGAGTTTTGAATTGCACATTATGCACTTGCTGATTGATTTTAAAACATGTTTTATGCAAGAGTCTGCCACCACACCCATCTGCACCATTACACCTGAGACATGACAACTTTAGAGACAGGATGCCTGTTTACTTCATCTGGCCTGAACTGTTACCACAGCCATATTGTTACAAGGTCCCTCTGATGACAGACAATGTTCCCAGCTCTTGTGTGCACGTCTCTCTCCATGGAGAGACAGTCAATTACTTCTTTGTTTTCATGTAGATAGAAGAAATATTTTGAGATAATGGAGTAAGAGATATCCAGCAACATTCTTCCAAAAAAAAGTGCTCCTTGACTCCATTGTTGGAAAGCTATTCAGGGGTTTTCTCCTTGCAATGAAGTCTGAGTTCAGAGTATCTGCCTTGCAGCGTCAGGGACATGCATACCTTCAGGAGGACTCGGTTTAAAATCCAATTCACTGTGCAGTTGCACCAAGTCTGCTTTCCTCTGGCATTCTACCTGTATGCATCCCGTGCAGCTATCAATCACTGCTGTCTGAAGGTGTGACTGCAGCCCCCACAGATATGCCCTAGCTGGTTTTAAACTAGCTACGAGGAATACTGACAGCCGGGGAGCTAATGCAGTAGGAAGCTAAGCATGGGCTAACTAGGCTAAGGATTAGCTAGGAAGTTCAACTCCGCTAATTCTGTATGAAGAATCGGCATGGATTTGCAGTCTTTAGTGGCTGCCTAGATGTCACTAGATATTTCATTTTAGTCTAAGTAGGCTACATTGATCGGTAGTGTAAGTAGATCCCAAGGTAAGTAAGGAACTGTGTGAAATGACAGCTCTGGTGGAACAACAGCCCAGCAGCTGCCCACTTATTTTATTAGATCTAAGTAACACATACAAGCTATAGTTAACAGCATTTGAAGATAGTCTATTAAAAATACTGATACACAGCTTAGGAAATTACTCAGAACATGAAGCTGGGTATTTCTAGGTTGCTCTTAAGAGTCATCATAGGCCAGTAATCATGGCTACTCCCTGTGCTGTCTTGTTTTGGATAAAACTTCTTTCTCTGCTCTGTATTTTGCTGTTTTGAGGAAGCAGCTTAGGACTGAGACAGGGTTTCTACCCATGTGTATGCAGAAAAAAACAAAGTGAACATGTGAGCTGTCTTTGGCCAACACCTACCACTCTATCACCAAGTTGAGCGTGGACGTTTGATTTTGGAGGGTCCTTCTCACTTCACAGTGTGTACAGAGGGTCTGAAAGACAATTGAACAAATGGAACTAGTTACATATTTGAGGAATCAGCACGAATCATCAAGCTCCACTTCCCTCTTTAAAAGTCTCTCTATAAGAGAATACAAAACAAACTAGGAAGAAAGAACTGAAATATATGTCTCTCTATCAAACAGATGTCACCATCATGCAAATGATTCTCAGAGCTGAAATCCTACTGTTCTGTTGGAGATACAGGTGAAAAATCTAGTAGAAAAAAAATCTGCTTTCTTTGGAGGCACTGTCAACCTGCACAGAATACGTGATGCCATGAAAAACTAAAAGGAAGGCATGGTGCAACGATTATCAGTGGAAATACCATACTGTACATGCTTCCCTCTGGGACACAGAGCTGGCTTTGCTCCAGCAAATGTTTCATGGCCCCAGCTCCTTCGGAGCTGCCAGCCGGGCGAGAGCCCCGGGGCAGGAGGAGCCCTGGGGCAGGGAGGGTCCCCGGGGCAAGGGGAGCCCCGGGGCAGGGGGAGCCCTGGGGCAAGGGGGAGCCCCGGGGCAGGGAGGGTCCCTGGGACAGGGGAGGTCCCTGCGGCAGGAAGGGTCCCTGGGGCAGGGGGAGCCCCGGGGCAGGGGGAGCNGGCTCTTGCGGGGGGCAGCCGCGCCCCTCGGGGTGTTCCCCGGCTGCTCCCGGCGCGCTGCCGGCTGTGGCGCCGCTCCCTGCAGCCCCCCGCACCCGCTTTCCGCAGAGCCCGGAGGCCTGGCCCTGCCGCCTCCATCTTATGCCGCCGCCGGGAGAGCGGCGCTGGCGCGGGGGTGTGGCTGCACTTGGGAGAGGCCGGGGCACGAGGGGGGCCGGGAAAGGAAGGACGTGTGCGGTTCTGCTTTTTAGCCGCTGCTGAAACAACTGTTTCATGTGATGCTCCCCGGGACCCTCGCATAGCGCTCAGGAAATCTGGTTTAGCAGTTATAGTTAGGAACAGGATTCAAGCCTGGATATTCTTATTCTTGGCTTTGCTCCTTGTCAGTTAGGACTTCTGCAGCTATAAAGTGGTGAAAGCGAGTCCAGAGAAGTACAAGGGAGCTGATGAAGGGTCTGGAGTCCAAGTCCTACGAGGAGTGGCCGAGGGAGCTGGGGTTGGTTAGCCTGTGGAAAAGGAGGCCTTATGTCTCTGTAGAATTCCCTGAAAGGAAGGTATAGCCAGGTGGAGGTTGGCCTCTTCTCCCAGGCAACCAGTGACAAGATAAGAGGACACAGTCTTAAGATGTGCCAGAGGAAGTTTAGATTGGACATTAGGAGGAACTGGACATTGGCATGGACTGCCTGGGGAGGTGGTGGCATCGCCATTGGCGGAGGTGTTTAAGGAAAGACCGGACGTGGATGTGGCCCTCAGTGCCATGGTCTATTTGACATGGTGGTGTTTGGTCATAGGTTGAACTCAGTGATCTCAGAGGTCTTTTCCAACTAATTGCTTCTCTGGTCTTGTGAAAATAGGCTGGGTACGTACTGCCCAGATAAACTGCAGGGTTTTTTTAATCTGTAGAGCATCTCAAGAGGCCTGTACAAAGCACACAAATAAACATCACACTTTGCAAAACATTGCTGTTTCCACAAAGAGGAGGCCATCCTTTTCTATAAGAAACAAAGTTTGAAGCTTCTTTATGCTAAATGTTAAAACCAGAAAGGGCTAATGCTTTTGTGAACATAAGGAGATTTGCAGGCTGCCTTGGACACAAAAAACAGAGCAAATGGACTGTCTCCTCTGTCTATAATCTTGAAGCAAGTCCCTTATGTTAGGGTTTTTTTGTGTGTAAAACTGCATATCAAAGGGTTATACGCATCTTGTCAAGTCTGACATAAAATACTGGCCCCTGAGTACCTCATTACAGGAAAGCAACTTTAGGACTGTAGTTTCAAATTCCTTGGCTCTGTGAATTTACTTGTAGACAATTCAACTTTGAATGCTGGTTTACTTTCTTAAAGGCCCATCCCTTGCCTGAAGCAACAAGTTTTTTAGGTTAGTGGGTCAACTAACCCACTAAGATGTGTCTGAACTAAGAAATGCTGTCACAGCTTTGTTTCTGACAGACATCACCTACATCTGTACATCTGTAGGATATGCTTCCCACAGTGGATTGATCCATGTCCTAAAGATACCCGGCAGGCTCTAAAGATCCTCATTTTACTAAAGAGCTTTACAATGTGATACCTTATAATTATTGATGTGGCAACAAAAGCCACTTTTTAATAGAGTTCCCTGGCATTTCTCATCATTAAGTTCAGTTTTCCTTTCTTGTATCTTATTTCATTAAAGCTCCATGATTTCCATGCTGAAATTTTTCCATGCTGAACATCTGCCTTGGGGTAATGAGGTGTGTAAACTGTACTCTGGCCAAAAAAATATTCTTTGTTGACTCCACCCTCTGATATTTTTCCACTTTAAGATTTTCAGAGATGACTAAATACAGGTGGCCTGGACTTCTTTTTTTCTTATGTGGAATGGATCCAGATGGAAACTAAGTTGAGAAGGAACAATGGAATAACTAAATGGGTATTTGAGAGTACTGCAAGATGCCAGGGCATAGCCTAACAGGTAAGTATTCTCTGGGATCACGTGCAACCAAAAAGGTGCTGTCCCACTGTTAACTTTAACTGCATTAAATTGAACTAAATGACAGATATTCCCACATTTTTCTTTGTTCACCATTAGCTGCCTGGTCCTACTGCCTCTGATCTGTTGAGTGCTGGCACCTGAAAGAGTAGGGAACCAACTCTGGAGACTGATGTGGCTGAAAACTAACTCGTCAAAAAATAAAAGATGAAAGTTTTCAGGTCACTGCATAGCTGCCTGAAGACCAGTACTCACTCATGGGAGGTGACAGGTGAAAAAGTTGTGACTGAGTGAAAAAGTTCAAGGTTCGGGTTCATGGAAGTTGCTTTGATTAGAGTGTGTGTGGGTAAAATATTGGCTAATTTTTAACTATTTTTCTAAGAAATCTCTGTGACCTACAGATATAAACAGTGGACAGCCTTACAAGTGTTAGAAGTTTTGTTGATTAGTACTATATCGACTGTTCTTTGCTCGTAATCTCCATATCCTGAAGCTGTGTGAGACCTGACTAGGGCCGCTAGCACAATGTTGTGTTCTGTGGAATGTACTGCAAGGGCAAAGTGGTGAGGTTTGGTCTGCATGGATCTTGTTCATTTATTTATTTGTTTGTTTTTAATATAAACCACACATTTCCAAAGAAAAAGATCCTCAAATTCACAAGTCTCTGAGGAAATATTTGATCCCAGGCATTAAACATTGCCAACCTTGTCTATGATCAGTACTTTCGAAAAGGGACTCAAAGCTTATCTGGTAGGTTGATCTGTGTATCTCAAGGACACATCCTGTTGCTCTGGTGAAAGTTAGCTGCAGTCAACTAAACTGTAAGCAATCAAAATAGATTCCTATTACCTACAAAAAAACTTGACTAATAGCTTTCTGCTTAGATCTGTGGGCCATAGGGCTGCGTTTTGGGTTTTGATGGTTTTGTTTTGTTAATAACTTTTCCAGGACAAGACTGTGTTGGTGAGCTGGACTATTGACTATCTGGACTTTTTTTTTTTTATAGCCACTTGGCTGTAGGGCACACCAGGTGCTCAGATGTATGAGTAAACTGTCCACACCCTTGAGAGTTACTGCACAATGTCTGAGCAGATTAACTTTGCATTTTGCAAAATGGCAGAAAAGTGCAGTAGTTTAGCGGCCTGTGACAAAGGCTGAGCCAAGTTAATTTTACCTCACATTAACCTTGAGATAAGATGGTGTAATTTGCTGCAAGATGAATTACTGCTACTCTGTTGATGGACTTGTTATGCTGTGATGACTTGCTGATGTGTTTGAACTGTAAAATCAGATGGGGGAAGTAGAAAATTTAGCAGCGTAGGATTAGGCACTACTTGGGAGCAGAGCACTAGCTGAACAAAGACAAGATGGATTGGACACGAATGCGTGATTTTAGAGGAGAAACTTGGCTGGCTGAGCAAAGACAAAATAGCAGGAGTGTGGGGTGGTAGAGAACCAGTGTGGCACAGGGAGGAGGGAGAGAGGGTGAGCGGCCAGTAGAGCAGAACTGAAGAGGTTTGGACAAGAAAATGGGAGACCTAGGTGAGGAGCTGAAAAAGTGAGGAAGGGTGTGGTATGGCAGGATTAGGGAGGATGAAGCAAAGAAGTTGAGCCGAACAGATGATGAGTCTCTAGTCTGTTTTCCTTCTGTCCTCCAAAACCTGAGAGGGAACTGGGTTTCTTGAAGGTGACCCTTATCCTGCAAACCATGACAATCTGTGAAACCCCTGGCAAGATGTCATCCATCTGGCTTTAAGTTTCATTTGGTAGGTGGTCATCTCCTGCTCTTAGCAGGGGTCAAATGACAGCACTGTCATGGTGCTGGATGCCTGTGACATTTTGTGGTGACTTTTTCTAGTTATTCTAGTTATTAAAAAAAAAATCTAATCTACTGGCAACAAAGTTCTAGCGTTAAAAGCACTGTTGAGGCTTTGATATCCAGAAGTTCCAAAAGTAATCTATTTAAGATAGGTAACCGTTAGTGTGCCATTTCCCATTTTTGCCACAGGATGTCACAATTCCTCCATGTATGGTCCCGTTCATCACAGGCTTTAACCCGGGTGCCATCAGTTCAGCTCTTGCATCCAAATGTGATGTAAAACGGATTCGGACTCACCCAAGGTAATCCCTTGGATTCCTCTTTGTTCCCTGTCCGTTCCACACAATTTACACTCTGTGTATAATAAACATCTTTTCCAGGTGTGTGATTCAAAAGGAAAGCAGCAGCACAAGGCTCCAGTCAATGCCATTGATAAGTTTTTAATCCAGAAGCCAGCAAAAAGGAGGAGGAAGGTGTGGTCACTATTTCCATCAGAAAGCAGAGGTAAGTCTCAAAAAGATGTGAGGAGACAGATGCTGTGAAAGCAACTGCTTTGGATTGAGACCTTGTCTCTGTGTTGACCTTTGGCTATAGTAAGGCACGGTAACCAGTGAAAAACATTCCACATTCCATACAAATGTGGAATACCTCACTTGCAACTTGCGACAACTTTTTGTAAAAATGGCCTTGGAGTACTGATTGTGGTAAATGGAGCTTCACTAAGGTGAAGTCTGTGGTTAATTCGTGCTGTTTTTACTAAGAGCCGTGCTAAGAGAGGCATCTTCTCATACAACAACTGAAATGGAAAAAAAAATAGATGAAAGTGTTTATAGGAGACCTGTTCTCTCTTGCCTTCTTTTTCTTAGTATGACTGTGGGCACATTTCCTGTAATAAAAGCAATATACAGATGAGGATAGCCTAAAAGATCAAAGTTCAAAGGAAATAAAGTAGCAGTACTTTGTGATCACAGTTAAAGAATTCACTTCAAAGCCTGCTAAAAGACTTCTGTAATGATTTTGATTAGCACTTAATTTTTTTCTTTTTTAAAAGAAGGCAGAATTAAGGATATTTTCAGCCTATGGTTCAAATTGTGACAAAACCCAAATTTTACCAGTATTTCAGGCATCATCTGAAGGACACTCATCTACTTCACTTGGATTGGGTCATCTTCTTGAGTGATGATTCCTAAAGAACAGAGCTGACATTTGGATGATTTGTTGGGCAGTAGTTGGGCATGTTGTCTTGCCTCAGGAGGAAAAGGATCTTGGATTGAACTCCTTAGGGAACTAGCGAATTCCTAATGTTCTCACTCCTCTTATGTAATATTCAGAAGAATAAATGCCAATACCATTGTGTTAGCTTGCAGGTTTCAAGTTTCAGTGTGTTAAGACACTTTTCTGGGGACTGAATTTTTGTGCTTGCCTAATCTGAAGTGAGCATTAGAAACTCCTGATTTTCTGTGACTACTTTAGCCACTCCCTTCACAGAAATTAAATATCTGGACAGAATGCTGCAGAGATTAATTTTAGGTTATTATGACACAGTATAATTCTTCCATATATTACACTCTTATTTACTCTTAAAGGATTAGTGCAATATAATACAGTCTATTAAAGCTTTCAGCATTTTCTTATCATCCTTTAATTGCAATCTACCAGATGAAGGTCAGATGAGGGCTAGCACACATCAAGGGGTCCAGGGGTTCAGGCCTACCAGAGATAAAAAGGTGAGGAAGCAGTGACAGGACATTGGGGCCACTGGAAGAAAAAAGCTAGAATCAGATGGAGTCTCAACAGAGCCCTTTCAAGCACTGGGGAAGGATGTAGAAGTATCACTTCCCTCGTGTAAGAGAACACAGCCTGTACTCTCTTCAGTCATGAAAGTCCCCCTATCTTTCCCCTCTGTCTTTGCCTGCACCCACACAGTCCTTCCCACATCACTTCCTAGTCTCACATGGTGGAGACTGGGCCAAACAGGATCTAGAGCACATCACGGTTGTCTTGACATACCGACTGTAAGAACATGGTAAGAACTCAGCCTCTAGCATGTTGATCTGGAAACATCCTCTCTTTGATGCTGAGTCTTTGTATGCATGCACCCCTAGGAGAGAACCAGACCTTGAAGAATCCATTCTCATTTTAAATAAGGGACTAGAGCAGTTAATGCCAGACCATACAGGAAGCATAGAGTGAAATGTAGAGTTTACAGAGTAAGTACCAACCTAAGACAGTACTTAGATAAAATACTCCACAGCATATTGAAAGTCAGGGCAAAATAGTCAGGACGTGGGCTTGAGCTGAGCCTTTAGATGAAATTTTCTGCCATGTAGATGACACGCTCCCATGTCACTTTTAAAAATATCATTGTACTGAAATTAGGGAAGACGTCAAGACCTACATAAGTAGGTTCTCTTGAGAATCTCTCTAGCTGCATATGGAGATGTCCTAATGCTTCTTAAAATCTGACCATTAATTACTTGACAGTCAAGTCCCATTGATTTTGGTGGGAACCAGGATTCTAAAGATCCTTGAGAAGATCAGCAAGAAGAAAAGCAGAAGAAAACAAGTGCAAATGAATTAGGTGTTCAAAGTTGAAATCTAGAATGACCACTGATGTGAAAGAAAGCTTCAGAGTGACTGAACTTTGTACATCATCTAGTAACTTTGTGAAAAACAGCTGTGGGGATTCTGAATGGATTCAGAAGGTATGTGACGTTGCAGGCTCTTTATAAGCAGCTTGCAGCACTGCACAGCATATGTCTTGATGCAATATTTAAAAGAAGTGAGGTGCTGGAATGTGAGTACATAGAAGTATGCAGCTGCAGTCAGTGACATCTCAAATATGGAATGACTCATGTATTTGTAAATACTAATGATTCCTTCCAGGCTTCCAGTTAGGTCCTGCATTTCATTGAGAATGTTAAACCATTTTCTGTAGTGGAGCTTCACATTTCATAAAATATGATGATGAGAGACTTGAATAGATTCAAACAAGCCAGGTTTGCCACTGACACAGGCATCAAAATGGCATGCCATCAAAATTGTTAAATAAAATCGTTAATAGCAGCAACACTTGCAGGAAGAAAGAGGACAAATGGAATGTGTGCAGTAGAAAATAAGTGGAGCTACAGTTTTGCTGCTTCTCAATTGCCTGACAGCTTAACACCATTCACGAAAGTTGCAGAAACACTGCCTGGTTTGCAGCAATACTGATCAACGCTCTAAGTTTGTATTATGGAGGATTTTATGGAACTACAGTGAGATGTTTTTTTCTTCAATACACAGGCTCCTGGACTTGGGCTCTAAATGAGGTTTTCTGTGATGTACAAAAACAGCCCTGAGGCAGCATTTGTTTTTTGTGGGGTAACTAGTTGGAGATGCGGGCATGTAGTGATTTAAATTAACAGTGGCTCAGCTGTCTGATTCTGGTCAGTTCTGACAATTCATATAGGTCTTTTTGCAGAGGTTTGAAAATCTTGCTCTTTCGAGTCATGAGAACTGGGAACTTAAGAGATTTCCTCTTTGGAAAGATCTTTGTAGGCCACTGTCTCGGGTAACTCTGCAATACTGGGGGAAAAATATTTCCCCATGGGTGACCTATGTGTATCTGCTTCATGCCTAAGTGCTTTTAAACCTGGGCTATTTTTTTCTGATTTTTACCTGAAAACAGCAAGTCTGACTTCAGTGTAGGGACAGTCCTTTGCAGATTCATGTCTTTTGGAGGACTAGTGATACTATTTCCCAAATGCAAGTTAAAATTTTCTGTTACTGAGTATAGAGACTGTCAGAAAACAGACAGTTGTCTTCTGTCATGCTCTTTTGTTGAGTTGGTAACACATGCAGCCACTTGAGAGGAAACACCTGTCCTTCCCACGAGTCTGTGCAATGGGATTTATTCCAAAATGCTCAGATTTTCATGGATGTTCCCTCCACAAAAGGGAACAGCTGGTCAGTCACCCCAGCAAGCACTGAAATAAGCCTGACCAGCCTTTAAATGCACATTGAACATCAGCTGCTGCCTATCTGCATTGTGGAAAAGCTGCCACATGTCTTGTGTCTAAAGGCTCAGAGTTCCTGCTTCTAACATATGTGGGACACGGAGGTTCTTTTGTGGCACAGTACAAAACACCAGCTTCCTTCTTTTGTCTTATTACCAGAGAGACTGCACACCAAACTTGCTGATTTGGATTTTGCAGTGTTGCATGCATGGCAAATTCCTAATCTTTACTAATATGTTTGGATATGCCTTCAATGGACAGTGACAAGAAGGGACATAATATGAAAGTGATGACAGTCCTAATCCTAGCACAAACTGGTGAGAGATGTGCAGAAAACTATGTGAGGAAGGCATTAATCAATACCTTTTAAGTTTATACCAAAGCTTATAGGAGGGTTGCTATCTTAACTGGGGAGGGTGGGGCCAGATCCTGGTCCCAGCGTGAGACCCCAGAATATCTGAGGTGCTGTGGGCCGAGTCTTGCTGTTAGAGACAGCAGGTCTGGTTTTAAACTTGAAAGTGACTTAATTCTTTCCAACTATCTTCCACCTCCAGGCTGATGCTCTGAGGATTTGGCTGTGCTTCTGGGAAGAGGTAATCTGTTGCAGTACTGGCTTTGTAGAGCATTAAAGAGACACAAAAGTCTTCAAAGTAATCTTGATTCTGCTCTTGTGTTTTAAGGGCTTGCTTGCCAGTATGCAAGGAGACTTCCTCCATACTAACTTCCAAGGTGGACTCCTGACGCAGCATGTCACACACACATAAACATATACTTACACTTTGATTAGAAGGCATGAACTAAAGCTCTATTTTATTTGAAAGTCTGACTCCAATATATAGTATCTCTAAAAAGGCTAGGGATTGGGGGAGAAGGTTGATACCTCTCCCCATCCCGTAGGTCAGGACAACTGTCCATCAGCTGTCCATATCTTTAATACAAAGAATGTAAACTATCTTGAAACTATACAATAACATTGGCTGTGTTTACAGACTAGAGCGTGAGAAAGAACTCAAAACATGAAACTGTGAAACAGAAGAAAAGGCTGAAAAAATCAGGGCGACAGACTCCCAGAAAGGGGATGGTTCAGTCCTGTGGTTCAGAATCCTTGTGTACAGAATTCACACTGTAGTCCTGAACCATGAGGACTTGCCTCTTCAGTCTGGGGAAGGACTGGTGCACTGCTTCTGGAGGTGATATCAGCCCAGTGTTCAAACCCCTTGCCTTCACCTAAAGGTGGAGTTAGAGGGGGTGTAAAGAATCACCTTAGAGTCTCTTCCATTGTACTAGATTGGAGCACAAGTCCTTCTCTCCCAGCATTCATTCTCTCTCTGGTCCCACTGCTGAGTGATAGCGTTTGGTAGTTGGAGGTGTGCAACTCTGATCAGAAGGAGAAACTCTATACTGTTCTTGGGCAGATGTAAGAGGCAATGGGGTCCTGACAAGACATCTTGCTCAGAGCTTTGAAATCCTTTATTTTCAGGTTATCTGAGCATTGACACTAAACATGAACAACTTCTTTGACAATAAAACACAGCATATGGTTGACTGGGCTGCTGGAGCATTGGCTGTCTTATGTTTATACTCAGTCAAAACCAAAAATACTTCTTTAGACTATATTAAATAAACAGGTTTCTTTTTTCAAGATGATAAAGTGGTTCCCAGAATAGGCACTACATGAAAAATAGAAAAATACCTTCAGTTCAGTTTCATCACACAAAATTTCCACAGCTTAATTTACCTTCTATCATGTATATCAGAAATGCAGAAAATCTGGAAACCCCCAGACTACCCCAGACTGTTACTTTCAACTGACATTGATAAGGGCTTACCCAACCTAACAATAACAATGAATGTAAATACTTTCTTGAGATTCCTTGAAAAATCTGTCCATTGGAGACAAGTACATGTTTTTTTGGGCAACCATTCTTCCAGTGGGTGAAACTGAAGACACAAGAAGCCCACGGCAATGGCTGCAGTGCTGCTGGGGTGTTTACACATTATGAGCCACTGCTGTATGTTCTTCAATTCTGATAAAGAGCTGTACAGGGGAAATAATTTGGAAACCCATGACAGCTGGGCAATCTCTCCCTATTTCATCCATTAGTCCTCTAAATCAAGAGCTGTAAATGTCCAGTGCTACCTGCAGCCCTTGTACTCTCACACGTGGCACCAGGCTGCCAAATGATATGGCAGCTTGAGGGAGGGTCTTTTCTTTTTATTTCTTTCAGAGACTGAGATTTTCACTGGATCTTTTTTCCTGGGTACTTCTTCTGACAATTTTCTTGCAGTCTCATCTCAGTAGCCTGCCCTTAGCTATTCTTCCTTGGTAGATAAATCTGTTCATTCTGACACGTAGCTCTCCAACATAATTCTTCTGCTACTGTCAGCAGGCAGAGGACAAATGGAAAACAAAAATCACTGAGTTAATCAATTCTGGTGCACTATGCAATGTGAGAAGAGAAATGGCTGTGGTGTCTCCTCTGCATTGTACTCCAAATTGGTGCAATTGGTATCAAAATATGTTAACCACGCTTTAATGCCTATTCTCTTCCTTCTCCTCCCTTCCAGCCTCTGCCCTTTCATCCCACCAAGAAATTATTCATTCTTCTGGGGCAATTCTGTTACAAACTCTTACCTTACCCTGCAGGGAACATGGCCAAAATAGCAGTGCTCCTCCTTAATCTATTTAGAAGGCTGCTAGAGTGGAATGCTGCTTCCAGAGATATTTAGTCTTCAGAGGCCATACCTTTGTGCAGACCCATCTGAAGTCATCTCTCAGGATGGCTAAATTTTAACCTCCCTCTGCCCTTGGTATTCCATAACCTGTGCTAGAGTATAAAATGTATTTTGTTTTGTGCCTTCCTGGTTTCTACAGACCAAATCAATGTCTTTTAAACTTTCTTTTTATCTAAAGAAAGCTAAATAAAAGATGCCATTCAACTGCAAACTTAAGAAACCTTCTTGGAGGTTTTATTACAATCTGTCCCTCAGAGTTTGTGTTGCCATCCACAACTCTATCTAGGCCTTCGGAAAGTGGCCAGCAGATAAAGCTTTAGGAAGAAAAGACAAAGCTATTTAATTTTAAAGGAAAACATGCTTAGTATGTTTAACAAACTAGGGACAAGGCACTGCTTTGGAGAACGGATGTGTGCTTTTGATAGATACTTCAATCTTGGCTTTTATCTTGCAGCGTGTTTGTCTGAATTTGGGAAAATCATATTTTGGTCAAAAAGTGCTCCAGATCATCAGACCTGGCTGCATGGCCTCACAATGTACGTGTGCTGAACCAGGAGAATGCAGGTCACCTGAACAACCTTGCCAGAGAAGTGGCACAGTGGGAAACAGGCTGCTGAGCAGAGATCCATGGATAATTCAGTAGGTGGCTGATTAGGTGAGTGAGTGTTACATGACATTTTCTGCTCTTATTGTTCTTGTCAGTGTTCCTACAATTTTGGATCCCCTTAGTAGACGCTATAAACTGCCAGTTCTTTTTTGACTTTTGCAACACCACACTAAAAGGCACGGCAGCGGCATCCCAGTGGGCATAATAATCTTTTCCCTTTGCAAGGTCTCAGCAGTGTCACAGCCACTGCTGTCCTGCCCTTCCCCCATTACCTGTGTGGGGTATCCCTTTCCTCTGCAGTGTGCCTGCCAGTCTAGTACGTGTACGTATCATGCTGGAGTCCTCAGGACTGGTGGCAAACACAAATGTAGCACTGGGAGGTGACAGACTATGGCCCAAGAGTCAAGCTGTGGCTTGTATGTGGCATAGACCTAAAAGGCAAGAGCGACTACTGAGGCCTTGGTTTGGGACAGACTACAAAGGAAAAGCAGCTCTTCTCCCTTATAGTCCATGCTGTTGTCCACAGAAGTCAGATTCATTACCTGGTGTGCAACAACTCACACATTAATTACATACTCAAGAGAGCCATTGATTATTTATTTTAGAGTTGTGCAAGCCTGGGTGTTCCGTGGTATTCCAATGATCAAGCATACCAACTACCAAAGCTTTTTACTATTTACATGTTTTAGCAAACAAAGGAATTCATGTACATTGAGTACAAGTGACATAGTTCTCTTATAAATTAATATTCTATCTTCTGTTGATTAACGATTTTCTCACTTTTCATGCCAAATAGTCTGCGTGCTCAGCCTTCTGCTTGAGTCAGTGGGTTTCTGGGGTCAGTGGTACATGAGTTGGCCACCATCTCCCCCTGCCAGAATTAACTTTTACCCAGCTGGAGCTATTTTAACACAATTTCTTCCTTATCTTGGGAGTTCTGCCAGATGTCTTTGTGGCCTGTGAATTCTACATTCTTTGTGTCCACTATCAGTGCGCATCCTTCTTTCCAGGATTTGTGACTCTCCCCCCAGGTCTGAGATCACTGAAGCATGTNCCGGAACCAGCCGCGCTCGCACGGGCGGCGCCGGCCCCTTCTCCCCGCGGGCTGAGGGTGCTGCGAGCTGCCCGCCATGTCCTCGGTGGCCGCCGCCAGCTGCGACGGCAAGGGCGCCGAGGAGGCCGGGGAGGCGAAGAAGCCGCTGAAGCCGTGCTGCGCCTGCCCCGAGACCAAGAAGGCGCGGGACGCCTGGTAGGGACCGGGCCCGAGCGCCCCGAGGCCGCGCCCGGGCGTTCGCCTCTCCCCGGGCTGTGCGCCCTGCTCGGCCGGCATTCCCTGCTGCTCCTCCCCTCCGGCAGTTTGTGCCCTTGCCAGCGTGCCACGGGGATTTGGGGAGCTCTCCCCGCCCCGGACGGAGGGCGCTGGAGCATCCGAGGGAGGAGGGAGAGTGTGCAGAAGGAGAGGGAGCTGTCTTAAAAGGATAATTTAGAAATGTGAAGCGGTTAAAACCTCACAGCCCATATTTTAAACAGGTTTCAAAGATCAGCTTTTAATGCTGCTTGTAAATCCTCGCTATTGTTGATTGAAGCAACATGTACGAGCAGGTGATAACTTCTTTATTCACCTGAGTATAAATTACGTTCTCTTTTAAATAAAGCAAAATACTCTGGGTTTTTTTGGTCTCAGAGGATGACATTTCTGAGAGAAGTTCAAAATTTGACAGTGACCTGCATAGCTGCATTGGTAATTATAGGCTTAGTCATGATCATAGGACTTATAAAACAGCATGAAGTGCACCTTCAAAATGGAGATCCTTTGTCTTTGACAGTGAATCTTTAAAGTTTAAAAAACTTCAATATATTGACTAAGTTGTCTTTTCTTTTTTTTACCTTGCTGATGGTGTTTGGTGGGTGACATAATACTGAATGCTCTTTTTGCTAAATTTAGGCGAGCATGTCTAATTACATGGTAGGGTGAATCCAGGGTCCCCTAAGAAAAGGGTGCTAGGATGGATGTTACTGGTCAGATGGATTTGCCCTGGGCAGCCAGGGGACATATCCATGCTCATTGTAGTAAAACCTAAGAAGAAAACTAAACCACTCTGTCATTCTGTCAGAAAGCAAGTCTGAACTGCTTTTGTTTTATGCATGATATACCAACAATGAGAGGCTCTTACTTGCATTGATGATTAACATGAAAAGTTACCATATATGGTAAATAATTTTGTCAACAGTAGCTGGACAGGTGTTGTGTTTAGTTTTGGTTTTTGTTTCAGGGTCCTTAAATTGCAACTGAAGTTGAACTAAAATATCATTTACTGATTAACCTGTTCTGTATTGCTCTCTTACTGGAGAAATTTTGTTGCTTCCCTGCTGAATAGTTTGAAACTGGCAAGCTCAGCACACTTGATGATGTGACAGCCTTGTGTTGTATAACAAATCCCCATCCGGACTTGCCCAGAATAGACTCTGGCCTGTTTAACAGGAAGTTCTGTTTTCTCTATTGTCAGTTTTAGGTGCACAGCTCCAGGCTTGGGTAACTTTTTGGGATAGTTTTATGCTGTCCAAAACAACACTGCCCTGGACGGGACAGACAGAAAAAAAAAAATAATCTCTGGATCCTCATAGGGATTTTTAATTGTCCCCAACAGTTTGTCAATTCAGTTTCTTTGACTAAAAGTAAGTGAACATTTTATTGCTGAACCCTGGAAATCTTTTTGTTTTGCAGCATTATTGAGAAAGGAGAAGAAAATTGTGGGCACCTAATTGAAGCTCACAAAGAGTGTATGAGAGCTCTGGGCTTCAAGATATGAGTGAGAGGAGCAGAACTGACTGGGGTGAGTACAGCCTTGAGGACCTCTGCCTCTGAAGTGCCCTGGCACCTCAGCTGGTGCCACTGGAAGGCCCAGAGTGCCGTTCATGATGGTGTTGCCCTTATGAGAGAGAAGGCAGAGCAATTCTCATTGACATTACAGAGTGTTGCTGTCCTGTGAGGGCGGTGAAGCCCTTGGCAGTACACAGCCTCTGTGAGTCACCCTTCAGCCACAGGGAATGTTGCTGCCTCTCGTGTCTTCTAAGAGATCCAAACCTCAGTTTAGATTTCTGGTGCTAGGGCACGTGGGAGTTGGGTTTTGTGGGTTTGTGCTGGGGTTTTTTTGTTGTTTGCTGAACTGTTGCTCAATATCCAGTGGAAATCCATGTTTTGTGAAGCTGTGTTTCCTTTCTCTTATAGATGATGTCTTTGGTGTGACTGTGTTCTGGAAAACTGGAAAATAAATTATTTCTGCGAGTTACTTCAAAGAACAAATATAAACAAAGAATCTATTTATAAAGAATCTTAAGAGTATGCATCACATCTGTAGCTTTTCCACTGTTTGCTCTTGACCGCTGCTGTAGAAAATATATTTTTTCCTCTTAATAAAAGCCTGAAATGACCAATGGTCCTGATTTTTGTTTCTTTTTAAGTAAAGAAATGATAGTGCCCTCCTTAATGAAAACAGTGTGCTGCAAGAATGAGAGAATGAGAAAAGCCTGCTTAATCATTAACATAGGAACACTGATTACTGTGGTGGTGTGGTTGAACAGAGAGGACTTTGGTGGGTTTTCCCACTGATGCACATCATGAAATCATGCTAGCAGCATTGCACTCTTGCAGCTTTCAGCAGTCATGCTGGAGCTTGTTGTGCTGTTTGTGACAGTAGCGGTAACTATGTTTGTACGAAGGTGACCACAGTCCTGTGAAACGAACTTCCTCAGAGTCAAAACTGTATTTGATTTCCCCGTGTTCTAAGTCTTCCGTGGTTTCTGAATACCGTTACCTGAGCTTCATTCTTTATATTGAAAATTTAGGTACTTCCCATCTCAAACTCGCCTGAGCCAGTTGATCTTCAAAGGAAAGGGGGCAGGGGATTGCTCCCTGTCAGTGCAAGTGACAGGCTACATGCCTGAAAGTAAAGCGCTTTTTTATGCTGAGTTTTTGTTGTCTTGTGCTATGCATGCATGGGCTTTTGTCTTCTGGCTTTTTTCACTTGTATGAGATGATCGTGGGAGAGTGGTTGTTGCCTTTGATGCCTTACAATCTAGAGAAACACTTGGTGCAGTTTGTGGTTTGTTACAGGTGGGGCTTTTCTGGCTTCATACTGTGTAATTCTGCAACCCTAATATTACTCTTCCTGTGGTGAGTTGACTTTCCTGAAGACGGTATTGTTAATTACTTTTCCTCCTGATGAGTTTTCTCTTCAGAAACTAAAGATACAAAATCTGTGCTTTGTCTTGATTTTTCTCCTGGCTTTGATCCTGCGGGAGGTGTGGGTGCAGTCATGATTGTTTCTCTGCCTGCTGGGCCCTGCATATCCTACTCTAGCAATGGCTTTTGACTGTGAACATTTAGTGTGTGACACTTGGTGCTGCCTCTGCTGAGACTCACACGTTGCATGAGGAGAGTTTAGACTCTTCCTCCAGGAATGTTTTCTGAAGGTCCTGTCTTGAGACGAGTTGTGTCCATGCTGGCTTTCAGCCTCAGAGCAGGGATGCAGGTGTGGCTCCGGAAGAAAACATTAAAAGCTGCCTGTGCCTGTAGCTGTTTGAGGAGCAGGACCTGGTGCTCTTCTTGGTGTTTATTGTTGTCTTGAGGTAGAAACTTCAATAAGGTCATTTCTTGTTGAACAATGGTGTGTGAGAGCATGAACTGAAGAGAATGCTAAAAGGTGGATGAGCACCAGCTTTGTGGTAGCATGGTCTGGGTAATGTGGAAATGGTGCCACAGAGCAGGGCAGGGAATGGCCGAGTGAGAGTGGAGTGCTCTTTATATCAGGTCAAGAGAAGCAAAAAACATTCCTGCACAATTTTACACAAATCCCGTTCACTTAAGAATTGGGATGTTTAGGCCTCAATGAGGATAAAAGCATGGCAAGTACTTTAGAAAGTTTTTGGAAGTGAGTGGGATGCTGATGTACCTGTGTGAAACAGGTACAGAAAGGATACTAGACAACTCTGTACTTAAAGCAACAATGGAAGAATCTTGTGGTCAAATCAGATTTTTTGCTGAGTGGCTTTATTTCTTACTGTGGTATTTGTGTGGAGTGGATTCAGGGCTTCATTCAGGGAGGGGGAGTTCCTGTGTTCATACTTACTGACAGTGTTGGTGACCGACACTGCCCTGCACAGGGTAGTGTGTACCTTGACGGTGTGAAACGTGGCAGTAGCAGGAAACTTGACTAAACTACAGAGCAGCACAACTAGATACAGTACATGCCATCTTTGAACATTTGTAATTCACTGTGAGCTTGTCTTGAACAGGCTTGAGACCTTCCCCAACAGTTGTAAACCAAATGCGTGTATTTTGGAGCTACAGGGTTTATTCGTGTATTAGTAACAGTTTTGCAGACTAATGCCAGCAATGCATGATACAATAAATCAAAAAAGAGGTGTTTGATTATGCTCTCTCTGTCTTCAAGCCGCCAAGGTCTTAGTGTCCTCAAGACAGGTGATTGAACTAGTTTTCAGCTTATGGGATCAGTAGTGAACCTGTTGACTTCCTAAGGGATGGGCAAAATAACCAGTCATTCAGCTGCTGTGAGATTTGGGACTGATAATCTCTGTGTTGCGTGGCTCTCAAGGACAGAGGATTTATTTGCCAAACATAGTGTGGGCTGTACCTGCATTGCATCATCACATGCAGCTAAATATTAAGTGCTACTGGTTGAGTCCGTTTTAGGTGGGGAAATCAAGTGAAGTATCTGTTTCCACACTGCCTGTTTCAGTGCAGAAAAGCTTAACATACCTGTTTCTTCTTCACAAACACATTTTGTAGTAATGCTTTACTTTCAGGGAAGGGCCTTAGTGCTGCTCAGCTGTTTGCTGTGAACTTGACATCTTCATTCCAGATTGCCTTCAACTTTGGTATGTCCCTTTCCCATTGAATCAGTACTGGCTTTTCAACACTTGTCTTGGATGAACCAGCATCCCTGGATGAAGGGCACTTAATCCAGTCCAAAGCAAGGCATGAAAATAGAATGTCACTTTGGTAATAAGAGTGTTTTTTACATTTGCTGGGTGAAAAACTGAAAGTGCTGTGGAAATTATCTGTGTGGCCATGGTACTGTCAAGGGAGAAAGGACGATCTAGTCTTGGTGGTTCAATCACTGGTACAAATCTTCCTTTTAGAAATTTGAGTCTGAAAACACTGAATTAATCTCTAGTGTGTGCTCTGAGATCTACCTTTTAAAGTGCTCTGTTGTTCTCTCTACAATGTCACATTGGGACCCAGCTGAAAAGTTGTGTAGTTTCCAATGAGAGCTTTGTGCTGTTATTGCTGTGGGTTGAAAGCTTCCTGTCTGCCTTTCACAGAGAAATCACAACAGGTCATCCTCACCCACGGTGCTGGCTTCAGCATCACTGCAACACCACTGTTATGTTCTGGAAGATGTCAACTGAAGGACTTTCTTTGTCCTAATGAGTCATTAACACTGTGTTCCAGTTTATTTTTTACTCAGGAATTTACCTAACTGAAGAACGAAATGATTAACTTCCTTTTTTTTTTCCACTTTCTTTGATGTTCCTGCAAAAGGGTTTTGGTAATATGAAAAGGTAGGAGAAATTGCGATGGCGCTTCTCAGGATGCTTCCTTTAATGTAGTTCTATGTTTCTATTCATGGCAGTTCAGTTTTGTCTCACAGATCTTATGGAAAGTGTCTTTCTCCTAAGTGTTCACAATCTTGATATCCCAACTTCCCATTTTATCAGATGTCAGCCTATCTTGGAGAGAAGGCTCCTTATGGATTTTTTTGCAGAGGCCTAAAGGTAGACAAGTTGTTGTCGGGATCATACAGTGAGTATATGGCAATGGTATAAAAAACAGAACCTGGATCCCAAGATTTTTATTGTGATGCTTTAGCTATAAGATCACCTGTCCTGCTTTGCAGAGAAGACCTAGAGAAAATTCTTAATTTCCCCATAGATCTTGCAGATGAGTGTTGTTCTGCTTCAGTTGCTAGGATTTATTTCTTCACTTAGTTGACATGCCTCTGAAGACCAGGTTCCCATTTTCATTTTACCCTGAACAGAAAGCACCTTTTTGAATGGGCTGTACTCACCCTGTGCAAAACTCAATTAATCTTCTTTCCTACCCACATGTCAACCTGCCAGGATGGCTCTTAGGAGCCACGCAGCTCTGTATTGCCCGTGGCCTCATCATTGCAGAAATAAGATTGTACTGGCCAAGACCACAATGAATTCTTTAAGGTTGCCATAAAGCATTGCTGCGGCCTTGCCCGGGAGACAGTGTTATTCCAGAGCACTATTAGTTAGGAGAGACGATTAGTGCGTCTTTAACTGAATGGTGCCAATGGGAATGGTATGTTAGGCAGGGCAGCTGCAGGCTCGGCCTGAAACATGACCACCCTTGAAACCCTATCTCTACCCCATTGACCCTTGCAGGCTGACTTCATACTGTCTTGGGAGACCACGTGGGTTGCGTCAATGCCTGAAATGTAACTGCATCCTGGCAGTGGAGCAGATCCTGCCTGTGTGACTGGTAATTGTTACCTGAAGCAGGGGAGGAATTGCATTTATGCATGTTTTGTGTAGCTGACCATAGAGGACTGACCTCAAAGGCTCCCTCTTGTGCCTATGTCCTGGGTTACCTGAGTGGGAAGTGTTGGCTGTCCTCTTTGGGCTAAGTGAAGGTCTGGAGCATGTCCTAAATAGCTATTAAAAGAAATGAGAATGTGAGATGATGTTTCTCAAGGGTGCTTCCCAACAGAGCCTGTAATCCCTAACTAGGATTTCCCCACAAAATGTGCTTCCAAGCGTTACACACTCACAAAGCTTTTGGCAGGATAGTGTCATCTTCGTGATAGATGAAACTCTGCCAGAGGCTTGTTTGCTCTAGTTTTATCCCTTGCATTCACAGTTCTCTGGCTGTGCAAAGCTTTTCCTTGTGCCCCTTGATCTAAAACACCCCACGAGAGGGAGTAAGGGGAGGCTGTAACAGACCTGGAAAGTATTAACTGAGAGCCAGCCTCTCTTGTTTCACTAAGTCCCTGCCAGAGTTAGGAGCCACAGTGGGAAAAGGGGGTGACCTTTTTCCTTTTTTCTGCTGGGTGAAAGTCACTCTCTCGCAGGAGCACAGGGCAGTGGAGAGCCCGAAGTGTGACTGGAGCTGGCTGCGATAAGCAGGTTGTTTTCCCTTCTTCTTTCCCCTCCTCGCGCTGTGCTGGGCTTATCTGGCTGCCTGAGTTATGTTAAGTAGCGGGTGCATGCTTGCTCTCTGTTCTCCTCGCTGCTTTTGCTCCTTGGATTTCAATTCCAAACATGGTTATCCATTTGGGGTCTCTCTCCGTTCCACTGCCAAGAGATACACATTCCACACTCAACACCAGCTCCCTCTGCTTGCTCTCTCACGGTCGCTATTCCATTTGCCGCAGCGCAGGCGAGACAGGCAGTGCAAGGAGATCTCTGTCCTGTCTGTGAGTTTTCCAGCTAATGGCCTCGACTCTTTTTTTTACTGATCTCTTTTGGCCTTGCATTTGCCAGCTTCTTTTCTCACTGTTGTGGCTAAGAAGGGAGCCAGCCAACGCTTTGTGAGCCACAAAGAGGAGAAGCGAACACTTTTGGAATTTTTTGGGGTGCAAAAACATTCGGCAGCACTTTTTTAGCATGTTGCTCTGAAGCACTGCTGTGGGACCAGACGGTGCTCAAGAGGAAGAAGAGGAGGAACAGCTACCCAGCAGCTTTGGTTTCCAACCTCTGGAGCACCCTTTGTGTATGCCAATTCATTCTGAGCACAGGACGGCTGGGGAGGGTGGGGAGTGGGGAAGGATGAGCGCAAACAGCCCCTCTTGGGACCAGGCTGTTCTCCGGCCTCCTGTGTGTGATGCCTGGAAGGAGATTATGGAGGAAGCAGCGTACCAGCTGGCCAGCTGCATTGTGCTCCTGGGTTACATGGGGGGAAGTGGCATCTTTGGGTCCCTCTATATCTTTGGCCTCCTGGCCCCAGGCTACTTCTGCTATGCTCTGTGGGGCTGGCTGAGTGCTTGTGGGCTGGATATCTTCATCTGGAACATGCTGCTGGTCCTCGCCTGCTTGCTTCAGCTGGCTCACCTGGCTTACCGGCTCCGCAGAAACACCATCCCTGAAGAGTTTGACCTCCTCTACAAGACCATGTACCTGCCCTTGCAGGTGCCCTTGGAAGTCTACAAAGAAATCGTGAAGTGCTGTGAAGAGCAGGTCCAGTCACTAGTCAGAGACCAGAATTATGCCGTGGAGGGCAAGACGCCCATTGACCGCCTCTCATTGCTGCTGTCTGGCAGGTAAAGGCTCCCCCATTTCTGAACAAAGTCTGACAGCAAACCCCTGTGCCTTATTGTTGTATTGTCACCCTCTGTAGAAATTGGGGTGGGGTTTGTTTCCTTCCTCTGAAAAAGATCTGAGATATGCACTGGTTTGTTGGAAAAGGGGAAAATTTGCTTTTTGGGGCCTTAGTTTTGTTCTGTTTTTCTAACTTAAGAGTATTTCAGGGAAGGGTTTGCAGACTCAAGCTATGGGCACTAAATTGGCCAGCTCAGCCTTACCTGTGGTGCTTTTGATGAATCCTTACCCCTTTGTCATTTTGAGGTTATCTTATTTCTCATGGGAGCAGACTGGTTGTGAGAATGTGTTTCTCAAGGCAGGAAAGCAGTGTGTCTGGACCTGTGGTCTCTGGGGGTACCAGGCACAACCAGGCTCTGTGTTGTGAAGAACTGAGTGTGTTGTGTGCTGAGTGTGCTGAGGCCTCAGTTCACCTGCTCTCCCTGGCCAGGAGTGTTCAGGGAGATGTTCCAGTTTCCAACACCCCAGCCCTCAGGGCTTTGACATTTTTCACTTGGAGCATCATTTCATCAAAAGAGAGTATTCTCCTGTGGTGGATCCTGCCTAATCAGGTGTCTTTCTTTCCCTGTGCTGTCAAGCATTTGTGATATTCCTTCTTCTGGACCACCAAGGAGAACCTCAGGGACCTCTAGACAGTCACTCTGGAGATTTCACTGAATGAACTGTGCTGATGAAGTACTGGCATTTGTTCACCTGCGATCCTGTGGCATGCCTTTAGCAGCATATCCACTTAATGATTTGCAAAATCCAGATGCATACAAATAGCAATAGTGTTGGCTTCCAGTTTGCTTCCAGGAACTTGACACTAATGTTACATAAGAATGGGAAAGGAAGAAGATCTCTGAATACGAGCAGTGCTGAGCTGCAGGAGGTGTGTCTCACAGGGATTTTCCTTTGGGAATACAAAACATCACCTGGGGCTCCTGTTTTACTGCAGCAGCCAATCCTCTCTGGTGAGGGAGTGTGCAAAGCAGCATGGCTGACCTTCCTTTTTTTTGGTCTTGGTCCCTTTCCTAAAATGTGTTAAGAGCACCCTGGATCCACCAGGATGTTGAATAGCAAAGCACTGGAAGGAAATTTGGTATGTGTGTTTCCAGTAGCACTTCCCCTTACCAAACATCTATGGTGAGCAGCTGGCTCTGAAGTTCACTGTATCTGCAAATGATATTGATGAAGAAGGGTCTGTGCTGTCTTGACCTGCACTGGATAATGTGATGCTACTCTGTGGGCATGAAAGTGCTGCAACAGACAGTAGGATGGTGATGGTGGGTAGTTGTTGGGCTCTCTTTTGCAGTGAGAAGTATGCATCTTGGCTGGTAAAGGATGCTCCATGGAGATGGGAATGGATTTACGTTCTTAGTACCCACTCTATTGCCTTGTGAGGTCCTTGCTGACCTAGCAGAGCAATGCTGTTATGGTGCTCTCTCTTAAACTAAGCAAGCGGGGTCTTGGAAATCCAGAATATACCTGGATCAGGAAATGTGCCTCACAATCCCTGACCCTTTCCAGGCAGCACTGCCAGCTGATTAGAAGCCAAAGGTTAACAGTATTGTAACTCCTGAAGGCAAGAATTGCCTTTGTGCATTGTACAACAGGGGTACATGGGGACAAGAAAGCCAGAGGCCCCAAGTCTGGTGATGCAGAGCTATGAATAGAATTCCAGAGTGCCCTGGCATTGTCCTTGCTTCAGGCCTCTGCAGGTCCTTCTCTATTCCCACAGCAGAGATGGGTGCACATTTGACCTTGACCCTGGCAGGCAACTGTAGCAAAAGTAGGTGAAAGGGATACTTAGAAGGCTTAGAGAGAGTGAGTGGTAATGTGCAGCAAACTATGAGCTCTCAGGGTGATCTGTGAGGAACCATGGGCAGATTTTGGGGGATCCTGAGTGTAATAATTTCCCAGTACCAAGACTGGGAATGCCCTCATGCAATCCTGGAGAGAGGAGGAAGATACAAGAACAAAGAGCCACAGGCTGGCTTAGAAGTACCTAGAAAGCAGCAGCAGTCCTGTGGGCTGAGAAATCCTGGGTTAGGACCAAGTATCGCACCTATGAGGGCTGTCTGTAGCAAGAAAAAGAAAACAGATGGAGTATGGGGAAGTAGCAGCAAATAGTTTCCCATAGAGGAAGGAGGGATAGCCTCATCATGAAAGCACCTGCAGCTGTCCCAAGAGGGTATGAGACATGTGTGAGACAAGTATTTCTTTCCTCCCTGGTGGGACACACTCTTTGAGCTATCAGGTTTGTGTGACATCTGTTTTGTGGCCTAAGCTTGTCTGCCTCACCTGTCCTCTGCAGGATCCGAGTGTGCCAGGATGGACAATTCCTTCATTACGTCTTTCCATACCAGTTCCTGGACTCTCCAGAATGGGAGTCACTGCGACCCTCTGAGGAAGGAACTTTCCAGGTAACCCCAGCTCAACTTCGCTCCTTGGTGCTTTGTTGCATGTCTGAGAATGGGGTAGAGAGGCCTCATTATGCCATTCAAAGCGGACCAGGAATACTTTCCTCCCCTTCCTGATGGTTTAGCCAGCACAGGATTGTGTGATCAGTGGTTTAACCTTTTTTTCTACCTTGTTCTGAAGACCTCGGGGCATGTTCCTACTACCGGCTGATAGCAAGGAGGGTGGAGCATGGTGCTCCTTCCAGTTTATCAGGGAACTGAGGTCTCAGATTGCCAGCTCTCTTCCCTTATGGTGTTCTCTAGTACCTGTACTGATGTATTTGCCTTGCATGCTGCTAGCAGGGTGCATTGTTCTTAGCATCAGGAAGGCAGCTGTGGCAATATGCACCAATGATGTAAATCCATAAACATCCTGTTCCTCACAGAAGTTTCTGATGGTCATGTGTTTTGGGTGGAGAAGCAGAAAGGATGATTCACATCCAAATATGGTTCTTTCTGAGCAGAAGGATCCCCTGCTGTGAGGCCAGACCAATTCTCATTTGCAATAACTGAAAGGATTTTGGCCTTGCTGTCAACACCCCACAGTGTTTCTTTGGCTTTCCTTCTGGAGAAGATTACTTAAGCCTACATCCCTCTGTCTTTAACACACATCCCAGGATGGCCTGATACCTGTCAGGATGTCAATCAGGCCAGGGCGTATGAGGAGGGATTTTGCTAATCCCTTTCTAGAATGGGATGGTCATGAGGGAATGATGCTTTCTCATCAGACCAAGCAGACTTGGTGAAACCAGGGCAGCTCTCCAAATCTGCTTTCCTAGGGTCTGAATTTGGCTCATGTGGGAAAGGGTCATGGTGATTGCTCCTGAAAACAGTGCCATCACCAGTGATTATGGTTGCAAGAGATAGCTGTCTATGTGACTGTGGCGCAGGGCTACAGACTGTGAGCAGAAACAGGGATGTTGGACCAAGGTAATGAAGTAGAAAAGGCAACAACAGCGTGGCTATGCTAGGGCTGGTGGTATCTCATGTTTTACATAGTCTTCAAACTGGCAGCAGACTGCTGCTAGCTCCTGGTATGTATTTGCTCAGGAATCCAGCAGGGAGAGTGATAGCTGCCCAGTGCTACAGACAGGGAAATGGCTGACTGCAATGGCTGACTGCAGGCATGCAACCTGCAAAGACATGCACAGCATTTTCTGAGCTGATTTCCGTGGAACTGAATATTCCCGGACCTCCTGAGGGTCTTTATCTGTAGTATGTGAGACAGCTTGGGAGCAGGCTGGTGCCAGGCTGCACCAGCTCTGCCAGCACCATACTCTGGCTCCTCTCGGCAAGACAGGGCTGGTCAGTGAGGTCAGCTGTGCCTGGCATCAGGATGGGGAGGTAGAGGACTCGTAGGGAAGGCTATATGCTGGAAATGCCTAAACCCCATGTGTACTTACAGAGGAGCATGAAGAACTAGCAGCTGTGTGAGACCAGCAGTGATCAGGTGCCACTTGACCAGTCCATGTACCTGGAAGGACCTTACTCTTGGGGGGCCATGCTTAACCATGGTGATGTGCTGCTTTTGGCAGCTGTTTAACCCACTAGTCCCTCTCACCTGAGTAGTTAATAAAACTGTAACTTATCTCAACTTTATTCCTAGCAACACAATAATTTGGTTTTAAAAGTGCATGTTGGACTCTGGGTCTTTGCTAGAGGAGCGCATGGAAGGTTTTTCTTGCCCCAGGTTTTTCTTGCCCCATGGCTCTCTGGATTGAACAATTTCAATTCCAAGCTCATTGAAAAATGGCAGAAACATCTACGAGAATAGCTGGTTTCCTTGAGCTTTCTGCTTTGGCTGGCTGCTTCCCACAGGACTGTTGGGTCCCAGTGCCTGAAGGAGTTTGGTTTCAGGGCTGGCACTTTACCCCAGAAGGCTGAATTACAGGCTCTTGCTGATGCCGGAGCGCTTGTGTCAGGGGGGATTCCAGAGTGAAATCTGTCTTGCTGTCCTGGTTTGGTGGCAGATTTGCTTATTGCATCTCAATCCCTTACAAGAAGGGATCACTTTTGATCACTGTGCCAGAAGTTGATTAGGAAAATGAGATTCTGGTCATTTCAATTTCCTTGTGACCCTTCTTTTTGCTTGCCTGGCCTGGGAAAGTTCTCAGGTTTTATCTCCTATATTTCTTTCATCAGACAGCTGTTTGCAGGGCAATGGCATTAAATATCAAACCCAAGGACACACACATGCAGCCAAGCCATGTTCAGCTTCCCAGTGGCCCTCTGCCATGGCGGCTGACCAAGGAGACCCCGGGGCAAAGAGTGAAAGGGAGCCCCCGGGATATTTTGGCTCCAGCACTTGTTCACATGCCAGTGTTTCCATTACAGTCGGATGTTCTTCTGTGGCCCAGGGCAGTTTGACCATTCCTGCATTTCTTGTCTTTACAATTATAATTAATAATAATAATAATAATCACTTACATACCATATACTGGTTTGGACTGAAATTGTTCTTGTCCTACACCTAGGGGGAAAAAGTCTCTCTTTACATTGGCAAAAGGAAAGGTTCTCTAAAATCAATCCAATAAACCTCATGAGTTTTCTACATATACACAAACACAATAAAACCTTTTTATTTCCTCTCTCACTGAACGGTGCTGCAATGTCCTTCAAGGCCATTCAGCCCTCCAGAGACCAGCAGAACTGCTGAGACAGGATGTCTCTTGGGGACAGGATGACTAGGCAAGCCTTTCAGGTGGCCCTTCCAATGCTCAGGGCCTTCTTGGAGCAGGGCCTGTGGGGCTGTGCAATGCAGCAGCAGAATGGGTCAGCACCCCAGGGCTACTCGCTGGCAACTCAGACTGACTGGGCACGCAAAAATATCCCCCTCTGTAGCATTTCTGTGGAGGGATAGGGGTGTCTGTGCTGCCCTGTTCATTTCAGCTATATCCCTCAGATGTCAATAGGGAGCATCATCTGAAAGCAAGAGGGTGAATCGTAGTCATCCATATAGCTGGATTAAATGAGGACATGCCACTAATTGCATGGGAAAATGGGATCTTTGCGTCCTTTGGGAGAGGAAACAGCAGCAGCTAAGCATTTATCCAGTCATTCAACCAGGACAATCAGGCTCTCCAACCCCACCATCTCCAAGGAGAATAGGATTCAAAGGGGCTGAGGGCATTCCCTGGAGTGAAGCACCACCAAGGTGGGTGACCCCTGCCCAGGCAGTGGGACTTACTCCACTCACTCCCTGCCCCGCAGGTCACGCTGACAGCCGAGACCGATTGCAGCTACATCACCTGGCCGAGGAAGAAGCTGTATCTCCTCCTGAGGAAGGACCGCTACATCGCCCGGCTCTTCTCCTCCCATCTGGGCTATGACATCTCGGAGAAGCTCTACTCCCTCAACGAGAAGCTCTTCGCCAAGTTTGGCCTTCGCTTCGACATCCGTTTGCCCAGCCTCTACCACGTCCTTGGGCCAGCCTCCTCCGAGGGGGAGTCGGAGGACTGTGAGGAGCTGCTGCCTGGCTCTGGCCAGCCCAGCGTCTCTGAGCCACCGCCGCAGCCGCCACCGCCGCCACCGCCGGCTCCGCGCCCCCGGGCATCCCGGCCCGACAGTGACCTGCTGGGTGAGGACTCCACCAGTCTTGTCTTGGAAGATTTTGCTGAGTTGCCGGGGTCTTTTATGGACTATGTGAGCGAAGGGGAGTATATGAAGTGAGGGCACTCCTGGCACGGGCACACCTCACCCTGTGTGGGACCCTCCCGTAAGTACCCACTTGCAGAGCAAGTCGTTCCTGTGATGCATCTGCCTGGACAGAGCACTGGCCCCCATTTGCCATGGGTTTGCACCTCTGCAGTGGTTTTTGGCCCGCTGCCCAAGGAACCCCAGAAGGTGGGCTCAAACTGTGTGGTTTTCTTAAGGATATGCAGCGGGGCAGAGGCTTGACTCCAGGCACCAGCTGTACTGTGGGGTAGAAGGGCCAGAAACCTGGCCATAGAAAGCTCTTCCCTGCCCAGTTCTCTCCCCACCCCTGAAGAGAGGCAGAAACACTGAAATGGTGTCCAGGCTGGCAGGTGGTACACAAGTGGTCACAGAGACCATGAGGTAGAGCTATGCCAGGAGATTCTCCAGTACTGAGCTGAGCAAGAACCCTGCAGGTGAGAGAGCCCACATCCCAGGAGATGCCAACAGGACTAGAAGGAGCTCCAGGGTTTATAGCAGATGGGTAGCAAGGAGTTGCTATAAACCCTGCAAATGCTCAGTCTGGGCAGGGGGACAAAGCTCAGAGTCCTTCCTCTCCCTGCCCACCACAGTTCATCCCAGCATTTGATCTGTCCTCCTTGTTTCTGCTGAGATTCATCTCTTCCAGATCAGTAAGGTGTTGAAAAGTCTGCCCTGGGTGGTATAGGTCTTGCCTCCAGTCACCCTGGGTGGACTGACAGGCTAAACTTTAAGATGCTCCCAAACTCTGCTTTCCCGTGAGTGGGAATGAGATGCTCTCTTCCAAAATGCCAGCTCCTTACTCCACAAGGGAAAACATTCTTGTGCCTGGTGGCTGTTGGGGCAGAGGAACAATGCAGGCAAAAAGAAATAGATGTGAGAGTGGCTTGTGCTTGAAATTCAAAGCCAAGTGGCCAAGAAAGAAATTCCACCCTGAGCTACTTTTAGCTAGCCACTGCACGTCAGCTGCTACACACCAGCTGCAGACCCCAAAATGTGCATTCCTGCTGCCGCCCACAATAATCCAGCTGCCAGGCACCAAGCTTGGAACTGGGATTTCTGTCCTAGAAGTGACACCTGCATGTGTCTCAGTTGGGTCTGCACAGCAGGGAGGAAGTTACGGGGTAGGGCTGCAGCTGTGGTGGCTGTCTTCCATCAGGCAGCCTTGAACACAGAGCAACATTGCACCCTGCTCTTCCATGTACCTGCTTGGGTCTACTTCTACCTGTGCTGTGGACGCAGTGGCAGGGAGCATTGGCTCCTGGCATGAGCCCTGACAAGTCTGCAGTATTCTTCATATTATCTGGGATATGAAGAGTGTGGCCAGGGAAAGAACAAGTGTATTTGGTTNTATTCCATTTGCCGCAGCGCAGGCGAGACAGGCAGTGCAAGGAGATCTCTGTCCTGTCTGTGAGGTTTCCAGCTAATGGCCTCGACTCTTTTTTTTACTGATCTCTTTTGGCCTTGCATTTGCCAGCTTCTTTTCTCACTGTTGTGGCTAAGAAGGGAGCCAGCCAACGCTTTGTGAGCCACAAAGAGGAGAAGCGAACACTTTTGGAATTTTTTGGGGTGCAAAAACATTCGGCAGCACTTTTTTAGCATGTTGCTCTGAAGCACTGCTGTGGGACCAGACGGTGCTCAAGAGGAAGAAGAGGAGGAACAGCTACACAGCAGCTTTGGTTTCCAACCTCTGGAGCACCCNGTATGCGAATTCATGCTGAGCACAGGCCGGCTGGGGAGGGTGGGGAGTGGGGAAGGATGAGCGCAAACAGCCCCTCTTGGGACCAGGCTGTTCTCCGGCCTCCTGTGTGTGATGCCTGGAAGGAGATTATGGAGGAAGCAGCGTACCAGCTGGCCAGCTGCATTGTGCTCCTGGGTTACATGGGGGGAAGTGGCATCTTTGGGTCCCTCTATATCTTTGGCCTCCTGGCCCCAGGCTACTTCTGCTATGCTCTGTGGGGCTGGCTGAGTGCTTGTGGGCTGGATATCTTCATCTGGAACATGCTGCTGGTCCTCGCCTGCTTGCTTCAGCTGGCTCACCTGGCTTACCGGCTCCGCAGAAACACCATCCCTGAAGAGTTTGACCTCCTCTACAAGACCATGTACCTGCCCTTGCAGGTGCCCTTGGAAGTCTACAAAGAAATCGTGAAGTGCTGTGAAGAGCAGGTCCAGTCACTAGTCAGAGACCAGAATTATGCCGTGGAGGGCAAGACGCCCATTGACCGCCTCTCATTGCTGCTGTCTGGCAGGTAAAGGCTCCCCCATTTCTGAACAAAGTCTGACAGCAAACCCCTGTGCCTTATTGTTGTATTGTCACCCTCTGTAGAAATTGGGGTGGGGTTTGTTTCCTTCCTCTGAAAAAGATCTGAGATATGCACTGGTTTGTTGGAAAAGGGGAAAATTTGCTTTTTGGGGCCTTAGTTTTGTTCTGTTTTTCTAACTTAAGAGTATTTCAGGGAAGGGTTTGCAGACTCAAGCTATGGGCACTAAATTGGCCAGCTCAGCCTTACCTGTGGTGCTTTTGATGAATCCTTACCCCTTTGTCATTTTGAGGTTATCTTATTTCTCATGGGAGCAGACTGGTTGTGAGAATGTGTTTCTCAAGGCAGGAAAGCAGTGTGTCTGGACCTGTGGTCTCTGGGGGTACCAGGCACAACCAGGCTCTGTGTTGTGAAGAACTGAGTGTGTTGTGTGCTGAGTGTGCTGAGGCCTCAGTTCACCTGCTCTCCCTGGCCAGGAGTGTTCAGGGAGATGTTCCAGTTTCCAACACCCCAGCCCTCAGGGCTTTGACATTTTTCACTTGGAGCATCATTTCATCAAAAGAGAGTATTCTCCTGTGGTGGATCCTGCCTAATCAGGTGTCTTTCTTTCCCTGTGCTGTCAAGCATTTGTGATATTCCTTCTTCTGGACCACCAAGGAGAACCTCAGGGACCTCTAGACAGTCACTCTGGAGATTTCACTGAATGAACTGTGCTGATGAAGTACTGGCATTTGTTCACCTGCGATCCTGTGGCATGCCTTTAGCAGCATATCCACTTAATGATTTGCAAAATCCAGATGCATACAAATAGCAATAGTGTTGGCTTCCAGTTTGCTTCCAGGAACTTGACACTAATGTTACATAAGAATGGGAAAGGAAGAAGATCTCTGAATACGAGCAGTGCTGAGCTGCAGGAGGTGTGTCTCACAGGGATTTTCCTTTGGGAATACAAAACATCACCTGGGGCTCCTGTTTTACTGCAGCAGCCAATCCTCTCTGGTGAGGGAGTGTGCAAAGCAGCATGGCTGACCTTCCTTTTTTTTGGTCTTGGTCCCTTTCCTAAAATGTGTTAAGAGCACCCTGGATCCACCAGGATGTTGAATAGCAAAGCACTGGAAGGAAATTTGGTATGTGTGTTTCCAGTAGCACTTCCCCTTACCAAACATCTATGGTGAGCAGCTGGCTCTGAAGTTCACTGTATCTGCAAATGATATTGATGAAGAAGGGTCTGTGCTGTCTTGACCTGCACTGGATAATGTGATGCTACTCTGTGGGCATGAAAGTGCTGCAACAGACAGTAGGATGGTGATGGTGGGTAGTTGTTGGGCTCTCTTTTGCAGTGAGAAGTATGCATCTTGGCTGGTAAAGGATGCTCCATGGAGATGGGAATGGATTTACGTTCTTAGTACCCACTCTATTGCCTTGTGAGGTCCTTGCTGACCTAGCAGAGCAATGCTGTTATGGTGCTCTCTCTTAAACTAAGCAAGCGGGGTCTTGGAAATCCAGAATATACCTGGATCAGGAAATGTGCCTCACAATCCCTGACCCTTTCCAGGCAGCACTGCCAGCTGATTAGAAGCCAAAGGTTAACAGTATTGTAACTCCTGAAGGCAAGAATTGCCTTTGTGCATTGTACAACAGGGGTACATGGGGACAAGAAAGCCAGAGGCCCCAAGTCTGGTGATGCAGAGCTATGAATAGAATTCCAGAGTGCCCTGGCATTGTCCTTGCTTCAGGCCTCTGCAGGTCCTTCTCTATTCCCACAGCAGAGATGGGTGCACATTTGACCTTGACCCTGGCAGGCAACTGTAGCAAAAGTAGGTGAAAGGGATACTTAGAAGGCTTAGAGAGAGTGAGTGGTAATGTGCAGCAAACTATGAGCTCTCAGGGTGATCTGTGAGGAACCATGGGCAGATTTTGGGGGATCCTGAGTGTAATAATTTCCCAGTACCAAGACTGGGAATGCCCTCATGCAATCCTGGAGAGAGGAGGAAGATACAAGAACAAAGAGCCACAGGCTGGCTTAGAAGTACCTAGAAAGCAGCAGCAGTCCTGTGGGCTGAGAAATCCTGGGTTAGGACCAAGTATCGCACCTATGAGGGCTGTCTGTAGCAAGAAAAAGAAAACAGATGGAGTATGGGGAAGTAGCAGCAAATAGTTTCCCATAGAGGAAGGAGGGATAGCCTCATCATGAAAGCACCTGCAGCTGTCCCAAGAGGGTATGAGACATGTGTGAGACAAGTATTTCTTTCCTCCCTGGTGGGACACACTCTTTGAGCTATCAGGTTTGTGTGACATCTGTTTTGTGGCCTAAGCTTGTCTGCCTCACCTGTCCTCTGCAGGATCCGAGTGTGCCAGGATGGACAATTCCTTCATTACGTCTTTCCATACCAGTTCCTGGACTCTCCAGAATGGGAGTCACTGCGACCCTCTGAGGAAGGAACTTTCCAGGTAACCCCAGCTCAACTTCGCTCCTTGGTGCTTTGTTGCATGTCTGAGAATGGGGTAGAGAGGCCTCATTATGCCATTCAAAGCGGACCAGGAATACTTTCCTCCCCTTCCTGATGGTTTAGCCAGCACAGGATTGTGTGATCAGTGGTTTAACCTTTTTTTCTACCTTGTTCTGAAGACCTCGGGGCATGTTCCTACTACCGGCTGATAGCAAGGAGGGTGGAGCATGGTGCTCCTTCCAGTTTATCAGGGAACTGAGGTCTCAGATTGCCAGCTCTCTTCCCTTATGGTGTTCTCTAGTACCTGTACTGATGTATTTGCCTTGCATGCTGCTAGCAGGGTGCATTGTTCTTAGCATCAGGAAGGCAGCTGTGGCAATATGCACCAATGATGTAAATCCATAAACATCCTGTTCCTCACAGAAGTTTCTGATGGTCATGTGTTTTGGGTGGAGAAGCAGAAAGGATGATTCACATCCAAATATGGTTCTTTCTGAGCAGAAGGATCCCCTGCTGTGAGGCCAGACCAATTCTCATTTGCAATAACTGAAAGGATTTTGGCCTTGCTGTCAACACCCCACAGTGTTTCTTTGGCTTTCCTTCTGGAGAAGATTACTTAAGCCTACATCCCTCTGTCTTTAACACACATCCCAGGATGGCCTGATACCTGTCAGGATGTCAATCAGGCCAGGGCGTATGAGGAGGGATTTTGCTAATCCCTTTCTAGAATGGGATGGTCATGAGGGAATGATGCTTTCTCATCAGACCAAGCAGACTTGGTGAAACCAGGGCAGCTCTCCAAATCTGCTTTCCTAGGGTCTGAATTTGGCTCATGTGGGAAAGGGTCATGGTGATTGCTCCTGAAAACAGTGCCATCACCAGTGATTATGGTTGCAAGAGATAGCTGTCTATGTGACTGTGGCGCAGGGCTACAGACTGTGAGCAGAAACAGGGATGTTGGACCAAGGTAATGAAGTAGAAAAGGCAACAACAGCGTGGCTATGCTAGGGCTGGTGGTATCTCATGTTTTACATAGTCTTCAAACTGGCAGCAGACTGCTGCTAGCTCCTGGTATGTATTTGCTCAGGAATCCAGCAGGGAGAGTGATAGCTGCCCAGTGCTACAGACAGGGAAATGGCTGACTGCAATGGCTGACTGCAGGCATGCAACCTGCAAAGACATGCACAGCATTTTCTGAGCTGATTTCCGTGGAACTGAATATTCCCGGACCTCCTGAGGGTCTTTATCTGTAGTATGTGAGACAGCTTGGGAGCAGGCTGGTGCCAGGCTGCACCAGCTCTGCCAGCACCATACTCTGGCTCCTCTCGGCAAGACAGGGCTGGTCAGTGAGGTCAGCTGTGCCTGGCATCAGGATGGGGAGGTAGAGGACTCGTAGGGAAGGCTATATGCTGGAAATGCCTAAACCCCATGTGTACTTACAGAGGAGCATGAAGAACTAGCAGCTGTGTGAGACCAGCAGTGATCAGGTGCCACTTGACCAGTCCATGTACCTGGAAGGACCTTACTCTTGGGGGGCCATGCTTAACCATGGTGATGTGCTGCTTTTGGCAGCTGTTTAACCCACTAGTCCCTCTCACCTGAGTAGTTAATAAAACTGTAACTTATCTCAACTTTATTCCTAGCAACACAATAATTTGGTTTTAAAAGTGCATGTTGGACTCTGGGTCTTTGCTAGAGGAGCGCATGGAAGGTTTTTCTTGCCCCAGGTTTTTCTTGCCCCATGGCTCTCTGGATTGAACAATTTCAATTCCAAGCTCATTGAAAAATGGCAGAAACATCTACGAGAATAGCTGGTTTCCTTGAGCTTTCTGCTTTGGCTGGCTGCTTCCCACAGGACTGTTGGGTCCCAGTGCCTGAAGGAGTTTGGTTTCAGGGCTGGCACTTTACCCCAGAAGGCTGAATTACAGGCTCTTGCTGATGCCGGAGCGCTTGTGTCAGGGGGGATTCCAGAGTGAAATCTGTCTTGCTGTCCTGGTTTGGTGGCAGATTTGCTTATTGCATCTCAATCCCTTACAAGAAGGGATCACTTTTGATCACTGTGCCAGAAGTTGATTAGGAAAATGAGATTCTGGTCATTTCAATTTCCTTGTGACCCTTCTTTTTGCTTGCCTGGCCTGGGAAAGTTCTCAGGTTTTATCTCCTATATTTCTTTCATCAGACAGCTGTTTGCAGGGCAATGGCATTAAATATCAAACCCAAGGACACACACATGCAGCCAAGCCATGTTCAGCTTCCCAGTGGCCCTCTGCCATGGCGGCTGACCAAGGAGACCCCGGGGCAAAGAGTGAAAGGGAGCCCCCGGGATATTTTGGCTCCAGCACTTGTTCACATGCCAGTGTTTCCATTACAGTCGGATGTTCTTCTGTGGCCCAGGGCAGTTTGACCATTCCTGCATTTCTTGTCTTTACAATTATAATTAATAATAATAATAATAATCACTTACATACCATATACTGGTTTGGACTGAAATTGTTCTTGTCCTACACCTAGGGGGAAAAAGTCTCTCTTTACATTGGCAAAAGGAAAGGTTCTCTAAAATCAATCCAATAAACCTCATGAGTTTTCTACATATACACAAACACAATAAAACCTTTTTATTTCCTCTCTCACTGAACGGTGCTGCAATGTCCTTCAAGGCCATTCAGCCCTCCAGAGACCAGCAGAACTGCTGAGACAGGATGTCTCTTGGGGACAGGATGACTAGGCAAGCCTTTCAGGTGGCCCTTCCAATGCTCAGGGCCTTCTTGGAGCAGGGCCTGTGGGGCTGTGCAATGCAGCAGCAGAATGGGTCAGCACCCCAGGGCTACTCGCTGGCAACTCAGACTGACTGGGCACGCAAAAATATCCCCCTCTGTAGCATTTCTGTGGAGGGATAGGGGTGTCTGTGCTGCCCTGTTCATTTCAGCTATATCCCTCAGATGTCAATAGGGAGCATCATCTGAAAGCAAGAGGGTGAATCGTAGTCATCCATATAGCTGGATTAAATGAGGACATGCCACTAATTGCATGGGAAAATGGGATCTTTGCGTCCTTTGGGAGAGGAAACAGCAGCAGCTAAGCATTTATCCAGTCATTCAACCAGGACAATCAGGCTCTCCAACCCCACCATCTCCAAGGAGAATAGGATTCAAAGGGGCTGAGGGCATTCCCTGGAGTGAAGCACCACCAAGGTGGGTGACCCCTGCCCAGGCAGTGGGACTTACTCCACTCACTCCCTGCCCCGCAGGTCACGCTGACAGCCGAGACCGATTGCAGCTACATCACCTGGCCGAGGAAGAAGCTGTATCTCCTCCTGAGGAAGGACCGCTACATCGCCCGGCTCTTCTCCTCCCATCTGGGCTATGACATCTCGGAGAAGCTCTACTCCCTCAACGAGAAGCTCTTCGCCAAGTTTGGCCTTCGCTTCGACATCCGTTTGCCCAGCCTCTACCACGTCCTTGGGCCAGCCTCCTCCGAGGGGGAGTCGGAGGACTGTGAGGAGCTGCTGCCTGGCTCTGGCCAGCCCAGCGTCTCTGAGCCACCGCCGCAGCCGCCACCGCCGCCACCGCCGGCTCCGCGCCCCCGGGCATCCCGGCCCGACAGTGACCTGCTGGGTGAGGACTCCACCAGTCTTGTCTTGGAAGATTTTGCTGAGTTGCCGGGGTCTTTTATGGACTATGTGAGCGAAGGGGAGTATATGAAGTGAGGGCACTCCTGGCACGGGCACACCTCACCCTGTGTGGGACCCTCCCGTAAGTACCCACTTGCAGAGCAAGTCGTTCCTGTGATGCATCTGCCTGGACAGAGCACTGGCCCCCATTTGCCATGGGTTTGCACCTCTGCAGTGGTTTTTGGCCCGCTGCCCAAGGAACCCCAGAAGGTGGGCTCAAACTGTGTGGTTTTCTTAAGGATATGCAGCGGGGCAGAGGCTTGACTCCAGGCACCAGCTGTACTGTGGGGTAGAAGGGCCAGAAACCTGGCCATAGAAAGCTCTTCCCTGCCCAGTTCTCTCCCCACCCCTGAAGAGAGGCAGAAACACTGAAATGGTGTCCAGGCTGGCAGGTGGTACACAAGTGGTCACAGAGACCATGAGGTAGAGCTATGCCAGGAGATTCTCCAGTACTGAGCTGAGCAAGAACCCTGCAGGTGAGAGAGCCCACATCCCAGGAGATGCCAACAGGACTAGAAGGAGCTCCAGGGTTTATAGCAGATGGGTAGCAAGGAGTTGCTATAAACCCTGCAAATGCTCAGTCTGGGCAGGGGGACAAAGCTCAGAGTCCTTCCTCTCCCTGCCCACCACAGTTCATCCCAGCATTTGATCTGTCCTCCTTGTTTCTGCTGAGATTCATCTCTTCCAGATCAGTAAGGTGTTGAAAAGTCTGCCCTGGGTGGTATAGGTCTTGCCTCCAGTCACCCTGGGTGGACTGACAGGCTAAACTTTAAGATGCTCCCAAACTCTGCTTTCCCGTGAGTGGGAATGAGATGCTCTCTTCCAAAATGCCAGCTCCTTACTCCACAAGGGAAAACATTCTTGTGCCTGGTGGCTGTTGGGGCAGAGGAACAATGCAGGCAAAAAGAAATAGATGTGAGAGTGGCTTGTGCTTGAAATTCAAAGCCAAGTGGCCAAGAAAGAAATTCCACCCTGAGCTACTTTTAGCTAGCCACTGCACGTCAGCTGCTACACACCAGCTGCAGACCCCAAAATGTGCATTCCTGCTGCCGCCCACAATAATCCAGCTGCCAGGCACCAAGCTTGGAACTGGGATTTCTGTCCTAGAAGTGACACCTGCATGTGTCTCAGTTGGGTCTGCACAGCAGGGAGGAAGTTACGGGGTAGGGCTGCAGCTGTGGTGGCTGTCTTCCATCAGGCAGCCTTGAACACAGAGCAACATTGCACCCTGCTCTTCCATGTACCTGCTTGGGTCTACTTCTACCTGTGCTGTGGACGCAGTGGCAGGGAGCATTGGCTCCTGGCATGAGCCCTGACAAGTCTGCAGTATTCTTCATATTATCTGGGATATGAAGAGTGTGGCCAGGGAAAGAACAAGTGTATTTGGTTTTGGCTGAAGCAGATAAAGTTAGCAAGAGTTTTGATTAGGATTTTGTTGTTGAGGTTTTTTGTTTGGCTTGGTATAGTTGGTTGTTGTTTTCTTTTTTACGGAGGCGTAGAGAGAAAAATAAGTAGATCTACATTTGTCCTAAGAATGTGAAGCCCCTGATTTTGCTGGTAGGCTGCTGGACATACAAATTTGCAGCCTTTTCAGTCCTTACTTGGAGAGGCAGGAACACTGAATCACTTCTGAGACATCCATCCTCCTAGCTGTTGGAGTGTCTGTGAAAACATGCAATCACAAGTGAATGCAAGTAGTGTTATGAACCTGGCAAAGTCACTTCGCCTGTGCTTTGATTCTATTTTGCCTTCTCAGAAGGAGGATATCCATTCTCATGTCACTGGTAGAATTCTCCTAGTTGATCAAGCTCAATAAAACCAGAATTTCAAATGCGATTTAAAAAGGAAGAAGGCAAGTAACATTGTAGCTTTTTTTGAAAAATTTCCACCTATTTTTGGCTGTGAGGCAGTACTGTGAACATACACACAAGAGGTGTGTGTGTGTTGGGCAAAACTTTGCTACACAGCAAAAAGCTATTCTTTCTTTCACACAGCCCTGTCGTGAGCTGGAAGCTTTTGTCTTTCTAGATCTTGTGACTGAGAGAGTATCAAGGAGTGCTGCTATTGGCAGTAGAGACCGGCAATAAAAACACAGATGTTTAGAGGCTTGTATTTGAGGTGGGAGAGGAAGATGATCTTCCTTGTCTTTCAGTCTGAAGACAATAGAAAGTGTGGTATTTTAATTTTTAAGGTAATTAGACAAGGAATCAAAAGCTCTGTTTAGTCTGTTCATAATGGTGGAATGAGAGCCTCCCTGTTACCCTACTTGGCACTTGTGTGTCCTAACCACATCACATCCCATCACATCCCACATCCCAGCTGCACGACAGCAGTTGTCACTTCTGGACAACATTCCACAGCGACTTGAGTGCCTCATCACAAAAACTAGTGATACAGAGGAGCTGCAGGTTTTCCCCCTGTCCAAACACTTGTCACAGCTCAGCAAATAATCTGATCAGGTCTGCCATGGCTCAGGTAAAGCACTTTCATAACTTTTTCCTACATCTGTACTAAGGGAAATCCCCTGCAGTGTCACTGTTCAAAGTAAGTCCCTGAGGTCAGAGCTCCCCTGGGGCTTTCCCCTGCTCTGTGCTCTCATCTCCTTCCCCAGATAATTCCCAGTGTGGGTAATCACTTTGCAGCTCTCTAAATTCCCCGTGCTGAAGTGCTTCTATGGGTCACTTTTCCTTTTCTGTCACTACAACAGCCACCTTGCAACACTACGGTTCAGGAGGACAATTTTTGAATGGCCAAAGTGCAGCAAAGGTCATACACAAGAAAATATTCATGGAAGATGTATTGGCCTATTATTCATGTCATGCAGTTCCTTGAAAGCATTTCTGGTCTGCTTATGAGTAAGATGGACAGTGATATCCCACTGATGAGCACATTCTTTCTCTAAGGAGGATGCTGCCTGTTCGAAGGAGGCAGGTTTAAAGGTTCTGTTCAGTACTTGCTTTAAAAGTGTACTGCTCAGTGCTCGAGAGGAAACTAAGCTTTATTCCTTGCGTGAAAATTTAAACAACCAAGAGCAACCTGCTTTTTCTCTTGTTGATATTGTATTTGTTCTAGTTTGTTGCTATCCAGTGCTTCCAGGATGTGTAGCTGTTGCTACCTGGTTTTTTAGAGTTACATCTTGGGGCTGCCTTACGTTTGGTGGGTGAGATGGGTGTATGGATGCTTGGTATCTAAGTTAGTAGTCAACATTTTGTACCTGCTTTGAGAGCAAAAGCAAAGGAGCTGTGGGCTTTGTTTAACCAATATCACAGAAGGCACTTTAGAAGGGTTTGTTTTTGCCATCTCAGAATGGGTGTATAACCCTGTTTCCTGATTTAACAGTTGTTGAAGAATTACATAGTTTTGCATGCCCTTTTAGGAGGGGAGGGGAGAAGAACAGGTAATGGTGGGCTCCATGGGGTTTGGTATTGGATAAGTTTGAAAGTATGATAGTAATGGTGCGCTCTCTTTCTCTCTCTCTCTCTCTCTCTCTTTCTCCCTCCCACCCCCTCTCTTCCCTGGCCCCTTTTCCTCCCTCCTCCACTGTGCTCCTTCTGCAGCCTCTGAAAACCATCTCCAGAGTTCTCACCCTCTCTGCAAAGGACGAGCCCCTCTGGCTCCCACTCAGACCCCCGAACTCTAGGGAACAACAGGCTGTTTTGATCACAAAGCCCCTCCAAGGGAGCAGAAGCTCACACAGGTTTTTGACCAGAGACACTCTTTAACACGCAGAGACGTCTGCCAGCAGATATCTACACTGAGGAGCACATGAAACACATGCTTAGGACTGCAGTGTGACACTCCAGCCCCTCCCACCCCATGGCTGTTCACCAGAGCTGCCTTCCCCAGCGTGCTTCCACGGTTTGTTTTCTAATCCTGCCTCTCTGAGGTTGTCAGCAGCTCTGTCACCAAAGTGCACTAATATCCTGCAAGCAATACCAGCCTGCTTGCAGAATCTGTGTTCCCTTTGGTTCACTGATTCCCATTAAAATCAGAGATGAAACTACTGGTGTTTGAGGATTTGAAGAGGGAGAAAACAGCTGGAGGGAGGGAGGGAGGGAGGATTTGAAGAGGGAGATCACTTGAGGTGATCTCAAGGCACAGAGTGGATAGGGCATGGGGAAGTGGGCCACCTGACAGCTTTGGTAAAGGGCTTGCAATGGAGAGTTTGATCATATGCATCTCACTGGGTATGCGCTCTAGTAAGACCAGAAATTATTTTTCCAGGAGGTAGGATTTCTCATTTATGACAAGCACAACGTCTCTAAGAAGCTGGGAAAAAAACTCATTTGGTTGTTTGTTTGCATGATTCTTGAAACAAGAAAGAGAAGGAATTGAGATTGGGAACAGGTGCAGGCAAGAACCCTTTTTTTTTTGTGTACTCAAGGGGGTGTGACCTCAGGGTACACAAACATCAAATGAAGAAAGGAATGGATACAAAACTGTGAAGGGAGCAGCCATTGGTAGGAAGGACAATGGCTTAATGAAAATAGTGTAGGGATGGAAAGGCTCTTCCAAGTTCAGCTGCGTCAGAAATTGTCTCATGAGCTTCTCCAGCCATTTCCTCAGTCAGGGAATTGGAAGTACCTATGGAGGAACCCTCTGTCTCTAAGAGCCTGGTGCAATGAAGTTGAGCAATGGGACTAGGAGCCTCTCCAGGGCAGATATTCAGGGAAAGAGCAAGGAATGTTGGTCCTTCCATCTGCACAGGGAAGGGTGTCTTTCAGTGTCTCTTGGCACAGACATGCTGAGGCACAGCCATTTGCCTGTGGGGCTGTCTTTGTGTCAGCCCTGGGCTGGTGGAGACAGCCCCGTCTGCCCTGCCCGCTGTGGCCCAGCATCTGGTTTGGCCTGTCTTGCAAGTCTGAGCTGGACAAAACCTGTGCCCTTGGGTCTGGCACTCTTGCCGAGGGCCTCTGGAGTGGTGGGTATGTGGGATCTGTGATGTACACAGCTCCTTGCACTGCTTGTCTTTTCCCACCCCAGGGCAGGAGAATGGGGCTGCCCCAGGCCTAGGAATCATCCTGCGCCTGGTTGTTACCACGCTCTGTCAATACATTGGTGCTTCGGCCTGACTCCACTGCCTTTCACAGCTCGGAAATATCTGCAGCAGATTGACATGAGAGCTGCTGGGATCTTGTCTGCAAAGGAACAAAAATGTGCAGTGGAACTGGGTCCATCTGTCAAGGGGCTTTATACATCTGCCTGGAGCAGTGGACCAGGCTGAGCTGAATTACACACTGTCCTTCACAGGTGTCTGCTGAGCTTGCATTCCAGTCTTCCAACAAGAAGCTTCCGGGAAACTCTTCAATCATGGTGCTAGCTAACATGGATATCTCTCCGGTTGTCAGAGTCCAGCTCTATCCCCCTCCCAAGTGTATGTTGGAGATGGTGTTTGTTAGCTGTCCTTCCAAACAGTCATTATCTTGATTTATGCCCAAAATCTTGGATGTGAATTGAAAGCAGGAGCTAATCCTGCTAGACATTGCCTAGTGGAGCAGGAGTAACAGCTCATGGCAAATGACTTCAGACAATTCTTCATGGCAAAAATGCTTTTAGCATCACTCACTCCTGATCAAGGAATTCCTGGTGCACTTTTCTATCACTCAGTGAAGCCAGTACAGGGAACCAGAGAAAACAGTCAACAGAAGATGTGATTTGTGAGCAGAAATGATGAAAGACTTATCACCTCTTTAATTTGCATGATGTGGAAAGGGTGTGGGCCTGTTGTTTCTGTGGTCATGCATACCACTGTAATTTTTCACCAATTATTTCCAGACTTGGGTGTGCTGAGTTCCTGGGACTAATTTTCATTGTGGTTGCAATGCTCCATTCTCCTACCTTCTATTCTGGGCATATGGTGTAAGCAGTGAAAAATTGGATGTGAGAGCCCTGTGCTGCTCCTGATGTCTGCTTCACTTCATGTGAACTTCACAGAGAATTACATGCAGTGAAATCAATAGGGTCTCCCTCTGCAAGCATCTTGTAGATGGGACCAGTGAGTTTCCCATTGGAGCTCTGGCTAAGAATGACTCCTTCCTGTGCCAGACTTGGGCCACACCATTTCCCCTTGCTGAGGAAAAATAATACCTCTCTGTCAAGGTAGGACATGAAAATAGATTGACTCCATATAGTTGTCAGAAGAGAAGGAAGGCTTTATTTACAATTCCAATGGTTTCTTTTATAACATGCTGCACTAAAAAGGTATATTATTGGTCTATCAGACTGACACTTCTCTCCATTGGTTAAGTAATAGGAAACAACACCTGGGGACAGTTATGGGAAAGGGAACACTGTTTACTTAACCTGCTTTGAGAAACGGAGAGAGGTGTTTTGAAAAGAGAAAACTGTTGACAACTTTCCCATGGGAAAGGAGCTAGCAATAGTTAGCAAGCTACAAATTCAGATTCAGAAATGTCGAGCCCACACCTCTCACTTTTAGCATGAAGATTTCAGGACAGTTTAATGTAAAACACTAATGAATTACACGAATACTCCCACTATAAAAAGAGTGATATTATCTACTCCTTCTTTCATACAGATTCAAACTTTGAGATTGAATTGACTTTCCTGTCTCACTTTGAGAGCTGGGTACAGAACCTGTGAGACCTGGGAGATTTTGCTGTAACCAGTTAACCTTGTATTTGTCAATCTGCCACACACTTCTTTTCCTTGATATCTTGCCCCTAATGCAGGGACTGAAAAGCTCATCCAGTTTTATGGTGAAAGCATCATCTGGGAGCAGAGAGTAGCAATAGGTTTAGGACTCCTTTCTGGTTCTGTGTATCCTGAAGGCAGAGCTAGGCACAAGCAGTAGGCAGGTTATACGAGATGTCTGTTTGACTGGGGAGGATGAGGCTCCAGGGCAGACATGACATTGTCCTGCTGTGGGAAGACCACAGAGAAGTCAGGCTGGGCATTGGCATGTGGGGGTTGCTATCCTAACACAGAAGCAAGTAAAGTGCTGGACCTTGCACTGCTTTGCAAGGGATAGTGAATGGGGTGCTGTGCCCTGGCTGGGATGAACTGACTGAAAGGGTGTGTATGGCTTGTGTCTTTACCTTTCCCTTGATCTCAGCAGCACCATTGCTGTTCTGAGTGCTCCCAGCACGGTGACAGGAGCACAATTGTGAGCCTGTGCAACTCTACAGCTTTCTATCTGTATCAAAGCCAAATCCAGTGCTTCCAGGGGTGCAGGTTAGCACCTCTTTCAGGCAATGTGCCTTGCTGTCCCATTCATAAGTGATAAAAACACATCCATCCCAACTCTGAAGTGCAAAACATGCTAGTAAGGAATAACCCTTGTACTCAAGGGAATACCTGGTATTTATATAGGAATGCCTTTTTTCTTTCCCTATCTGGGCCTACTGGATGTATTTTTACTGCCCAGAACTTCAGCCTCCTTATTGTCCACGAAAACAGAATTTGAACCTGCTTTGAAGTATCCACTAGCTTGCTCCAGCCTTGAGCCGGCATTTCAGAAGCAATGTGAATTGGCAGTTTAATGTGTCAGTATAGATCCCAGCTGTTTTGTCCTGCCTGCAAGAACTTTTGATCTGAAAACCTCCAGTCAAGAATATTGTATTATGGAGAAGACAATTATCTCTCTCAGGATGAGAAGCACTTGGCTGCTTTTATTCCAGGAAAGGTAACTATGGCTGAAGGTATATACTCTACCATATCTGACCTGGAAAATGCCAAAATGGTTGTCTATAGCCTTAGTGCTTTATAAACCTTGCTGTATAAGACACAGAAATATATTATTGGTCTTCTGTTGTCTCATCCTGAAAAATGTTCATCTGTCATGTTTTGGATGGGGGTCCATTGTAGGCAGGGCAAGATGGAGAGGGCAAGCAAGGACAAAGGAATAAATTCAAGTTAGTACAAGCTTTTGCCATGGTTTGTGACTTAAGTATCTTCAAGGTGATGTGAGTTTCAGCCCTACGGCACAACACTTTTATCCTGGGGGAAAAATTTTAGAAAACTCCTAGAAAACTACCTTTGTAGCTTTTCTCTTTCACAAATACAAAATGAGTTACATGGGGACACAGAGGTGATGGGAAATACCTATTTACATGTTTCCCCAAATAGGAGGAAAAATGCATTACTTCAAACCGCAGGCTTCATCCGTAGGCTCAGTGCCTCCCTGTATGACATTCCCAAGGCTTACCTGCTACTGAGAGGCAGTGGTGCTACACAGAACTTGCCAACAATGGATGGCTCATCCTTGCTCCAAAAACGATTCTTGGGGATATACTTTAGGGTCACACTGTTTATCTGGCAGAGGGGAAGTCGGTGGGCCAGCAGATGTTTGCCTATCTCCTGGTCCTTAGGTCTGCAAGGCAGGATGAGAGATATGAGGGATATGTTCAGTCAACCTGCAGATACAGACCACGTGCAGACCCATGGAAACACTGGAGGAGTCTGCAATATTATTGTGAAGCCCTCATGTAATAAAATTGAGTGAGAAGACTCACTCATCTATCAAAACAAGGCATTGCATGGGTGTCTTACAGCCTGTCTCTCCATGTTTTATCTCTGTATTCAGGAATATTTCTGTATAAATATCCTTCCTTCCACTACCAACTCTTCTTACGGTTGCATATTGATTGAAATACTGCTCAGCTTGCCACAGAGAGGTAAGTAGTAGATAAGTCAACATCTATGAAATGGTGAATGGCACAGATGGGGATAAGTTGTTCATAATTTCTTTCAGTGCACAAACTAGGGTCCTCAAAGAAAGCTAAGAGGTGGCAAGCTCAAAAAGAATGCACACTGCACAGAGTATCACTCCTTTCAAGCTGTTAAAATCCTTGCTTTAGGATGTTGTGAATACCAGGAAGTTTACATGACTGTACAATTCAAGGGAGGGGGACTGGGCAGGTTTGTGGAATACAAAAGCTAGTAAGGATAAAGATCTCATCTTTGGCTCTGAAAGTCCCCGAGATGTAACTAGACACAGGGCAACTCTTTGGGGAAGTATTGCTACATGCTTACACAGAGATTTTTTTTATACTCTTCTCTAGCTACTTGCTTTTGATCATGTTGAAGGTGGGATGCTTGGGTAGAGGGACCTTTGTCCGTCCCTATGCTCTTACCCAGGCAATATGAACTGAGAAATGGCAGAGGTTTGGTAATGAGCCAGTGACCAGAACACAGTGAGTTGTGTGTCACAGATCTGTGCTGCCCAGGTATTTTAAGTCCCTTCTATGGAGTCCATCCAGTGGGCCTTACACTTGATCTACTTGGCACCTCCTAGAGCATGGAGATCATGGATTTCCTTGTGCTCATGAAGCATATATGCAGCTGACTTGGCACAGTCTCAGAAACACCTGGGTGGCTGTCTGATCAGAAACATGATGGCAGAGAAAGGGGAGAGGTGACAAAAGGGTCAGGAAGAGCCTACAGTTCTGCTAACTAAAGTAACTTTCAGACATGGGCTGACAGCAGCACTCACAGCAGCCAACTCACACCAGCACACCCAGACCCTCCCTTAGACTGCAGTTGTAGTTGCTGGGTTTTGTGTGTCTGTGTCTGAAGCTGCAAAAAATAAGAAGCATGGCAAAATTGTGGTAATAATATGAATAATAGATAGCAAATGGAGGCCATCTCTCTACAGCATGTTGTCCATGGACAGAGGAACACAGTACAGTTAACCATGTCGAAAGAGGCCCTCCTGGACCCTCTTGGTCCAATCCTGCACAACCATTGGATGGGTTTAGGAGACTTGGCTGGCTTCAGAGGTATGTTTTCTTGGATATGGGGGATGATGTCAAGTGATGTGTAAGCACACAGCATTGCAGCTGGCAAGTGTCCTGTGTAACAAACTCCTCACTCATCAGGCCCATGTCAGCTACTGAAGCTTGGTGTGTGTGTCTTGGGGCATTCTGAGCAACATGTGGGGAGGAGTGAGATTGGAATGGGTATTTGGGAGAGGAGATGAGAAGGGCAGTGTGAGGCAAGACACAACCATGCAAGTCCTTTGCTGAAGGTCTGAGACTAGCTGAACACTCCCAAGTAAGTGCCTCCGCACTTCTGGGAAACTGCAGGATGATATACATGACAGATCATCTGAGATAAGACACTGATTGATCAGTGTCTGAACTGTGATGTTAGGATCTATGTTTAGATGCCCATTTAATACTCTGAGCTTGACTGCACTGGAAAGCCGAGCTTTGCCTAGAGCAGGGAAATTTGCCCCTTTGCTACTAGTGGGAAAGAAAAGGGATATCTTCAATTTTATACTCTCAAATCTGTAGGTTTATTGCTGTAAGCACATTTTTCAGTTTAGCCTTGTGCTTCTAAGAAAGGCATTTAAAAGAAACACAGCTGCTCTTCTCCCCCGCCGGGCATCTCTGGATAGGTTACCCTGCTCTAACTCCACTGTCTCATTAAAACCAGAGGGTACAGCAAAGCCTCGGGATTGCCTGCCTGGCTCACTTCCCCGGGCAGCCTTTCCCTCCAGCGCTCACATGCCTCCTGCTGGACTCCCACCAAACCTAGTGTCCGACAACTGCCGATGGAAGGGCCGCATGGGTCCTGGTCTGACCTGGGTATTACTATTTCTTCCCTCCTGCATCTGTGGAAGAGGCAGATTTGGCTTCCAGAGCAGGAGGAGTTGAACAGACTGAGCTCCACCAGGCTGGAGTACAAACCCAAATTGTGGTGCCTGGCTGGAAATCTGTGACCAAGTATCTGTGTCACCCTGGAGAGTACCCTAGAGTGTGGCTTCCCCTTCCCCATTTCTCCCCCCTACCTCCTGGTGCCCACGACTGAATCAGCAACACAGTTAGCTCCAGGTCACAATATTTTGGCTTAGCAGTAAGGACTGTGCGGAAGCCAGTTCTGGAACACCTGTGATCCCAGGAGAGCTGGCTGGGACTCCTTAGCAGGCTGCTTTCCTGCTTCCTGAGGCAGCCAGCAGCATGAGCTGTCTGCATTGTGGTTCCCAGTCCAGAGCAATGGGCAAGGAGTAGGAAGAAGTGAGGAAGGCTCTGGGGAACCTGTGGTGAGGAGATCCCCTGGTGGCAAGAGCTGTGGAAGCTGTGGAGTCTGATCTTTTAGACACAGTCTAGCAGAGGGTGGTACTTTCAAGAGGCATCTTTCTATCTACACAGTGAGTCTTGCTGCCCTGCCCCTTGCTTTTGCCTGCAATGGGAGGGAGAACATTACTGCAACAAGCTGCTAACACATTTCTGACTCTGCTGAGGTGCACTTGTCTCCTCTTTGCAACTGCTGTCCTCTTGGGCATCAAGAGGAATGTTTAAGCCACGAAGTCCATGTGTCTGGAGCCTCTGGTGGATAGGAGTCTTGCTGTAAGCCACCCCTGTCTGCCAGAGCAGGGCTAGTAACCATCTGACAGTGATTGCAGTTTGAAGCAGTACCAGGTCAGGGTATGATATGGAAAAGGAACCAATGTAGCCACACAAAAGGATGCAAATCTGGGGCTCCCAGAGTGTTCCTGCTGCTTTGTGCCCTTGGGAAAGACATGGACCCCATCAGGGTTACTAAGTAATGCTAACACATGTCTAATTCTTGAGGGTGTTTAAGGAAAATGTGAAGGGACTCAAGAAACAAGGTTGTGGTTCATCCTTCACGGAAATACACTGTTGTGCTTTTCCTGGACTAGGATAAATATCCTTGCTCATGGAGCTGGGAAAAAAAACCAGGCCAGAAGCATGCACTGTCACTCACATGGTGATCTCTGCTGTGTCCTTGGTGCTGTTGCTGCTGAAACTGATCTCAATGCTGGTGACTCTGTTTCTTTTCTTCTGCAAGTGGAACTCAACCAGGCTGTGGTGGACTGAGCAAGAAGCAAAGAATGTGGGACTGAGGACATGTACTATCTGTAGGACATACCCATGACAAAAGAGGGGCTCTAGCACTCATTCCCTGGCCCCACCAGTGAAAAAGATCAAACAGACATAAGAAAGAATAAAGTCTCTGTGCTATGGGGCACAGGGGGCATGTCTGTATAGCCCAGTGTGAGCAGACAGGCATTTTCAATCCCTTTTACTTCAGCCTTCAAACCGTGTGGCTGTATTAGTTCAGGGCTGAGCCCACACTTATACAAAGTGTAGATTGTATTTGTTCCACACTAACAAATCTTGGAAAGGGCTTTATGGGGGAGATGCGCAGGGTTATTGCTCTTCAGTGGTGTGTCTCATACCCCATGGCCCACAGCAGCTGACTCTGTTGGGACAGTGTGCTGTAACTACCTGGGCTCCTCAGAGGATCTGCCTCATTGGCCAACACCCCTCTGGCTCCTTTTTCTCTCATGCTACTTACCACAAAATGGGGCTGAAGGACTGGTCATTAAAAAAACTTTCACTTCCTGGGGCAGCCTGCTCATGTTGACACCTGCCTGCTCCAGCAGGCCTGAGGGAGGAAATAAAGTCAGTGCAGGAAAAGCCATGAATGACAGAACAGAAATATAATCAGCCACTTCCTTTCACCCTGCCTGACTCCCCCGTCTTGGAGAATAGATCCCTTTCTGATACCAGTGCAAATCACAGCAAGTACTAGTTTGTGGTGTCTGCTTGACAGGTTAACATTCCCTCAGGAAACCTCCTCTGGCTACCCCAGGTAATTATCACCAGAGAACCTCTTGGTGGCTTTCTTTTCATTCCTCTACTAACAAACTGTGTTATCAGTTACATCTCTGCAAAATGAGCAAGACTGAAAACCATCAAGTCAGGAAACTTAGTGCAGATGTAAATGACAGTGTAAACACAAGGGAAATTGAATTCCTTGGTCAAATGACGGAACCACCATAACTCGTGGGCTGCATCATTGAATAGCTGGCAAAATGGTTTGGTGAGATAGGGAAGAGGTGGTTGATCTGAGAGAACCTATACCAAAAAAGGCCTCTTTATGTTCCTCTCATACCATCCTGCAAATAGCAGCAGAGGGCACTTCCTTTCCTCATGCCACAGTCCAGTTTCAGAAGCCTAAAAGAGGCATCTATTACCTTCTCCCAGTCCAAAGACTGGTCATCATCTGGACTGGACCCCACCATCTCTGGGGTGACCATGGCAGAAATTTATGAAAAGGAATTTATGAATTAGTCAGCAGCACTGAGTGGTGTAGAAGAATGGGACTTCAGATTTGAGCTAAAATTTCCATCTGCTAGTCTCAACAAGACATTTTTTTGAGCTGATTGCCTACTGATTCTGGCAGGTGATTCTCAAAACTCTCAACATATATCTGGGCCCTAGGAAATGTTTAAAGATGAGAAATGTTCAAAATTTTGCAGTTCTACCTTGGGCAATATATAAGCTTTTTTAATGTGTCTATAGAAGCCTGAAAACGAAACAGCTTCCCACTCTTCCCAAAAACAGATCCAAAGCAAATCCTGCTCAGCGAAATCTGGACTGCATCCTGTTCTTTGCACTGACACCATCAGAAATGTATTGTCATCTGCTCCAGGAAGGTCTCATGCTGGTACTGTACCTATTCTGGGACAGGAGGACAGGAAGGGTTCTGCACAGTCCAGGCAGTGACCATTTAGAAAATCTTGATGACTTGCACAGGGAAACCCCACGAAGGGACAGGGATGGTTCAAGGCACTGATGTAGAGATGTACTGCCCGCATGTGATCACAGATCAGGAATTTATAGCCTGCAAGGAAAAAATCAACCAGAGAAAAGCAGCCATAAGCCTTCCAGTCAGCTTCAGGCTTTTTGCTCATTCCCAAGTCGGAGTGAAGGGACACTCTTGCTGCAGTGATCACCTTCTCATTAATAATATTTTGCAGGGCTTTTTTGTGGCTACAAGCCCAGATCCTACTGCAAGAAAAGTTCTGCAGGAATTTAGAGTGTATCTATCTCTCAGACTGAGTCCCTTACATGGGGGGACCACAGAGCTGTCATGTTCCTGTCAGTCAGGCCATCAATCAAGCTCTTTGTAAGGGGGTGCAGCAGCTTTGACTCCCACCTGCACTGAAACCAGCTATGGGAAATGACATACCAGGTATTCCAGGTAAGCTGACCCTCAACGCAGCTGACTAATACAGAACATATTTGAATGGTAATGAGTCCACACTGTTTACTATTGAAAGTCCTGTTCTCCAGAAGAAAAGGACAGTAATTGTATGAACTGTCGCTCTAAGTGGACACAACTTCCAGCATGAAAACAAAAAGCAGCTTTTTTTAGTGCTACCTAAGAGCCTTTCTAGCAAAGTGTCATCTCTACTGAAGCTAGGGTTTTGTGTCATAGAGAAGCATCGCCAAAATTGCATCTCTTGACAGTGGTGCTGCCAAGACACTGTATATTTGATCTGTATATGATTTTAATTTCACCTGCTTCTTGTACTACTGAGAAGAGATGTGGGATGTGAATATGTTTGTCTTGCTTTGCTGACTGCCCTGGGTGTAGCAAGAGCTGCTTGCCAAGCAGCATTTTCACAGTCTGCTAAATGACCATAAAAACTCTTTGCTTGGCCAGAGAGCGTTCTTACCTGCAGAGATGAATCTGGGGCATCCTGGCTGATCTTTGCCTCCATTGACAAAATAATCGATGTGGCCTACAGGAATCCGGATCCCAAAATCTGAAAGGAGGTGAAATGCCACTTCATTCTCAGGCTTGGCTCTTCTGTAGGCTTTATCCTACATGTTGATGACAGGCCCCAATAATTGGTTGAGCATTAATAGTACTGGAGCCAGCCCCAATGCCGGAGACATCAAGGCCAGATTTCCTGCTTCTACATGTGCAGGTTTGGTGCATGGAGTAGAAAATACTCCTGGCCCTGCCATTAAAATGTCTGGAAACTGTGTCTTGACCACCACCTCAGCAATTCTAGGTCTTGATTCTTAGTAAAGGAGAATTAAACTGACCACAGCCTTATGTAGGATTATGAAGGATCATTGAGAGTTGCATTGGTAGAGGTTTTTGTGGTCTCCAGGCAAAACGTGAGACTCAAAGGCACCACATTATTCTTTAGCCCGTGTTCTGGCTACGTAGATCCTCAGTGCTTTGGAGAAGTTACTCTGTTGTTGCACCAGCTGTTGGTTTGACTCTATTACTTTCTAACAGCACTCTCAGGGGCACCTTTCTTACATCAGGTGGGAAAAAACAAAGTGAGACTAGACCTACAAATTCCCTTCAGGCAGTAAAAGTCCTGCTGAGCTGGTTCTGCATACTCACTCTGCTGTAGCAATCTCCACCTGTCTGTTGTTTGAAGTGCTGTGGGGTATGAATTAATCATCAAAGCCTTTCCTAACAAAAAACTTCCTCAGAGTGAACTTGAGCTCATGGTAGGCAAAAAGGAAAAATGACATACAGACTCCTTGGCAATAATGATGTCAGGAGGAAGAGAAGCCCAGGCTGAGGAAGAGGGAAGCCAGCTTACTATCAGCATCAGTATGAATGGCTTCCACGAAGAGGGCATCCCCAGGATCCAGGCGTTCCTCGGGGCTGGCTTTGGTGTACTTAGGGCCTGCAGGATCCAGGGCTGTAACAAAATCAGACACCTCAACAAGAAGCACTCTTCAGCCCCTCTCTTTCTTATTTCTGGACCAGTTATTTTATCTAAAACTTTAGGCAGAAATAATAAATTATTCCCAGGTCTCAGCAATTAAGCTCCAGAATAATTTCTGCCAGTACCAGCTTGCACTACAGCTTCCATGCATTGACCTTGCTGTTCTATACTCTTTTAGCAGTGTTTTAACTCAAGGTTCTAGGCTGTAAAGACATGGCTGAGCTTTAAATAGCTCTAACAAAATGGGTGCATAGTGTCTCTTGGAGTTTTGGTGAAAGAATCAAACTTTTTAATGCCTTCCCAAATTGTACTGTTGTGTGTAGTAGCACTACAGTCTGAGAAATGTCACTGGAGATCAGCAGTTAGGTGGTGAATTCAGCACCCCAGGCATTAACCAACTCAGGAATTACAGAAGTTTCATACTACCTAACAATTTTTAACCAGAGGCTTCTGAGGCCTTTCCCCACAAGTAAAATTGATTCTTTAGCAATCAACTACATTTTTGTCTAAAACTTGCTCCTAGAGCAATTTCTGTGGACTCAAAGGAACACAGAAAAGTATCCTTGGCAATACCAAGAAGCAGATTAAAAAAAAATCTGGAGTTTATCCTGTTTTCATTTATTAGAAAAGTAACCCCACAAGACTTTTTTTTGCTCCCCAGACAACAATAGTTTAGGAAGCAGGTCTGCTGCACATGCCACCTAACCTTGGAGCTGGCTGGTTTCACATCTTTGGACTCAGTCTCATTAATTCTCTGTGGAGAAGGCAGTATCAACAATATACAAATGGCCAGGTCTGAATTTGTGAGAGGAAAGGGAAGGAGGAAAAGGAAAAGAAAGAAAAAACCTCCTTTCTCTAAATAAAAGCTAAAAATAAGACTTTAATGCTCTTTAATCTTGATATGCACAAAAAGCTGAGAGGTTTCCCACCCACTTCTACACACCAAGTTGTAGTTAAAATCTTTAAAAGATACTGAAAATTGTTATTTAGTGCGGCATAAAAAGGCACAAACCTAATACGAACAGCAGTCAATTCTAGCACAGCTCCAAGGCAAGCACATTTCTATCCTCTCTCTTCTACCCCTTCCTGCTCCAAGCACAAGCTGCAAAAACTCCATTGAGATGTATATCTTTGCTAAGGAACCTATTCACTGGAGCTCTACATGCAAATTAATTCCTTCAAGCTTTTTCATTTCCTCTGCAACTATTAAAACAAAGTGTTCTTTTCTGAGTTCAATAAGTGCTGCTCATTCCAGTTTTTTTTTTCCTGCACAGGGAGATAGCCACTGGAACAGGCATGGATTAAAGAAACTCGCTTTGGAAAAATAAAGTCTGTGCTCTGATCTCCAAGACTCCCTCTGGTTTTGCTCTACACAGCTCTTCTTAGGTGATTCAAAACACTTCAGCAAATTGTGGCTCTGGGATCAAATCCCTGTGTGATTGTACACGTGTGTGAGGAGGCAGGAGATGAGATAGGCATATCTTGAGTCTAACCCAACCTGTCTTCAGGCTCCTAAATCTGAACTGAAATCTACAAAGCCCAGTGTGTCTATAAAATCATAGGATAAACAGGAATGTGGAAAAGGGATTCTATTCCAGCAGAGTTAAAAACAGAATAAATAAATCTACAGAGCTTCTATTACATGAGGGCAACATAAAGGGGAAGAATGTTTAACTCTGAAGTTAATTACCATGGTTTCATGGAAATGTGTCTGCTTCTGCTCATCTGAAGACATCTCTGATCATTAAATTCTGGTGCAGGACAGAATTTTCTTCTAACGTAAACTTTGATTTACAGTTTTAACAAGGTCTCAACATGAAATTCACTTCCTGTTAAGAAATACCTGTATTTCATGCAGCATGGGTAGCTGTGCAAACTGAACCAACATTTTTCTGGGCTGCCCTGCCAAGAGTGCAGTAAGACCCTTCCTGAGGATACTGCTGTGAGACGGACCAGCATGGTCTGAGGCAGACTGGGAACTGAGGCTACACTACTGAGACTTTATGTCTGTTCCTTCTTAGTCACATTCCCCTCCAATCAAAATGAATATCTGTCATTGGGGATTCCCAGAATTTAGTAAAACCCTTGACAATCTGATACGACATTCAGTGGAGCCCTACTTTGAGGAAGGGTGATGCTGGGGGTGGTGGTGTGTGGACTAGAGACCTTCCAAAGCGTCTTCTTACCTAAATGATTCTGTGACTTCATTCATGCTCCGCATCTGAAGGCTGAACAGGTCCTGAGTGTACCAAAAATTCTAAATGACAGGATCGCCTATAACCATTTTGCTCTGCAATTCCCCCAGTGGAGCCTCTTCCTCACACCCATGAGTCTGGCTGTGTTTAAGGTCAGCTCTGATTTGGTACAGTTGGGTGGCATTGGACCAACCTACGGTGAAAACAACCAGCTGTGGGGGAGAACAGCAAAGCGCCTCATCTGGGTCCTCCCAGTGTTGGCTCAGGCTCTTTGCTCCTTGCCTGAGCTGTGTGGTAGGGACACCATGCCCTGCCTGGCCTTTGCATTGTTGGTCCTGCTTGGTCCTGACTTGACTTCCCAGCTTGATCTTGGGCTTGCCTTATCTCTACAAACTTGCCTGCTGATCACTGGACTGTGGATGACCCTGGTTCCTGTCACTGGACATGCTCTGCTCTTCTTGCCCAGACACAGTAGGACTGTATCCCTTGTCTGTGAGGCCCCTGCCCACCTTACTGTCCCCTTGGCTCTCAGCTCACATTTTCCTGCAGAGCAGCTTACTCCTGCTGCTCCTCCTGCAATTGCATTGTGGGCTTTAATTCTAAGAACCACATTGCATGCTGTAATTTAGAAACAAAACTTCTGGGTGTTGTGGACTTTCAGTAGTCACAAGGGCTCATACTTTGCTAAGCTGGCACAAATTTGAAGAGTGTAGCAGAAATGGAAGGACCTTTTTGCAAATACTTGTGTTCTTTTGGCAGCATGGAGGGGACTGATGTTGGAAAGGTGCTGTCAGAATCTAGGAAGAAGCCCATAAGCCTGGATCTAGTGAGCCCTTCAAAGACAGCTCTGAAATTACACCCCTTGCTTGCTCTTTCATTCTCTCTCTTGAAGGACAGGTGAGGACCCCAGACTCAGTTTGATGATACCTGTTATCCGTCCCAGGCGACCGCCATGGAAGTGCCCCACCAGGCCCCCGACATGTGCTCCAAGGCTTACCCCAATGATGTGGATAGATGTCCTTGAGACTCCCAGGGCCTGCAGGGTGACAATAACACAAATCATTGTTTCTATTATAGCAGAAAGGTGAAATATCCTGTCCTGGCCCACACAGCAGCTCTATAACCCTCCTAATGTAGGCTTGCTTTTGAGGTGTACACTGGAAAACCAAATACTTAAGGAAATGATGGGTATTGCCCTATCTGTTTTTCAGAGCCTTTCTTCAGGTCCACAGATGCAAACCCAGCCCTAAGCAGGTTGGTCAGCACTGCAAACATTTCATGGAGAGTTTACATGTATCTGGTTAACGCAAGGATCCATCATCCTGACTGCAGAAGTCTTGTTCAGCTGTGCTTTGCACGAGCAGAACGGGATACATCTCGGTATTTCCACATACTGGGAAGTATATCTGAAGCCAAGAGCAAATATAATATAGCCTCAAATCTCACTCCCTTCATCTTCCTGGACAAAATTTCTCATCAGAAGAAGAAGGCTATCCAGTGAATATGGATCTGAGGAAACCCAAGGCAGGCTTTAGGTTTGTTCTGCACTGGAGAGGTAGCTGACAACTGGGATTTTTCCAGAAAACTCAAAAGGAAGAAGACAAATGGTGGCATACTCAAGCCTGGATTGAAAGAGGAAAAAAGGAAAAATCAGGAATAAAAAATCCACTTGTCCAACTCCTGGATACAGCAGGTTGGGAGCAGGTCCCTGGCCATGCTCCCTGCACTGGAAATGCACAGTAGCTTACCAGGAGCTTGCTGATGAACTGTGAGATGGCGAGGGCCAGCTGTGTGACATTTTCCACTGCAGAGGGATAGGCTCCTGTAGACCCATAAACCCAGTCTACTGCAATCACATTCACCTGGCTGTTGTGCAGTATGGCTTGGACAAGCCCTTCAATCCAGGAAGGTTTGGTACCCAAAGCCCTGTGGAGTCACCAGAGACAAGGATGTTAGGTGTTCCCCAAGCAGGGCACATGCCACTGTGTTGTTCACTGGTGCTAGAGCTTCACATGTCTCAGAGGAGGCTGCCAGACAGTGGCTGAAAGTTATTTTTGGTGCCAGACACCCACACCTGGAAATTGTTTTTTGAGGTGGTGTAATAACACTTTCCAGAATGATTCAGGAGGGAACCAGGTATTTTAATAAATGAGATAACATTTGCAGGGCTCAGGCTGAGATCTGTCTCTGAGGTGATTGATTTAGCCACCACAGAGCCCACCTGGAGTAAGTGAGGTGACTGGGAACACCTGGATCCTTCTCTGCTGCCACTGGCAGGAAGTCCTTGGCCAGATCACCTGGTCTTTCACCGCTACATTGTCTCATCTCTCATTTCATCTCTAGACAATTAAAAAAAAAAAAACAAAAAAAAAAACAAAAAAACCCCCCCCCAAAAAAAAAACCCAACAAAAACTCAACCAAAAAAAAAACCTATACCACAGAATTCCAGGAAAATCGAGGAGGCTGTGTTCTACCCAGTTTCCCTAATGCCATTTGGTGAAGAGTGTGCTATCTCACTTGAATGCAACAAGGTTTTCTGAAAAGACCCTGCAACATCTGGTGTGGTCTCATCCTGGTTTTCTATGCACTTTCTATTCAGGCTTTTGCACTTCAAAACAAATAATATTATATGGTCACACCTGACTGAAAAATGGCATTGAAGCTTGCAGAATGATGACAATTAAAAAAAAAAAAAACAACCCAGCTCCAATCCCAGCACTTTCAAGAACAGAAGGATTATCTGTCTGCTTGGCATTCTAAATGGCTTATTAATCCAGGCTATTGGGCATAAAATCCAAGAAGACAATTTAAAGGGACAAGAATCTTAAAAGACTTCTTAACTAAAGATGTTGAAAAAAGGGAAGAAATAGAAAGATGTGAAGGAAGAGAGAGCGAGAGAAAGAAAGAAAGAAAGAAAGAAAGAAAGAAAGAAAGAAAGAAAGAAAGAAAGAAAGAGAAAAAGATTTATTCTTATTTCTAACTTTTTTTTAGGCTCCAAAGGGTGTGAAGCATGCACAGGAAAAGGCAACTTGTCACAAACTGAGGGACTTCAAGTTGTGCTGTAATGAGGGGTGTCAGCAGCATTTCCCATCAATGGCCTCCCAGAATATTCCTGGGTAAAGTTTGGGGATGAGAATCCCAGTCTGTTCTTAGCAGTTGTTTTGCATGCAGCCACTCTGCTGGGGAGATAACAAGGTCGCACCAACAGGAGAGTTGCATGCCAGCCCAGCCAGTGCTTGGGAATGCCCCAACAGTGTTTAATTTACCAGTGAAAACTCAGTAACAGTGCTTTTCTTTCTCTCACCTGAAGCCATGGATGATGATTTTGGTTTCCAGGCTGCTGTTGAAGCTGCAGTTCTTGATGCTATCATCAGCTGAAATCAGCTCTCCACAGCTGGGGCTCGAGGAGGTGAACAGAAGAAACTGGACCTTAAGTTTGCTGCCCCGTAGGAAATTGGCTGTCTGGAAGTCAGTACAGTCATGCCCTGAGAGTCTGTCTCTATTCCCTGCAGAGGAGGGAGGGAGTGGCACATTTAATCTGTGCCTGTGCAATGGGAAAAAAACACCCCTCATTCTAATTCATTAGGAAAATGAAGGTAGCAATTTCACTTCTATTGATAAAAAGTATAGAGGATAAATTAAAATGAGACAATTCTGGAAACTTTACCCAACTGATAAAGTTGTTTCTGCCCTTTGTTGGAATTCCAGCTCTGTCTGGGAAAATAACCATGGATGTCGTATCAGCTTTGACTTCTCAGAGTTGTTTTACTGTGAGGTGAGTTATATTTTGCTCTGTTTTTTTTTAGCAAATTGGCCACCTACACCAGCTACTAAGTATATTTATGAGGTGGCTGTTAGATATTTTAAAAAATGGTTGCTGACAAAAAATCACCACTGAATTGGGAGTATTTCTATTCAAATTCTGGTAGGCTTAGTAGATGGTGCAAGTCTAATTGACAAATTCAAAAATCCAGAAATAAGTATGAGAATGCTGATCATAAAATATGAGAATGCTGATAAAATAATATGTCAATGATGATTTCACAGTTGATTCATTTACTGGATGAAAATGCTTTATGAGAAGAAAAAGGCTGCTGCTGGAAGGCACTTTGACCTAGACAGAAAAAAATAAACATCTGACCTGTAGCTAGTAAAACACCTAAGCAAATTCAGGCTAGAAAGCAAGCACAAAAGTTCAGCAGTATGTGTCAATAGCAGTGTTACTTTAAGAGCTGATGTGACATCCTGCTGCAATAAGAATACATGCACCCTCCCTTTCTGGACTGGAGGAAGTGAAACAGCCTGGAACCTGACATACAAGAAAATGATTATTAATTTATGTATTTTTGAATCAAACAACCAGCTTCCCAATTTCCCTCAGAAGATACTTTACACCAGCAAGACAAAACATGGCCTATGGGTCAGCACAAAGGGGTGAGATTCAATATTTGGATTCCCCTAGAAGGATGTGACTGTCCCTTACTGTTGTTTATTTCGGTCTTCCTGTGCACTGACAAGGAAGAAAGAGATATTTTCAGAGATTGGCTTGGAAAAAAAAGGAGGTCATGAGCCAGTCTACGTCACAAAAGTGGGTCCAGTGCCAGCACGGTGAGTGTCAGAAATGGCAGAAGATGAGGGGGATCATCAATAAAGGCAAGGCAAGAGGTGCACTACAGTGAAGCTGCAGGTGATGTGGAACTTAAATATGAACACTAAGGCAGTCTCATTGGCAGTACAATTAAGGAAAGAAAGAAATGGAACTGTGGCATTTGTTTCTTTGCTCTCAGCTACTGCAGATCATGCTTGCTGAGCTTTTGAAGCGGGGAGATGCCACTGCCAGAGCTAAGTGGTTCCTTTTCTGCGTCCTTACACTTCTAGGTAAACCTGGATCATTCTTGTAAATCAGGTTAATAGAATGAAATCACTGAGAGTGATTGAATCAAAGCAAAAGAGAAGAAAGGACCATTCTTACACTACTTTTTCTCCCTGGCACCTGACAAGATTATTGCAAGGACCTCTTGACATACAGCTTGTTTAGGGAGAATTTAATTCAGATCCTTCTCTGTAAAACCTTCAATCCCTTGCCAGGCACTCCTGTTTTTCTTACCTTTTTGTGCTGAGCTGGGCAGCAAGAGGACAGCAAGAACAATGAGCAGTTTTCGCTTTGGATCTTCAACCATCTTCCTGTTCGTCCAGTTCAAGTGTAAGGAATTCAAGTATAAGGATTGTACAAGGGAAAAACAGCTGTGGTTAATGATCAGCTTGACTCTGTAATGATCAATCAGCCTGTGCACTTTTGGGAAAATGACCAAATTTGGATTTTGAGCAATTACATCTGCTCTTATTTAACCATTAGTCAAAATTTGAAGCAGAGGCTTCACTGACTTTTTGGTTAAAGGAGATGTTGACCTTCCTTTTCTCCCTACCTCCCTTTCCTCAAGGGAAACTTCTCACTTCAGAAATCATCCAGTGAAACCAGTCCCAGCAAGCGATAGAGTTACAGTTCTTTATCCTTGCTACACAGACCTTTCTGCCAAATTCTGACTAGGGATGCTGGTTTATCACAACGCTTCACAGTAAATCCCAGCCAGGAAGATTCCTATCAGCCTTGCATCGTATTTTCCTACTGCATTGCTGTCTTTCCTGCATTTCTACTTTTGGTCAGATACCTGTAACAGTCTAAATACGGCAAAACAGTGGATTACATCTGAAAAGTGAGGGGAAAGGCCGGCTAAAAGGTAACTGGTGATCATATCACCATAACATGCCCAGACCACATTTTTTAGGGTGAGGGCACCCTTCAGTGAAACACCAGCATCGTAAGCATGCAAATACTTTAAAAAGACCTTTGAATTGAAAAAAAGTTTGCCACTTTGATGTAAACAGATGGAGAAGAATAAGTGTGTACCCAAATGTGTAACAGAACATTCATGATGTGGAGGCACCATAACCCTGGCTGAGATGGACTTTGAGGTAAGGACACACCTGTATCCTCTGTGCTGGTCCATCGTGCTGGACCAGGCAGCTTTGTCCTTGGCTGTGCTAAATGGCAGGAAGGGTAATGAGCAAAGTAAAGTTCCCTGTCCAGGTACTAATCTACAGTGGCTTAGTTGAGCAACAAAATGAAGAAATCTCTTCAGTCGGATCAGGAAGATGATCAAAGACATTTCAAAAAGCATCAGACATTACTTTTCTTTAGAACTATTGGTGACAGCAGTGATTTCCTTACCCCAGTTTTATCCAGATGAAGGTTTTGGGGCTGTTTTAGGCAGATGATTTTATTTCCAAATCTCTGAGATAGATTTCCCCAGTTTTCACTGAAAGTCAGACAGCCCCAACTGCCTGGCCTGGAAGACTATTGAAGCCCCACCCCAACTGCATCCTCCCCGAGATACATACGAGATAGCTTCTGACCCTGAAGTACTTGCCTCCAGCATCAAGCTGGCTTATTGTCAGAGAAGCAGGTCCTCAGTGTCTCACAAATATATGATTGAGTTTGTCAACTCAATCAATTTCCAAGATTGAAAACTGCAATGCCAATAGGCAGCTCCTGGCTTCCAGCCCACTCTTCATCTTTCCATCCCCGGCACCAGATTAATCCTATTTTATCTTACGTTTCTCAGATTGTAAGGTAAAGCCTGTGCACTCCAATGGGCCCATTCCTTCTTTTCCAAGTCCTATGAAAATTTTGAAATGCCGTGTAATACAAAGCAGGCACCAGTATTACAGCCCTAGAGTTAAGCAAATCTTTGGCCAAGATGGGCAGATCTGGTTTTATTTAGTGTATTTGCAGAGCTGTTAAACAACATCCTGGTGTTTATCAATTCTGCAAATGCACAAAACTGGTGTTGCTTTTTTAAAAAATGCCTTAATGAAATTGAAAATTCTGTTTCCTGAGCAGTATTTTTTTCTGAATTCTCAGATTTAGTAATTCCTGGATTTTTTTCTTATAGCAGCACACTGTGGCAATTCATTTTGCAAACAGCAAAAGCCACTCAAGTTACTCTGTGCTTAAAATGCTCTTACTAGTAAAATTATTTTGGTATGAAGGGTTTTCTTTTTATTGCTTGTGAACTTAATGAAAAAGTAATTACAGTTATATTAATTCAGAAACTTAATGCTACTTATTTTGCTTCCCAGTGGGAGTGATTACAATGGCAATGGGAGCACTGTTGCAAAGACTTTTAAACCACTTTGGATTTCTTTTCACAGTCTCTTACAGCGCACAATGATGAGGCACAGTGTGATTTGCTTGAGAATGTCAGGGATAGTGAAAGCAAGCAAACTTGATTTTATACACAAATTCTTTTAATTAAAAAGAAAATTTAAAAAATGTGCTGTCTGCACATTGAAGCAAATGATGAAAGTGCCCAACTCAGCTGAAAGTGCTGAGTCCCCACCCACAAAGCAACAGCTGGCAGAGGCATATAAGCACTGCAAATAGCCAATGGTCAAGTGGAAATCTGATCACAGGAAAATTCACTTAGCCCGGAAAACTAATTTTTGATACTAGAAACAATGCAGTTGGGGTAGCAGCACCAGACCTTGGGGGAAGCCAAGTGTGAGCTAAGCAAATGGTGACTATTTAAAACTTCTCCCTGTGGCCTTTGCACTCAAAGAAGGGCATGAAATACTCCCAGAGCTTAGCTCACTGTTCATTGAGTTCTGGATTCCCCCTACTGCTGGAATGCTTGGTCTCAGAGCTCCTGTATTGTCCGTCATTTGCCTGTGAAGTAGAAACCATGGCTCTGTGTTAAGCATGTAGACTCCTGTGTATTGTTCCCAGGACTGACAGAGGAACCGGGATCTCAACAAGAAGCAATTTGAACTCCCGGCTTTCAGAAATGTGTCCCAGCAATGACAGAGCAGGAAGTAAACATTAAAGATTGTCTTGGCAACTGAGGACGGGAAAACATGGGCGAGTCTGCTTGGGTACTCTGTCAGGAAAGGAGGAAAACCAGCCATCTGAGCCTTTTTTTGAGTACTTTATGGATCTTCCACCTGGTATGCCTGTATAAGTATGCATAAGGCGGAATGCATCCTTACCATGTAGTACAAAGTAGAAGAGCCAAGGTGAGGGCACCAGCCTCCAGGTTCAAATTCCTCTCTCAGTTTCTCTGCCCTGTGAAGCCCTAATTGTCTTCTACAATGTGGAGCAGCTCAGCAGGAAGAACATAGGCCCGCCTTAATGCATGTGGGTGACGTCCTGTGGCTCCTTCCACCCTAAAATAACCTGTTTCAAAGTGAAACTATCTGCTTCAGATTTCTCTCTCAAATATTTCATGACCTAAAGGAAAGTTGTAGTGTGCAAGCATCCTCCCAGCAACAAGATTCAATCCAAAGCCTCTGACATCTTGGGAGGACATTTTACCTGACAAGAGGATGCGTCAGCAGCAGAGAAAATGTGCTCCTGCCATGAGAGTGCTGCAGGAAAATGGCCAGGTTATATTTCTGGCATAAAGACTGTGACTTGGAGCCTTTGCAGGGTAGGGAGCTCCCTTTGACACTTGTCAGAGATTAAGAACAGAGGGGAAAACATAACTGAAGCACAGAAAGGCTCCATGTGGGTTTCTGTCATTGAGCAAAAGGAATTTATGGGATGGGCCTGACTCCATTTGTAAGTGAGTTACATGTCATGACGTTCCAACAGAGCTATGGAGAAAGGATCAGTATTACTCTGTTTTTATAAGAACTGAATGAGACAGCATCACTCAGCTCAGGATGCAGCGTCATTCCAGCTCATGCTGCAGCCTTCAGCAATGAGTTAAAGGAATACAGTACAGTACTTGCAGTAATCTTACAAGGAGGAGGAAAAAAATCCCTCAGAGTTGGAATGACTTCAGTGTTTACTCTGGAAGGACCTCTGCTTAGAGATATCCACGGCTGCCAATTTTTTTTCTGACTCTGTTGTGTGAAGTGCAAAGCTGAGGTCTCTCAAAGAGGTGCTGAACAGCCTGACACAGCTGCTCCTCGGGGAGTGGGAGGGGCAAGTGTACTGAGAGATAAACCTGTGGTGCGAGCCTCCCTCACAGCACTGTGCCGTGCCGCTGTTCCCCGGGACAGACAGACAAGCTGCTGGGAGCTGAGCATGCTTTGAGGCTGTAAGGTCCGCACCTGGGCTCTTCTCAGCCAGGGTATTGCACTGGGAGTGGGATGCAGGCGAAGGAGGTTAAAGCATTCACTCACAGCAACTCACTGCCATGAGAGGAAAGCTGACTCACAGCTGCCGCTGGAACATTTTTTTGGAGCAGCAATTTTTCAATAGCTGCTGAGTGCTTATGTTTTCCAAAATGTTGTGGTATTTTCCCTTTCTTCCTCAAAAACACTCAGTAGTGTCAAGAGGCCAGTCATCAATGAAACAGAATCTAAGTGTCTTTGAGTTTGTGAATGGGCTGCTGAGCAGCTGGTGTCAAAGAAAACCCCTAGAAGTCAGAGTTGGTTTCTGCTCTATTTCTTTTCCTTCATTCACCACTCCCAGAGACCAACCTCGCCCGGGGTGGAACAGGGGAGCATGGCCAGGCTGAGCCTTGAGCCCAGCCCTCAAAAGGAGGCATTACCAGGTGTCCCTCGAAGAGAACAGTGGGCATTTTTGGGAGCAAGAGTCTCAAACACCAGGCTTCAGGGAGTATTAGGAGCCGGAGGTGTCCCTGCCCATGGCAGAGGGGTTGGAACTGACCCAAACTATTCTGTGATCATTTTCTGAGGTGGCGAGCTGCGTGCTGCCTGCTGAAATTTATTCTTCACCTAACCTGCGCAGCTGCCGCTCCACACTAAATTGATTTACTTGCAGGTTTTCAATTATCAGAGCCGAACCTCCCCGATGTAAGAGCAACACGACAATTTCAGCACTTGCTGGAGCTGCTCCCCAGGAACCACAAACCCCCTTGGCGGCACCACCTGGCACTCCAGGGCCCTCTACGGCATCCGACGCCGCCCAGGGCACGGGAGGCGGCCTCCGCGGCTGAAACCCCTTTTCCCTACCGCCCCGGAGCTCCCAGAAGAAGCGCCCGCGGGACTCTCCCAGCGGAAGGAGCCGCCGGCAGCGGGGGATGGGCTGGGATAGGCCGAGCCGAGCCGGGGCGGAGCGGAGCGGAGCTGCCTTTGGGGTTGGGTTTCTGCCCGGGCAGAGAGCGCTCGGGCATCTATGTCGCTGCAGGCTCCGCTCCTGTGCCTTGCGTCCCTCCTGGGTAAGCTGTGAGGGGGCGGTGGGGACCCTTCCCGATCCCCTCGCTTTTCTCCCTCCCTCGCTCCCTCCCTCCCGGGGCAGCGGGAGCGGGGCACTCTCGGCCGCCGCTCCCCGCGCATTGGGACCGGCGTGTTCAGCCCGGGACAGCGGCAGGGTCTGGGGGCGGCGGGGGGTCCGAGCTGCCCGGGGAGCTGCCCCAGCCGCCGCCATCCCCTCAGGAGCCCTGCGACAGCGGCTCGCTGCCCGCGGCGGGCACCGTCGGGCGGCTGCCTCCCTCCCGCGCCTAAAGCTAGGGTTGCATGTCGGCCATCAGCACGTTTAGGAGCTCCCTACCCTACTCTCGGCAGGTTCCTGCGCCCCCGTTTGTTTCCAGTTTGTACTAAGGGGAAGCTCGGGGTGGGGATGTGTGTGATTTTTGTGGTACTCACGCACGGCGCGCTGATTCCTGCCCCGAGGCTGCCCCGCGCTGCGAAGGAAGCAGCACCACAGCACAAGGGCAGCCTCCTCCTCGTACCGCTGTGCACGTTTGCCTCCGTGTCCTGAGGAAGTCAGGAAACCGGCTTTTATTGTAGAAGTATTCTTATCATCCCTGAACGTGAAAATGCTGTTTGTTTTGTATTCTGTGTTCGTTCTTGCTCATGGAAGTTCTCTAACTTCGAAGTTCTCAATCGTTTTGTGTTGGTTTGGGGGATTTTTAGCCGTTGGGTTTGTTTGGTTTGGTTTTTGTTGTTCACGGTTGGTGGTTTTTTTGTTGTTTTGTTTTGCAGAAGTAAACTATTACTATTAATTGCTGTTGAAATACTAATCAAAGGCCTTCTTAATCCAAATGCCACCGCTGTGCCTTAGGAGCATAATCCTTACACGGGTAGCCCTGGTACTGTGCTGTGAACGTGAGAAGTATAAACAAAATTGGTTAATTTTTGAAATTGAAGGTGGATGTACAAACTTTCTTCTTGCCACCAGAGTGAGCTGCTATTGCTAGATGGGCCAAAAAGCATCTTTTAATCTATGAAGACCTTATCATTCCTCTAGTCTAAGGGATTTCTTCTAGCTTTGGGTTTTGGGGGGTTTTTTGGGGAGTTTCCTGAGTGTGCCTAAAATAGGAGCTATTGTATCCCCCTGTTAAAAAAGGAACTTCTCTGCTGCTGAGAGTCCAGAGCAACTCCCTGTGATTTCCTCATACTGCTCCAGAAGTCTTCAACTTGCTTTATTTAATTGATATGGAGAGATCCTGTTCTGTAAGTTGGGGGTCCAGACGTGCGGGGAGGACCAGCGGAGAAGCCGGGACACTGCACACCCGCACGACCGTGCCCACGTGAAGCCACAACGCCTTATCTCACTGGGAGCGCCTTGGCAGAGTTCTAAAGGAGTGTGACTAATGCATGAGTGACTGAGTATCTTCTTGTAACTTCTGTGAGTCGTCGCACTTTGTTAGCTTGTATTATGTAAGGCAGCGTGCTGCTGCTGCTGCTCCGCGGGTCTCGGTCCACCTGCTGCGGACTTACCTAGAAAAGAGGTTTCCAGGTTCCAAAGCGCGTACAATTGAAGGGAAGAGGTGATGGTGCTTGGACAACTGGAGAGAGTAATTGTGGCTGCAAGTATCATAACATCCTCCTTTAATGGGAAACTTAGCTAGTTTTGTTGTCTTCTCTGTGAAACTTTGATTCTAAAGTGGTTGATTAGGGCAGGAGATAGGGAATGCCAACACTTTACTGTGTTCACTAAACTAAATAGGCGTGCTTTCACACCACGTTTCTGTTGGTATACTTGCATTATTGCTGTTATATGTGTGTTGACTAAGTGTAAATGTTTCACATTAATTTTAACAAGGTAAAATAATTCCTCATCTCTCTATGTGAAAATCAAGACCCTGAAAGTCAGACTGATCTGCCCCGAGTGCATGAAGTAAATCAGTAGTAGTTCTACTTGGCGTGCAAGTTTCTAGCCTTGCAAACCCCCGTTCTAAATACCAGGATGCTGTTGGTAGATCCTCATATTTTGTCAGCCTTCCCCTCCAGAATCCTTTCTCCATCCAAATTCAAAGCACTGCACTTATCCCAGTCACATTGCTGAATGTCTGGAGCAGGGAAGAAGATAATCCCTCTTCATTCCCGGAAGCCTGAAGTTGCAGTGTCGCTTTGGTGACTTCAGCATTCCTACTCACCACATAGGAATTCCTACTTTGCCCAGTGCCAGGCCAAGTCACTTTTTTGTCTGATGAAACCTCAGACTTGTCAATTACAGCACAAAGCCTCACCTCAAGGCTATGGAAGGATGGATTTTAGACCTACCAAGAGCATGCTCCCTCAGTTGTTGGAAGTTCAAAACAAAACTCTGTTCAGATTTGGGATCCTGGATGTTGTATGTGGGTGGAAAGAAAGTCAGTGTGGTGTCTGTGAAGGAACCCACATCCTTCTTGGCATCCTCCCTGTGGGGGAGGTGAATAAATAATACCACACTAACAGGAGGATCACAGCGCAGCCACGCCTGTAGGGATGCAGTTCTGTTGTGCTGCAGATGGCAGCCAAACTTCTACTTGCTTTTGCTGCATCTGGATCCTGTCCCAAAAGCACATGGGTTATGGGAAGTAAGCTGGATATGTGAGCTAGAGCACCTCGAAGCATTCTGCATCTGTATTAAGGCTCATCTGAAAGCCACAGAACTTTCAGTGTTCTGAGCATCAACTCTCTTTTATGCAGTGTTACTACCTTCTAGTTCTTGCATATTTGAATGAATTCCTTAATGCCATTTTCATTGTATGTTTGCATTAATGGTTGCTTTGTTTCTCAATTTAACTTCTTTATAAAAATTGAGTTAAACTGAGAAAACCTTGTTCACCTAAAAGCAGAAGTTGCCATCTCCAGTACTGAGCATAGACTGACAACCTGAGAGCTGATAAAAATTATTTTTCTTTCTTACCAGCACAGAAACCAAACTTCCCTCAATGTGGCTTCTTGTGTCTGTGTCATTAGGTAGTTCAACAAGTTTGGGCTGGCTTATTTTTTCTTTATTGTTATTTTTAAATTTCCTGTCTTTTTTTTTTCTCTCTACACATAGATATATGCTCCTCTCTACCATTTATTGATCAGAAACACACTGGGATTGCTTAATATTTCTTCAGTGTCTTTCCACTCCATGAGAGGTGTCATAGGACCTACACTACAAGGCATTGTGATGAATGTGGGAAAACCTGAAACTCTTAAGAAATTCGGGTTGTTTGTGGAATGTGGTTATTTTGTGTGTTGCTAATGGAAATGTCAAACACAATTTAAAATAGTATAAATGGAAAAATCAGTTATCAGCACTGTGAAGCTGACACCTGCTTGTGTTGTCCTGTCCCCTTACTCTTGAATCTTTCTGAATAAACAGAGGAAGTTATAACTTCTTCACAGAGGAAAAAAAAAATCAAACCAAACCTCTGTCCTCTGCTTAAAAGCTCTTGATAAGAGCTGCGGTTGTTACATCATATTAAAACCAAAATGAAACAATATTTTTGCTATTGCTGTTTAACACTACAAGATAAACACGGTAAAAAAAATTCTGATAGTTTCTTGCTTTAATGTAATTAATGGTCTTAGACTTTAGAAAGCCAAGATCATCTCTGGATTGCAGACACAGTCTCCTTTGATTCTGAATGTGTTAAAAGTGTTCATTAAAAAAAAAAAAAAAGGTGGGTTTAGGTTTGTTGATTTTTGAATTGTTCCTTACTGGTCCTCCTTTCTGTTTACAGCCTCAGGAGAGCCAACTGGCCCTGTTCAGGGTAGTGTGGCTGTGGGCTGGCTGGATGATACAGGGTTTGTAAGAGACAGAGGTTGTAATTTGTAGTCTTTTAAAGCTGGTGTTGCCACAGGCTGAGAACAGTTCCTGTCTGTGGCATCAGTTTGTGCCATCCTTTGTAAGTTGAACTGCAAAGATGATCGGGCTGAAAACGAACCTGATTGAAGGAAAAAGTTAGCAAGACAGATTATTTTCTCTGTGCTGTTGATCACAGAGCCTACATGAAGGCTGTGCTTGTATAGTATAGGAAGTGCTGCTGTCAGGATGCTAGGAATAAGTGACTAGAGGATTTGAAATCATAGAATGGTTTGGGTTGGAGGAGACCTTTATGATCATCCAGTTCCAACCCTCTGCCATGGGCAGGGACACCTGCCACTAGACCAGATTGCTCAGACTCCCATCCAGACTGGCCTTGAACACAGCCAGGAATGGGACATCCATTCTCTGGGCAACCTCTTCCAGTGTCTCTAGACTGCTTTCAAACTGCTCCCTTTTTTTCATAGTTTAAGGCAGGCTTAAATGCAAGTCAGTTCTGTCCCTAAGCAAAGCCTAGAGACTGTAAATAATCAATAATCTGCAGGACTCAATGATCTTCCATAATGGTTTACCACTGCTAAAAGTGGTGATTCCCAGTCCTCTCCCTCCCTGGCCTGTTCCAATACCCAACCACCCTCAGGGTGAAGAACCTTTTTCTTATATCCAACCTAAACCTCCCCTGACACAACATCAGGCCATTCTCTTGGGTCCTGTCCCTTGTCACCACAGAGAAGAGATCAGTGCCAGCCCCTCCTCTATGCTCTTGTCCTCATTCTTCCACATTTCGCTCACTTCTGCTCCATTCCATGCACGAGCACTGGTGTTCCTACAGTGAGTTGCGTCTGGGAATTTCAGTCCTTCTGTGGTTGTTCTGTTGTTTCTTTAGTCAGCAGATTGCACTGTTTGCGTGCCTATTTCACTGCAGGAGCAGGCAGACAAAAGAAAGGAGAAGGAGGAATAGCTAAGTCATCCCCATGCTTTTGGTCACCAGCATAGTTTAAAAATGACTGGGTAGCCTCTACATGGGAATGCTGCCTGTTGTTGCACCCTTGCTGAGGGATATGACTGAAGGTATGGATTTTGTGGTGGGGAGGGACCCAGGCCTGTTGGTAGGTGCCACCCGTGGGTCCTGCCTTTGCTGATGTGTAGAGCTCTGTAGATGCAGCCCCATATTGTCCAAGGGAACAACACACACTTCTGTGAAAGTGCTGCAGTATGCAGGAGAACACCTCTGCTTTGGATTTACATGTAGGATTTGCATAAATTCCTGCACAAATCTGATTTTATCTTGCAACAGCCTGGGCTGCTGCTACATCTTATCATCTGTGTTCTCTGTATCCGGGCTGTAGCTTTTGCCTGTGCTTTTACACCATGGGTCTAAGTACTTTTCTACTAGAGTTTAGGAAGTGGGTTGTGTTTGTGGCCTGTGGGGGAATTAAGAGGACATTAAGGTTGGTGGATATTCTCATAGTCCTTCTGGACTGAACATTTATTTCAGGTTTTTTGGTACCTGGTGGTTTTGAGGGTTAGGAGGGAACATAATTGTCTGCTGGTAACAGTTGCTGGGGGAATTAAAAAAATTTAAAAGGCAGAAGAGAGGGGTAGTTGGGAAGTTACAACAAATAAAAGAAAAATCTACTCTTTAGAAAGCCCTGCTCCTGAAGCAAATAGTTCCTTGCCATAAACTAATAAGGACTTTTCCACTCAGTTTCAGCAGGTGGAATGTTAGTGTCTTAATCGTAATAGGGGAACCTAGCTGCTGCCTGTATAGACCTAATGTATACCTATATGTATTTCAAATAGGTATTTGAGGCTAAAAATATTAATGATAGCATTAAAAATAAAAAGGGGTTAGCTTACAGATGTTCTCCAAAATAAGTAGACTTTGTGTCAACTCCAAGCAAAATAGGGAAGAAAGTCAAACCAGGTAGATAAATGCAGTAATGAAGCATTTATTGCTGGTAAATGAGTATTAAGTTCTACTTAGTCTGAACTGAATACGGATACCTTTAGCCTGCTAAAATGCTGAAAGAGTCAGAATTAGTCTGGTGAGTATTGAAACTCAAGTACAGCACTGAGTTGTGTGGGTCTGGCTGCTGGAGAAGTAGGAGCAGAAGGTGGTGTAGACAAGGTGAGGTGGTGGGTTTGCAGAAGATGCTTTGCCCACAAAATGTTAGCTCCTCTTTGCCTGTGCCACTTTCAGCATGATTTGATTGGAAGGAAAGAACCCAAAGATTTGTCATAAGAAGGAATTTGGACTGGGTTTTAGGAGGTACAGTAGCAAGTAGTCTGATGGTTTCTGTAGAGGCTACTGAGGGCCGTAGCACAGCACTATTTTGTCGTGTGAACTTCATCTTGGAATAATAGGGTACAATAAGAAGACAGGGAGAAAGCAGAGAAATGAAAGAAAAGGCAGTTCTAGCTTTCCAAAAAGTGTGTGTGAGTGGTTGCCACTTCTCCCTCTTTGCTCACCACTGTGGAATAGGAAATACGTTTCCATATAAAATGAAGTAGAAAAGATGGGGAAGGGTTTCTGGGGAATTTAGAAAACATGATGACACATACTTTTTTTCAGAAGCTCAAAGATGTGTGTTTATGACCTTATGCAACATTTTTGTATGATTTCTTTGAAAAAAGGAAGCTGATGGCACTGACTGGGATACTTCTTCACATTTTTGCTAGACCAGTGAAGCAGGGAAATAAAACCAGAGATTGGATGTTTTAAGGTGAGTGGAGATGGCTGTTAGCTTGGACAAGCTTTTCCTTGTCCTACTGCTGGACCTGCCAGCAAGAAGAGAGTATGCTGAAGACAGCAGTGCCACCCTGTGCCATGTAGAACCCGTGGAGAGAAAATCTGGGTTTTTCTCAGCTCTGCTTTCCTTCAGTCTCACTCCTGGGCTTGAAGAAACAACAATTTTGCTCTCATAACTCCAGCCTAGCCCTTGTGACTAACTGAAAGAGAGTAAAGACATGGTGCATTTTACTTGGATCAACACCCAAATGTAGGAAGTTATAAGTGGTTGGCTGAGCAGTGGTGGCTGTCCTTGTTCATGTTCTTGGTGCCCAGCTAACAGCTGCTGTCCTTGCTGAAGGCTCTTGTCAACAGCCACTGTGGTTTGGCTTATGCTGATGTCAAACCACCACAGCCTGGCTGTGTTTGTGAGCCAAAGCTACCGAGAGGTAGAATTTCACAATGGGAAGAGCAGGGAGTTTTTCTCCATGTTAGGAATACCATAGGTGCTTGGGCAGTGAAGGATGACTTCTTCAGGAATATGCATTCCTGGAAATTGTCTTTATGAAATGAAGGTTTCTAATGAGACTCCAGGCTTTGTCCTCAAAATAGCATTCCACCCTACCCAGCATCTTGCAGTCTTGTGGTCTCCAGACAAAAAGTCTGGAGTTTCTGAGTTCTTTTTTCTTCTGGAAATCATTAATTGAGGTAAGTGGAAAGAGATGCTCGAGTAAAATGTTCAAATCTGCCTGAACAGGGTAGAATACAAAGAAAGCAGATCGGTTGTGCTGACAAGATGTGGGAGTTGATAGCTTACCCTGATTACTTCTACAACTGCTGTGCCTGGAAAAGGTCACCATATAAGTGTGGACAACAAGAAGTTGCAACTCCAGTGGCGCAAGAAGAGTGCTTTTGTGGGCAAATTGCAGACAGACTGGATATTCCATAAAAAGAAAGGCATAGAGAAGATGTGTGTGGGCTCGATATTTTCTGAGCCTGAGAGAATTTTAGCTTGCTAACCATTGCTAGCTCCTTTCCCAAGGGAAAGCTGTCAACAGTTTCTTTTTTCAAAACATCTCTCTCCGTTTCTCAAAACAGGTTCAGTAAACAGTGTCCCCTTTCCCATAACAACTGTTTCCAGGTGTTGTTTCCTATTACTTAACCAATGGAGAGAAGTGTCAGTCTGGTGAACCAATAATATACCTTTTTAGAGTAGCATGTTATAAAAGAAACTGTTGGAATTGTAAATAAAGCCTTCTTTCTCTTCTGACAACTATATGGAGTCAATCTATTTTTGTGTCCTATCGTGACAATGTGGGTGCAGTTCTCTAGCCAAGCACACGGAAGTGCATTTCTATTGCTTGTGTTCATTGTGCTGTCAGATAAAGTCTGTGTTTCTGTGGTGTGGCAGTAACAGCTGATGAGCACTGTCCTTTGCCAGTGGGAAAGGAAGGCCTACCTGACCTTCTGTTTGTCAGGATATAGGAATTGGTGGATCCTCAAACTGATGGCATTTAGGAATAAAACCCAGACAAAGTTGTCACTTGGAACCAGTTGGCTTGTGGAGTAGACATCTGAAATATTTTTTTCACTGTGCATAGCTACTGTTTAAAGAGTAGTTTTATGTGGTGCAGATTGGGAATCCTGCCTTAATATGAGACCTCATTTGTGTCTTAACGATGCCCTTCCTTCAATGTACAAATAAAAAGTTACCAGCTGCTGTGGACCAAAATTGATTCGTAAATGCCAGAGTCACTTGAACTCGATACCAAAGTGTTTTTGTCTATGTTTCTGTCTGCCATGACAGTGATCTTGCAATTGTTTTAGAGCCATTTAGAGCTATTTGGAAGTGGAAGGTGATTGCTGAAGACTGAAGCAGAGACACAGAGATGCTGATGATTTAAAAGTTGTCGTCCCTTCCCCACAGGAGGATTTTGTCTATTAGATCAGTAGGGTTTTTTTCTCACAAATGTAGCTGTTTTCAGTGAAAATTAGGGAAAATCTCTTAATCTCTCTTCTGTTGTGGTTTATTTATTTATATTGAATGCCTGGGCATTTTTAGCAGAATGTAATTGACTCAAAACTGAGTGGAGGTTTCTGAACAGCTTCATTCTTGCTGGCAGCTCTGCTAGATCTCAGAGGATGGGATGCTGTTTCACATATTTTCACATATTTTCACATAGCAGTGAAATAAACTTGTTTAAGTGACATAACAAGGGAAATCCCTAATATCCCCATGACATGCTTTGAACTCAGTAGCAGTTTTGCATCAGCAGTGTGCTTTTTACTAACTGTGAATATTCATACTGGAAAAATTGCAGGTTATTTGATCAGCAGGAACTTCAGTCTGGGCATTCTGCAACAAGATGCTAAAACAGATTTTGGTGGTGACAGTTCTTCGTTTAATATTTTTTACCAGATCATGGGCAGGAGGCCTAATTCAAGTGAACAGAGGGAAAGTACTGAGGGTAGAGGGACTTAGGATAGGAAAGATCATCGGGGCCTGGGACCAGAATGTGGAAACTGGATTCCTTTGCTGTGCCTGTCATAGAATTGTGCTGACAGCCTGGGTTTGGGTAATTCTTAACTGATGTGTACTTTAGTTTGCAACCTTGTGATGTGCTTCTAACCTACATTTGAATGTATATGATATTGCATACATCATTAATCAAGCAGTGTTTTATAAAACAATTGTTGAAGTAACTTTTTCTTTTTTTCTCCCCCCTATAGCACATATTTACTGTGAGGATGTAGTTGGCATCGTGGGAGAAAATTTTACTTTTCCAGTACAAATGGACCAAAAAATAGTGGAAATTGTCTGGAAGAAAAACAAGCATAAAGTGGCTGAATGGGAAGGGCAAAACGAAACGACATATTTTGTTCCTCTCCACAACAGGAGTGTACTTATGGAGGATGGATCCTTGACTATAGTTAACCTCGAGAAGGATGATGCTGGCCCATATGAGTTACAGTACCGGGTTTCTGGGAAAGATCACTACTTAAGCTTTGTACTTGTTGTGTTTGGTAAGTACTGGAAAAACTGCATAAAGAAGGTGAACCACTATTCACTTTAAAAATCTCTAGAAAGGGCATCATGTATTTGTTAGGGAAGCAAACAGAAACAGAGAGGGCTGTTTTTTGTCTCTATTTTTAAGTTGCTTAGGCACTTTGAACAAATTTTCAAAGGTGGCATCTCATTTGTGTGCCCATCGCTACTCACCTTGGGTTGACTTTGAGAACCTGTGTAGATGGCACACTGCACTTTCAGGGAGACAGCCAAACTTTTTGAGCAAGCTGACCAGGTAATCCCAGGCATTATGTATCTATTAAAGATATTCCTGCAGGCATATTATACATGCCTGAATATCTGTGGCATCATCCTATGCAGATCTATTCAACCTCACTAGTAGTCTGTGGGAAATATATGTGACCAGTGTGTCTATTAGTCCTATGGATGGTGAACCATGAGGACTCTTGGGCTAGGCCAGGGAGAACCACAAACAGGTGGTTTGCAGGTCACTTTCAGAAACACATTTCTCTCTCATGCACGTGTGCACACACCCCCACACTACTGTCTATGCACTCTTCTGCTGCTTTTGTTGTTCCAGCCCTTGTCATGTGCTGAAATTCTATTTAGTTTATAACTAAGGTAATACAGAATGTTTTCTCTCCTTCTAGATCCCCTTCCAGAACCTGAAATAAGTTGCAACACCAGCGATGGTGAACTTGTATTAAACTGTACAGCAGATTTCCAGGGGTCTCTGAATTATACTTGGAAACTGAGTAATGATCGACACAGATATCCGAACCAGGAGCATTCCATCCCTTTGGAGAATGTTGATGCTACTACCAAAGCTACATGTATCATTAAATTTTCACAAACAGAAAGGAGCTCTGAAGTCTCTTTGATTCAATGCCTTCCAGAAGAAAAAGGTAATACATATGTCATGTTACAAACACAGGTCTGAGAGGCTTGTTTGGGAAACAGCATGGCCTTTGTAAGATTTCTCCTGACTTCCCAGGAAGTTGAATTTAAAGTGTAAAAAGCATCAGGAGTGATTTGTCTGCTAAAAGGGTGTATAAGGTTTGTGAAAAGTATGAGGGTGACAGTTTGTTCCCCCTGGAAACAGGGGATCTCCACAGAATAAAACCTTTAGCTGTGACTTGGTTGAGTAATAATAAAGATTAGAAGGTCTCTTCTGAACTTTCTGGTCTTTTGTAATTAATGCTAACAACTTGTCTTCTTTGCATTGCTTTCCATGGAGTGAAACTATTCAGCCATTCCAAGTGAGTCATCTTGCAGCCATGAGATAAAATAATTTCTCATCTAGCATGTGCATGAGTAAGTGAGCATAGTTTCCTTCTCCTTCATAGTGAGGTATATAATAGAAAAGGGAGTTTTCTTCCTGTTGCTTATCACTTTGGGACAGCACTCAGTTTGAGGCTTGCATTTTATGTTTTTTTTTAAACACAGAGTTTGGAACCATCTGGTTTTTAGGGTGTGTAAGGCAGTTCCTAACTGACAAAATTTCTCATTTCTGTGCAAAAGTAATTGTCATGGTTTACTAGTATAGAATTCTTCCTTTACTGGAGAAACTTGTTAGAAATGAGGTATGTGGTGGGTTGACCTTGGCTGGCTGCCAGGTGCCCTTCAGGCTGACCTGTCACTCCCTGTTCTCTGTGGGGCAGGGAGGAGAAAATATGACAAAAACCTCATGAGTTGAGGTAAGGACAGAGAGAGTTAATTCAGCCATTGCTGTCACAGGCAAAACAGACTTGACTTTGGGAAAATGAGTTTAATTTATTGCCAATCAAAATCAGAGCAGGGTGATGAGAAACAAGAGCAAATCTAAAACCTCCCTGAAATCCCTCCTTTCTTCCCAGACTCAGATTTTCTCCTGATATCATTACCTGGTCTCCCTGAGCAGCACAGGGGGAGGGGGAATGGGGCTTGCAGTCAGCTCATTGCATGTTGTCCTTCCTCCTCAGGGGCAGGACTCCTCACACTCTCCCCTGAACTAGGGTGGGGTCCCTCCCACAGGAGACAGCCTCCATGAACTTCTCCAACATGAGTCCTTCCCACAGGCCTCAGTTCTTCATGAACTGCTCCAGTGTGGTTCTCCACAGGGTCTCAAGTCCTGCCAGCAAACCTGCTTCAGCATGGGCTCCTCTCTCCAGGGTCCACAGGTCCTGCCAGGACTACTCCAGTGTGGGCTTCCCATGGGGTCACAGCCTCCTTCAGACATCCACCTGTTCTAGTATGGGGTCCTCCATGGGCTGCAGGGGAATCTCTGCTTCAGCACCTGCACCTCCTTCGGCGCTGGCCTTGGTGTCTGCTGGGCAGATTCTCTCACATATTGTCACTCCCCTCTCACCCTGGCTGTTGTCCAGCAGTTTTCCCCCTTTCTTAGAAGTGTTACCCCAGAGACACTACCACAGTTGCTGATGGGCTCTGCCTTGGCCACAGCAGATCCAGCCTGGAGCCACCTGGCATTAGCTGTATCTGACAAGGAGGTAACTTCTGGCATCTTTTCACAGAAACCACCAAAATATTGCAGTGCAAATCCAATACAGGATGCTTACTGAAATTTCATTTCTTTGAAATCTGGCTCAGCCTTTCATAGGCCAAGAACTGGAATAGCCATTGCCTTTCAAGTGGTGATGTGCCTTCACTGAAATTAGGTGCTGAACATACAACTGTCCTGGAGATGGCTTAGGGTTTTGCTAATAACTGTTTCTGGTGCATTAATTTATTGATGTTACTTAAAAAAAAAAAGCTATAAAATATATTTGGGGCTGTATCTCTACTGAACTAGTGTATCATACGGTTGCTTTTTAACTAACCAGTCTTTTTTTTTTTTTAAGGAAGCAGTTCTTGCAATCGAAGCAGAGGTGCTCTTATTGCAGTCTTCACTGCAGCTATTATCCTAGTAGGAATCGTAGTATTCCTGTACAGGAAAGGTATGTATAACACTTCCTAACTGAGCTTTATGTGCTTCCAGATTATACTCATCTAAGGTTCTGTAGAATGTATGAAAATTTCTGACCAAGAAATGTTTTGTAAAAACATTAGAAGAAACAAGTCCAATTTAGGCAAAAATTAATAGATTTGAAGGAAATAATGCACTGAACTTTCTTGCATTCTGACACTGGGCTCTGAGTCCTAGGAAACACTGCACTTTGCATTTGCATAGTCCTCCTTCAGACTGAGTGATTTACGCATGTTTCTACTTACCAAGTATTTGTAGCCTCTCCTGTTCCTACCTGAGTGTTTTCACAGCCTTTTTTGAGTGCATTATAAAGCTGCCCTGAAGATGCCCTGAAGATCACATTTACTGTTGGGACAGGCATATATCAGATCTTAATATCATATGCTGAGTCCAATCTGATAACTCAGTGTGGTCAACTGATAAATGAGACCTTCTGTGTCTCCTGGCAGCCTGGATTGCCATCATCTTGGAGTTCTGTATTTGTTTTTACATCCATCCCTACACTGAATTCAAGTTACTACTTGTAAATCTGATTTGTTTAATCAGAAATAGTAATTATAGGCTATCACTGTGTATCTTTTTCTGCCATATTTTTGGATTTCTGTGTTAGATTGTCTTCTGATTTGAAAAAGATGGTCACACCATCTTTTCTCTTTGTTTTGGAGAGAATCCCAAACAGGGACATTTCTTCATCCTATGTGTGCTCTGCATGGAAGATTTATGTTGACTTCCAGATGGAGCTACCACTTGGAGGTGGCTGCAGGGTGAAGAGTACTGGATGCATCTCCCATCTGGGAAGGATTAATTGATGATATTCTGATCAGGACATAAATAGATATATATTGCATGTGGACCTTTTGCTTTCCTGTTCATTGTCCATTTAGTTTCTGTTGGCATGGAATCATAAACTAGGTGAGAAGACATCTCTGGAAGTTTGATCCAACTTGCTGCTCAAAGCACGATCAGGTTGCTTAAGGCCTTGTGCAGCCACTTTGAATAATACCAAGGGTGGGAATTTCCCAGCCTCTTTCAGCACGTGTTTAAGTGCTAAATCACTCTTGTAGGGAAGGATATTCTCCTTATTTCTGTTAGGGATTGCCCTTTGGCAACTGATAGCCATTGCCTCCTGTTTTTTTGTTCTGTACTTCTGAGAGGGGTTTCCTTTGTTTTCTGTAGTTAGTTGTAGACTGCAGTTAGCCATCATCCTCTTGGGGCTGAACGATCCAATTCTCTGAGCACCTCCTTGCACAGTGCCTGCCCCTAGACATCTTGGTGGACATTTTGTTGGACTAACTCCAGAAAAATGGTGTTTTTACATTAACTGGGAGACTAAAACTAGAGAAAGCACTCTACGTGTGGTGTCCCAAATATTGAATAGAGAGGAGGAATTATTTGTGTTGATGGGCTGACTTCAGTTCTGCTAACACAGCCCAGTATTTGGAAGCCTCTACTGCAAGGGCACATTTTTCTGTGTAATGCTGAGCTTGTTCATGCTTTCAGGTTCTTTCCTGCAGAGCTGTTTCCTAGCCAGGCAGAGCCCAGCCTATAGTGGTCCATGGAGTGATTTAAGAGATTCAGGACTTTGTTTGCCTTTGACTATCACATCTTTTCTGCCAGCATGTTTCTCCAGGTTGTTGAAGTCAGTTTGTGTGGCAACCCTGCTTTCCAGCATGTCCCCATCTCTCCCCAGTTTGATGCCACCTGCAAACTTTCTGAAAGTGCCTTCTGTGTCCTTGTTCATGTTGGTGTGATGTTAAACAACACTGCTCTTGGCGTTAACACGCAAAGAATGTCACTCAAAACTGACCATTAGTTAGAATCAAAACAATTCAGTTGCTTCCTTGAAACAATGAGGGTTTGAACATGCAGGAAAATAAACCTGTTATACCTTGGTAGGATAAGCATTGCACAGGTATAATCAAACAGCAGAAGTTTGCTGTTTTAAGTACAAGACATATAATCAGAAATTGTTAAGCTCCATCTTAGATTGGATTACATATGTTCTGACTTGCTGTCGCGAAGACCCATTCTGTTGCTCTCTGACTGTCTTTCCCTCAAAACAATATTTCATTCTTTGTTCTTCCTCCAAGTCAAGTATTCAGTTGCATGTTCTCACTGAAGTGTTTTTTTTTTTTGGTTTGGGGGTTGGAGAGGGGGATGGAATGGATGAAGGCTGTCAACAAGTTTTCAAAGGCACAAAACTTTATTTCTGAGTAATTTCTCCAGATATTCTATTTGTTTTTGTGCAGGTATAATTAAGTTTGGAGCAGAAAGAAGGACTGCTCAGATTTACAGTCCAGGGAATCACTCAGGTAAGATAGTGTCACAAATGTGTGGAAATCAGACTCGTGCTTGGTTTGGGCTTGTCACTTTTTATTCTATGTCAGTCTAGTTGTCTTTCATTGGAGAGGTAAAGGAGTAAGTTGTCTTTGAGTGTAGTTATTTTTTCCAGGTCATTAATACATACTTTCTAAAATGAATAAATTTCTTTATAGGAGAACATGATCAACTTTTCCCTGGGAACAGCCAACAACAACCTAACTCAGACGGAGGTAAGAAACCTGTACTGGGGTATGAGTGTTTCTAAGCAGCTCCCCTTGGTTGGAGCAGGGAGTCTGATTTGCTCTTTCCTTTTTGCACGGTCTGAGCTTTTAAATTGGTTTTCCGAGTGTGCACATGCAGACTCAAAATCTCAGCTGAGGTCCAGTATTGGATGATGATAGGGACCTGCACCTAGTGAGTGTGGGGCTGGCAAAGTTACTGACAGTGAGTGGCCTAAGATTTTCCTGGTCAACAGCTGTCTTTGGAGGTGAATTACCTTTCTAAAAATTGAGAATTGAGGCTGGCCTCAGGATGAGGGCTGGAAAAGTGCACACTGTAGGGTAATCTGTCATTCCTCTCTTCCTGTCCAGATCACCACCTGGCTTCTGCTGTCCATTCTAATCTGTATTGAGGTTTTTTTTGGTGTTGGGGGTTTTTTGTTTGTTTGGTTGTGGATTTTTTGTTTTGTTTTTTCTTAGTGTTTTGTTGAAGTGTTATAGGGGTTTTTTTCTTCCTTAATTTGTAGCAAGATTGCACTGTTTTCTGGCTTCTTGTGTGTTGGGATGTGGAAATCACTCTATATAGTGAGCAGCTAAGGAAAGGGGCAATTCCTTTAGTCTGCACCCCTTTCATAAGGGTGAATTTGGATATCATGTTCTAGCTCTAACAGGTATGGGTTTTGTTTTTAGGAACCAAATGAAATTAACCCCCAAGGCAGTCAAGCAGACTGCGGAGAGCAGGGGAAGATTCTTAAACAAGGTTCTGTTACTGGACCAAAGAGTGTTTCAGTGGGGAATGACCACAGCTCCTGCCATCAGGTGGCAGGCTCAGTGCCCTCCTGGAGTATGCTGGTGTTGAGCTCACAGTGCCTTCATGTGGGGTGCTCAGTCTGGTACCATACATTTGTTAAAGCTGTGGCTCTAGCCCATGGTTCAGAGACCACTGAAGTTGAAACTATGGATGAATCTGAAAGTGAGAAAAGGAGAAGGATAGGTAGGAAGAAAGCCCCAATAAACGCCCTAAAACCCCTAATTTTGGTAGTGCACTTAAATTTCCTTTAGGATGTTTCTATTGAAGATTCTTTAAGGTATGAAAAGAGGAAGGGTTTAAAGTTACAGTGTTAATGCAACACAAAGATGAAGTAAAAAAAGTAGATGCAGATTCTCTTCTCAGATATCTCTGGTTTTTTTATGACAGATCTTTGCAGCTTTACCAAAGTTGTAGGCATAAATACAAACAGTATTGGTCATGGTCTGGGACCTTAAGTGATTGCTGGAGGAAAGTTGAAGTTGAAATTAATTGTGAGTCCTTGAAGTGGCATAACATACTGGTTCTCAGGAATATCTGTTAAAAGTGTTACAATGAAGTTGTCACTTCAAGACTGAGTTGCATATTTTGCAGACCGTTATGCTACATCCATATACATTTCTGGAAAAGGATTTCTGTTTTCTTGCAGCTGCATTTTCACATGCTGTTCATTGTGAGGATGAAGAGCCTGAAGCAGGTAACAAGTCAGATGGAGCCCTAAAAAAGAGGAACATGAGGGGGAAAGTAATTTTGCGCATGGCCTTTTCTAGTCCAAGCAATATTAGCATGTTCTCAGCATAGAGTTCACCATTCCCCTGTTAGCCTAGAAGAACCTGTTGCCTTAGGAGCAGTAAATGTTGATGGGTAGATCACTGGAAGAGAAATCAGAAAGACCTGGAGGCTGTGTTTGGTAAACAGCGCAGAGCAAACACCTTCTTGGGGCTTCACGTTCCCTCTTGATATGATGAGATGATGCTGCTTTTCCTGGGTTTGCATGCTATTTTACCATCTGTGGAAAAAAGAACTAAGCATGGAGGAAAGATGAGAGCCCCAGCGCACCAATTTAGAGAAGGGATGCTTACCAGCATGCAAAATTTGTATTTGGGAAATACTTCATCCAGAAATGTGCTTCTCTAAGGAACGAAGCCTGCTGTACCTTCCACTTGCTTTATGCTTTAGGAAAGTCTTTTGACTACATTCATCAAGCAGTTAAGAAAAGCTCCAGTTTTGTTTTCTTAGTCCAGTCAGTGTAAATTTCAAGGAATTTCTGGGACCTGCATTTTTTCTAGAAGTTATTTTAACTCCAAAGGGCTAGTGAGATTGAACATTATTGTTCAACTCGAGAAAAAAAGTCGGTTTTTTTCCCTAGTCTAGTGCAGTTCCACCAGTTGCACTAGTGATCCATTTACTCACTTACTCTTCCAGCATTTGCCACAAGTGGCTGATAATAAAGGGTTGGAAAAGGCAGAAGTCTTTTCTATAAAGGAAAAAAATCACCAATGATGACAATAAGGAAAAGGAAACTCAGAAAAATTCAGAACCCCTGGGGTTTGCTGCTTATTGTTCCTACATGTATTGTAATGGATATAGAACAGCTTTCTTTCATGTGAAGAAATAGGAATTGTGTAGCTGATGGTGAAGGAGTGGTGCACTGCGAGACTATGTTATCACTTGTGTAACAATTTCCATATACATAGACATGGGTGTAGGAAAGGGAGGCTTATTTTGTGCCTGTCTTAAAGTAGAAAGGGGCGAAACACACAGTTCAGGTGAGAGAGAAATCAGGTCCCTAGATAAAGGTTGTCAGTTTGGACACTAGACGCAGAAAATAAAATCCTTTATTTTGTTGCAAAATAGAAGAGGAACATCAGGAGGGGGGGTCAGTGCACCTCTGTGCAGCACACCCAGCAGCACCTGGGGAACAGGCAGTCACTGCTCTATGGATGGGAAAGAGTAGGCAAGGCTATGATGTTCTCTGAAATGCGTGTACAAAGCACTTTCAAGTAGGGCTTTTTCTGATAGCACAGCAGTACTTGCAGAGGAGAAGGTGTGCTCTGGGCCCTGGGCTGCACAGAGCAGTGGCCTGTGCTGGGGAGGGGCAGAAGCAATGGAATGTGCTCCTGAGGGGCTGCAGTTCTTCTCTGATCTCTTTTCAGACAGAGTATTGAATGAGAATGACAGTGCCCTGAAAGACAAGCAGATAGTTAAGAATGGTGTAAATCAGGAAGGTAAGTGCCTTTTCTATGGAGCAGTCAGTGCTACTGACCCAGTAGGCAAATTGGCCATGATCCCTTCATGGAATCTGGTGAGTTGGAAGGGACACATCAGGAAAGGCTGCAACCCCTGGCCCTGCAGATGACACCCCTATAAATCACACCATATCCCTGAAGTGTTATTCAAATGCTTTTTGAACTCTGTCAGGCTTGGTGCTACGACCACTTTCCTGGGAGTCATGGTGTGTGAGGGATTGTGAAGACAGTGCAGAGTCAGGAATGGAGGAGAGAAGGGAGATGTTGGATGACGATCCCATAGGAGTGGGGCATGTTGGTCGGGGTTACTATTGTTGCCAAATAAGTGGCCCAAAACTCAATCAGATTATTCTTGCTCCATCTGGGGCAGAGAGGCAGGGTATTGTGAGGTCCAGGATTGTCTGAGTATTGCCTTTGTCTTTGCAGAAGTGACCCAGGATGCAGAAGGTGGAAATGGGGAGCACCTAAACAACTCTTCCAGCTGCAGTAAAGAAGGTATGTGAGGGTGAAGCTCTCTGTCTTGGGAGAGTGTGCTGACTGACACAGAGGTTGACTGCGAAAAAATTTCCTTTCTTGGAAAAAAGAGAAAAAATGTCATTTTGTCTGTCATTCAGTCCTTACTTGAGTGGTGTAACTGTGGGCATCTCATACTAGTTTCTGCTTTTTGTATTGTAGGTGAGGGTGACCAAACTTTTTGTGATTGTCTACCACATCAGTAAAATACTTGGAACATGCACACCCAATATATGTATATTTATAAATTATATGCAGTTATTACCATGCTGAAGTTCTACATGCATTATAAAACATGCACAAAATAAAAGTTAAAATAGTATAATGATGAAGTAAATAATTTTTTTTTTTCATGTTTTATTGCTGGTGCAAAAATACTTTTTTCCTGCACCACAATGAATTGCCTTGTGCACACCCACTTTGGAACCTGCTGGTGCAGATAATCCATTTGAACATTCTCAAAATGCACAGCAGTGTGGAAGCAAGTGACATCTTACTGCTGCAGAGGGTTTTTTTACGGCCAAATTTTATACTTCTGTTGAATTACTAGCCAAGCAATCACATCTATAAATTCTGGTATTTGCTGAAGACAACGTTGAAAAGAGGGGTGAAGAAGTCTCTGAATGTGAGGAAACATGGATGAATGGGAGGGTGGGAGGGAGTTAGGACTGAGTATAAAAAACCTGACTCTGTGATGGAGACAAAACTGCTGGTGACCCTGTCATGAAACCAGGAAACAGCCTTGGAACAAGCTGTATAGCCGCAGAGGAAGCTGTGGTGTGTCGTAATAACTGAGTCAGATCCTGTTAGTTAACAATGAGTAATACTGAAAGCCAAATAAAGGAGCTCAGTGTATTATTCCTGGTCCATGTGACATGCTGCTTTGCTGGGCTAAACTGTGCTCCTGCATCACCCTTAAAGGTTTAGCATCTGAAAGTGGTCTGTTGTTACATCGTGCTGAGGCACCATATGCAGCTGTGCTTGCTTTGGTGCTGCTTGCAAACCATGTGAGAACAGAACATTTTGTGTGTTTTGGGGGGGAGGTATGAAACCTGATGCTTATCCCTGAAGCTGTAAAGTGACAGAACCCTATTTTATATTCAGACGCTTTCACTGCACAAAATAGCACAAAAACACACACACACACAGAGGACTGACTCTTTGATTGTGCTCTTTAGCACTATACTAAGGTAAAGCAGTAAACCTGCTTGGATTTTAAATACACATATCATAAAAATCTTCAGGCCTGTTCAGGGACATTGTGAGAGCCAGACTAGGGACAACTTTATTTTTCTCATTGTCTACAGAGTTAAGTACCATATGTCACCATACGCTGCTCTCCTAGACCATCTCCTGATAACTTATGCTAGGCTGGAGTGATGCTGAACTAGAGATTAGTGGAAGGGATGGGTAGTGCTATCAAACTGGGAGCAAAGACCAAAGAGCATGGTGCCCTGGCACATGCAGGTGGCTCCCCTTATGGAGTTGCTATGTGTGCAACAAGATGGAAACACCCATGTAAGTGGGCTTGTGCTTGCTTTGTTGGAAATCAGGCTGGTTAGAGGCTGATGCATGTTGCATGTGATGAGTTAGGCTAGGCACCTAGACTTGAACTTCCTGCGCTGTAACTTCCCTTTGCCTTCAGTCTCCTTGCTTGTCAAATAAGAGCTGTATTTTCAATCCTCAAAACAGAAAACTTCAAATGCATCTGGCATTACTGAGTGGAAGAAATAACAGCAGCAACACATGCATGTGTGATGCACAGCTGATATTGAGATTATAGACATAAAACATTTGAATGGAAGTAGTATCTGAATTGCTGATTATGTGATCCAAAGCCATGGAGTCAGAACAACTTCACAGGTTTCCAGCTGCTTAGCAGGTGGCTGGCAGTAAGTAATAAATGTTCTAAACATGGTCCAGTTGCAGAGGAATGGGCCTAATCATAAATACATAATTTGGGAAAATGTTTAGTGGCTATCAGATTCCATTGGTCGTGTACCTGCTCTAACTGGATTGTTATAAATCATGTGACAGTGTCTTGGTACATCTTCCCAACACCTCATTAGTATTTAAAGCTTACAGTATTCTCATGTCGCTAGTTCAGTTTCTAGAAGAAAAGACATAGTAATTGACCTGTGTGCTTTTCTTATTCTTTTGTTTCAGATCTTAAAGCATAAGCAAATAATTGCTCTGTTGACCGAACAAATATAGAAGAGAAGCAGTAAAATTCAGTGATGAAGGAGGTGCTACCTTTTCCCTTGAAGGGCTTCCACAAGCAATGAAGTTATCAGAGCTTCATCAAGAAGCACTTTGAAGGCAGGCTGAACTGTTTTCAGTGCCTATTTATATTTCCTCATGAAAGCCTTGTTTTCTAGTGCTACTATGTGAAGACAAATAGGCTAAATAGTGGACAAAATCTTTTAAATTGTTTTGTATACGGTTTTAACAAACAATACCCTACTAACACACCAAAGCTTCTTTGTAGTTGATATGTAGAGATTTACAAAGTTTTATATATTTGCATGAATATGGACAAATCAAAAACTGATCAGCTTTCTATGCACTTTTTTATCAGTGCCTTTTTACAGTCAGAAAAAAGCTTCACCCTGCAGCAGGTCCAGATGAGTGGAAGTTTGCATTTTCCAGTCTTGGTTCTCAACAATGCTATGTCCTAGAGTCGGTAAACTGATCATCTGCTGACAGTGGTTCATTCTGTGATAAAACTACATTTCATCTTGTTGTTGGACTGGAATAAAACTGCTATTAACAGCAGATTTGGGCTTTTCCTAAGGCTTTTTATATTCTTTGAACTTTAAGGACTTTTCTTTTTAAGCCTTAGCTCTTCACATTTTTCTAAGAATGTCAGCTCACTTCTACTTGTTTCCGGGAAATAACAGTATATTTTTAAGTTGCTTGAGACTAGAACAAAAACTTGAAAACTGAGGTCATGTATATAATGAACCTTTGAAAGCATCAAAAAGAAAAACTCCATGCATTAATATTTTCAGAACATCAAGCTATGGAGTGTTTTTCATTATGTTTAGATGCTGGTTGTTCATGAAACTTGAAAGCCAATTTAGTTCATTTTGAACTTGTTACATGTGAAGAATCATGAAGGTTTGACACTGGTAACCAAAGATAAGAAGCTTCAGCTTTGCCCTTGTTTCAACTTATGCCCTTTCTACTCCCACAATTTCTTCTGCTATTTGCAGCTGTACTGCATGAATGTACAGCTTGTACTGTGTACAAAAGTTCAAAAGTTGCTTTTAGCAGCACTAGACCTTTTACCTCTACTGCTGCCTGTAAATATTTATAATTTATTAAAAAAATACTTGAGATGTAAAAAACTTTGCCATGACTTTTTGTAACAGATACATGCAAGTTTTATTTAACCTTGAAAATTACTAACTGATCCCCAAAATAATCCTAACCCAAAGTGATGTATTTTATATGGGTTTTTATTCATTTGTTTTGTTTGTTTGTTGTTTTTTGGGGATTAGTATTCCTGACCCAAGCGTCCTTCTTCATTCCACCTTCAATGAATGTATCAGGATAATTCTGTCTGCTTCTTAATAACTTTTTAACAAGTCTCCACACAAAGATATCCTTTGTCATGGTTATTGTGGTGAAAGTAAACCTGTAGCTTGTTTGTCTGCTTGGGCAAAGTCTTATTTTCTGCTATTAATGTGAAAAATAATAGTAAAAAAAATGTTGGTGGAACCAGCTGAAATTGCTCTCAGAAATTATACCTTTTTATGTAATGGTCTCCATTCATCCCATGCAATTTAATACTTAACAACACAGAGAGGTCTCATATAGTGTGGTTTTGAAGATTCTTTGACACCTGGTATAACTGACATTGTTTCCAAAGCAAGAAGCAACAGCCTTCAAAAATAGTAAGCAGTTGTGGTTAATTAAGCACAGTTGCTGGAAGTCTTCAGAATAGTTTGTGGAATTTGGAGCTTGATCAGAAGTAGGAAAACCCACTTACATGGCAGGCTGACATAAGACCGAGAACTAAAGGCTCTACAATCTCTCACTGCCAGTTTTCACCCTTTTCACCCACAGTTTCTTCTGTGCATGAGAAATTTCTGGTAGAACTGCAAACCACAGTTTGAAAAGCAACAGTGAAGCTTTTTTGTAATTGGAATTGTTGTTTCTTTGGGTTTTATGAGGGATGGATTTTGGGGTTTTTTTTCCTATAAGGATGTGAAGTCAGACATTTGGAAGGCTAAATTCACCTGACTTCCTGCTGGTTTTGGTGACAGTATTTGCAGTGCCATCCTTTATGTCCTTTTCAAATGTCTCTTCAGTAACTAAAGAAGAATAAACTTTTTTTTTTCTGTAAAAAGCTTGTGTCCAATCTTACTTTGCAGTGAATGGAAAAATAGGCAGTTTTCAATAGCAGGGAGTAGAAGCTCACTCGAAATGCAGTTATTTTTGACCTGTGAACTATCTGAATTGAGGAAACGCTGAATGTATTCCAGGAAGTGACCCTGATTCTGCTGGTAAGACCTGTTTTTGCTAATAAGCAAACTCACAGTGAGTAGAAGCTGCTGCTAAGTACATTTGCTCACAAGACACAGCCTGACTGATTCCTTGGTTCTGACCCTCCTTGCTTTATACTAGCTTTAACCTAGGAAAGCAGTGCCTACAGGAGATGTTGCTCCTAATTTATCCCAGAATAAATGAGATCAGAGCTCAACATCTGCTGTAGAGCTGAAAGTGTGGATTTTGGTCATGAAATGCAAGCCACAGTTGTGCAGGCAGCTTTGTGTGGTGCTGACATGCCCAGCTTTCAGTTGTTTGCAAACACATGGTGCTGGATCTCCCTGTGCTCGTTGAAGAGTTGCATCTTCCAAGCATTAACGTTGGCTGTGCAACTGTTGGGAACGATCTCTAGCAGATTCCCGTGTGAAAGCAGTCCTGTGAGTTGAGACAGCCTTCATCAGTGCCTAAGAGCTACCTTCATATGGAGCTGCACAAGCAGAGGTGAGAGGATTGGCTTCCAGGAGCAGGACTCCAGTAAAAGCTCGGTACAGCAGGAACACCAGCAGGCAGCATGGTTGCCTTATGAGCAGACTTGTATCTGTGCTTTAAAACCGGGGACTCATAATGCCTGGCAGACTGCAAGGAGGTGACACACACGCTGTGTGGCATCCTGCTGCTAGAACACAGGTTTGCAATCCTCTTCAAGCAGTAGCAGTGTAATTTAGGGACACACAAAGCAAAAGGGTGAGGTGAGCATGTCTGCTCAGCTGTCTCTGGGTGCAGTTTGAACTGTGTTGTACAAACAAGGACATCAAAAATTTCTAGCGACCCTAATTAGCATGCAGCAAAATTCTGAGGAGCTTGGCCTTAGAAAATTTGCCTGAGGACCTTTGCCCTCAAGGCAATTTTCCTCCTTAAAAGGTGGCGAGTAGGGTGGATTGTGGGGCCAGTGTGGCTTAGCAAGTGCAGTCATGGGAGAAATCAGTGTATCCTGTGCTCAAGGACACATTTAAGTTTCTAATCTGTGAAGTTTTATATGACCAAAATATAAAACTTGGGTAAAATGCAGCTGCTTCTTCATCCCTGTTGGATATCTGAGGATAGGCTTGAGGGTCACAAAGCTTATCAATTTTTCTAGCGGCTGTGCCTCTCTACCTAGAAAAAAAATCATTCCTAGCCTTATAAATAGCAAGTTTCTTTCCAATTTAGAATGTGTTTTCCTCTTCTATCATATCCAGTTATATTTGTTTACCATTCCTTTCCACTGGGTGCCCTTCAAGTATGCCGTTTGGTTCCTTTTTTGCGTCCTGGGGAAGAGAGGGAAGAAGAGAGTGTAGAGCTGGACCAGGGAGATGGCACGTAAGTGAACAGAACAATCAGTGATGGGTGGGGGTAAGTGCAAAGAAGGTCCAGAAATTCTGTGCAGAGTACTGCAAAACAGACTATTTTAGGGTTACAAAGATAAATTAATCCCAGAATAACCTTTTGAAACGCTGGCCTTATACTGCAGTAAGCTGTGTATAGAGGAGCCATGCCTTTCCACTGATATCAGCGTTTTCCTCTAGGTCTGGTTGAGAATTACATTTTCAGACATTTCACTTCCAGTTGCAAATTCTGTTTTAAGTAAATGTTAAGCTAAACAAAACAACTAATTTAACTAAACTAATCACCTTGATAGTGATGGTGTCTCTCATTTAAACCAGATGATTGTCTCAGAGACACTTGAAAAAGAGGCAAGAAGCTTTAAGTGCCTGAAGCTCTGTGTGTCTGGGTGACATTGCTCTGCAGCAGAAGGACTTAGACCCAGAAGTGTAGGAAATTATTCCCAGCTTCCCTCTGCTCTGTGGAATGTGAAGATTCCCAAGGAAAGCCATTGATTCAGAGGGAGAGAAAAAGGCTCTTTGAGATTAATCAATCACCTATGGATTAGCTGCTATGCATTAAGAGCTATAGGAGACAGGTTGTTGCCCACTTATTCAATGGGCATGTGGTGAGTGTGGGGATGATCTGCCATGTGGATGCTTTGCTGTAGATGTTTTCAAAGGCCAATATAGTTGTATTTTCCTAGAGAAATTAGAAATTGGTGAAGACATTCAATATTTTAACTTATCTTTAGGACATGAGAAAGAGGAGCTTGGACCCTTAGGGAAATGATCTCACCAGTATCATTAGGATTTAGGGTAATGCAAAGCCAGCGGGCAGGATGGGCCAAAGCTTGGATTTAATAAGAAAACTATAAGGAACTGGCTGTGGGACTTTGAGGTTAAAGGTCTTTGTGATTGAGCTGAGGGATGCTGCAGATCACATCTCCCTTTCCATCTTCTCTGAAGTGTGCCAGGGTCCTGAGAAAAGTTGCACTGGCTTCCAGTGGTGTGGACCTGGTTGGTTCCTATGGCCAACCTAGCAGGCAAAAAGGTCATGAGAAACAATACCTAATTTGGGATCACTGTTATATGATCTCCAATAAATAACTTTATGGAATGCAGCCAGACTACAGTTCTCAGGCTCCATCATGGCTCTGAATCATGAGTTTTGCAGAACAGCACTGATTAAATACGAAAGTCCTCTGATCAACTCTAGAGTATATTAACTAGAACTCATAATATGCTTTTTCTAATCACTATGGTCTCATGGTGGTAACATGCATATGGTGATTTGGAACATTGTAAACACTAGTAATGTGCTCCACATTAATAATTATTTATCATCTGGTTGTTTTTCAGTTCTGTCTTTCTGAAGTCAAATAAATTAGGACATGAGTTCATTGCAGCAGCAAAGTCAAACACTGAAAGACTAGAGATTGCTGAATTCAGTATTTTCTGCGGACTTCCCTTATTCCCCCAGTTCTGAAAATAGACTTTTATTTTCAGCAGATTCCTGTTGTTGGTAGAAAAATGATCTGCTTCAACAGTTCATTTGATTTTTTTGCATTAACTTTGTGTAGCCCACAGGCTTTTGTGCATAATTCAAGATGTACTTTTAAGTAATTCACTTTCCTTCAGAGGTTTTTGAGTTACAATGTTCACATCATAGCATCTGACCATTTCTCAAGCTGGAGTGGATGTGGGGAGAGGGTCCTTTCTTCTTCTGAGACAGTAGGACAGCTGAAATCTGTGTAGTTGCCAGTTTAACACAGGCATTTGGCTGGTGTTTACCTTAAATACATATTCACCTGAATGTTTTTGTTTATGTACAGCATGGGGGAGCTCAAACAGATGTACAGATAACATCCAGTTCTTCAGAAAGGCATTTAGCAGCCTCATTGTTTTTGTATGCCTGCCCACCTCCCACCTACATCTGCCCTGCTCATGCTGAGGATGTAAAATGCCAAACTGACAGTTCAAGTGCAGCAAAATAGCAAACAAGTGTGAGTAATGGGAAATCTCTACCTGAGGCTGCTCCACTTGGCATCAGTGAGAAAACATGGGTCGGAGAGAGAGTTTGCTGTACTGTCTCAGCCCCTGGAAGACCCATGAAGATGGATGCAACCCTCTGCCATTACCAGTCTTAGCCATTTAAAACTCCTGCCTTAGGAGTAGAGTTCTGTGTCTGTGTATGTTTTTGTATGGAGAGGTGTTTGTCATTACCTACAAGAACTGTGGGCTAGGGGGAACGTAATTCCAACCTTCTGATAGAACTCTATTTTCCCTCATAATATAAGTTCAGGAATTACTAGATACACTACCTTTTTTCTTTTGTTTGTATCTAAATTGTCACCAGATCCTTAGGTTGAGGATGAATTCCAGTTTAATACCTTGTTAAGCATGTGTGATGGTGGCATAAGAGTGCCACATTATATCTCTGGCGATAATTACTTAGTATTTTTTTTTTTTTGTATTTTTCTATTTGTAAGCATGCAAGATAAAAGTGATCAGAGTTGTTTCACCCATAACATCTTTTTTTTTTTTTTTTTTTTTTTTTTGCCCAGCATGTCCTAAGGACTGTAAAAGAACAGTGGCTTTGGCAGCTGTTTCACCCAACCTGCACAAGTGGCATTGTTGCTGTTTTGAGCACGTTTCTGTATAGCACAGGTATGTAAAATACGAGACTTTTCAAAAGCCCTAAGTGATATGAAGTGCCTTATGCTCTCAGCATCCAACATCAAACAGGTTAAAGATCTTGTTGAGACTGTTGAGAAGCTGATCTTTTACGGGGAATTGCATTATCAACAAAACATCTGTTATACCAAAATAATAAAGTCATCAATTACCTTGTGATGGACATGAAAATCAAAAAACCTTAGTGAGTAAAGACAAGAAACAGTGTGGGGCTGGAGATCTGATAGAAGTAAATACCAGACTCATTCACAAAATTAGGATCGCTTGTTTGCAGCAGGTGGGAACTTGGTATGACAGAATTCTGGCAGAAGCACAGCAGAGCTGGACACGCACCTCTTCTCTAGAAATGTTTTCCTGAACTTGACTGCAACTCTGTCCCCTGTGGAAATATTTCCAGGTGCTTCTGACATGACTGGCCAGCAGGCACCGCTCTAAGATCAGCAATTGCTTGGCTGCTGTGGCACTTGACAAAGAGCTATTCACAATCCCTTCCAGTTTCCTTTTGTGGGGTAACGGTGTCCTTAATAGCTCAAGGCACCAGTTTGGAATGTATCTACCTGCTTCCTGCACGGGGAAGGGGTTGCCACAAGATTTACACTTGGTTACTGCAGGCAGTTCTTGGACTTCTCCTGGGTTTCAGGATACATAGAGATAGCAACGAAGCATTGCTGGCAGGTAGTTGGACAGCAGGGAGGTAATTTTAACAGATGATTATTTAATGCTCTGTGCTTGGAGGTTTCTGGAGCAGCTACCTGCGAAGAACTGGATAAACAGATTTCCTGAGGAAAGTCTTCTGCTTACTGAATTGGATTTTAGCCCTTGAAGTACTCAGTGACTTGCAATCAAATGCCCTTGTGCAAACGTGGTCTATGTGCTCCTCAGCCACATCTAGACAGGACCTGTTCAACTGCACTTCTTTCAATACAGCTGCAACCTCCCCTGCCCCCCTGTCCCCCCATCTCGCCCCTCACCGCCCTTTCCTCCATCCTCTGGTCATACAGGTTTTGATCCCAGGCTGTTAAAGCCATGCAAAGCCTGAATATTGCAGTCTATCTCTAATTGAACCTCCCAGCCACAGAGGTAGTTTAAACAGGTACAGCTGGAACTGGCTGAATTTTTCCTTTACTGCCTTCTGGGCTTAGACCACGGCAGGGATCCTGCTGCCTCCCTGGAACAGGTAGGGGAAGGAGCTGTAGGAAGAGGGCAGGGAAGGGACAGCTTTGACACCATCTGAGTGACCTTTCTGCTTTTTGGACTGAAGCAGGACCATTTCCTCTGTGTGCTGACATTTGCTCCAGCCCTGTCCTTCTGTCGCTTTCTTCATCTCCGCTTTACTTTGTAATTGCCTTTTGTTTTACTGGTTTACTCCACCCATCCCCATGCTCCTTCCCTTCAACATCTCCTCTCCAGGGATTCCTCTACATGAATCTGGCCAACACAGGAGGCAGAGAAAGAAGAGCCATTGGCTCTGCTTTTATTACCCAGTTCTCCTCATTCCTGTATGTTGGGTCTGTCTTCTTTGATATCTCAGGCCACTTAGGCTTCTGTTTGAGAAGAAAAAAAAAAAAAAAAAAAGGTATGAGGATTTCTTTCTTTTTTCCTCTTCTTCTTGCTCTGCAGATCTCTTGGGATACTCAGAGTTTGACCTCTGTGGATTCTCACACCCTGGCTGGAGCTGCAGGAAAATCAACCCTTGAATAGCACATAATTTCTTACTGATATTTTGTGTGTCGTTTTGTTACTGTGTTTATGCAGTTGTTGCTTGCAAACAGCACGTTGTGAGTTTGGCTCGATCTCCTCTCCCCTCTCTTCTTCTCCACCCCATTCTTGTCCTCTTGTCTTTCTTTGGTCCTAGTTTTGTCATGACCTAGACAGACTGGAGACTTCTAGGCTCCAGAAGACCTGCATTTCTAATGTAAGAAAACAAGTGGAAAAACGCTTAATCTTTTTCCATTGGACTGAAATCCTACAGGCTCCTTAATCTATTACAAAGTCACATAAAGGGCATAGGCGGCATTTCTTTTTCTTTGGCAGTCATCTTTAATGGGGGTTGAAGGGTGGAGCAAAGACAATTCGGTTGATAAATCAAGAAACCAAGAGGTAGGATTCCTGATTTCTGCTCTTGGAAATCTTTTGCCACTTGTTGGCTGTCTCACTCAGAGCTTGTCTTTTTTTTTTTTTTTTTTTTTTTTTTTTAATTTTTTTNTACTTAGCTGTTAAAGAATAGCTGTTGTACTTGCCTGCAGGAGGTGATTATGGAAAAGGTAACATTTCCCTTAACGGCTGAGCTGCAGTCGATTTAATTTGCAGTTTGTTATGAAATGGTAGGTATTGTTTTACCTCTCTTCATCCCCAGGCTGGGAGAACGGGCACAGAGAGTTCCAGAGATAAATGGTGAGCTAAATAATTACAGGCCTGGCTCCCAGGGATGGTTTGAGGATTAATGGCTGTTTGTGCAGCACTTCAAGATCCTTAGCTGAAATCTGCTTTGAACTCTGGGGCATTTCAGGCTGCAGGTGATGGGTACCCCCAGGCTCTGGCAGAGGCCATACTCAGAGTATATCAGGTCTTTTGAAGCAGACATACAGCTCCAAGGATGTGGCTGGCCAGGCTCATAGGGCAGGTTTATTTTAGATCTGGGAAGTGCTCCTATGTAGAATGGGAAAGTGACAGGGAGGACCTGTCCCTTCAGGCTCATTTCTTTTAAGCAGATAAGGTTGCTTGAAAGAGAGACTAAACACATTCTGTGAATGCTTCTCTAGCCATTTTTCTAGTCTTTCTATTGATTAGCAGTGTCCCAGCTGGTAAGAAGAAGTCAGTGCTCAGCTGTCATGGATATAAGAAGCTAACAGCTTGAGTTGCCTTCTGATGCTAGCCAGAGCTTCCTTGGTCTTTTCTCCTCAGGATCCCATAAGTGACATTCAGAGGTTTGCATTAAGCCAGAACACGGCATTTCAGGTCTTTGGGGCTAATATTCCATGAATGACCTTAACTTCTTCAGACTGGGACATTTTCTGTCATTATCATAAATGAGGAAACTTTTCTGTTGGGTGCCTGCAAAGAGCTGGAGTGCCAGCCTGGCTTTTACAGCCCTAGAAGGAAGTGCTGAGAGCATTGCTTTCTAATCTTGCAGCAGAGATTTCCAAAGGGGAGGCTGTACCGTGGGAAGCAGTGTAAGATTAAAATGGATCCAGCCAGCTTGCACTTGCTTGACTACAGAAGCAGCCATCAAGGGCCAGGCACTTGGGGAAAGTTCTCCCTATCCTGTGGGAGGAGCACATGCTTTTGGGAAGCTCCTTGAGTGCAGCAGCCACCGAAAGTGCAGGAAGAATCTCTCCCTGGGTCTCAGGAGTCCCTCAGGGTGGTGCAGGGAGTTCATGGTCCTAAGCAGCAGCTGGTGGTGCTATGTGACAAGGCTCTCATGGCAGCGAGGTACAGGGATTGTCAGGGGACTGACTGTCCCTGCAGTGACCACGGGGAAATGGGACAGGACATGCTGGGGAGTCTGCACTGAACAGATACAATGCGTCCATCCCAAATCCTTTTCTACTAATCTCATAATAGGGAGGAAGGGAGAACAGCTTATCTTATGTAGTCAGGGACCTCACCAGTGTCATTGTTGTCCATCTAGTTGTGGAGAAGATGCTGGGGAACAGATATGTCATCTGATCTTTGTCAACCCTTTTTTTTTTCCTCTCTCTTAGGAAGCATAGAGTCCTGGTTACAGGCAATGCAGATAAAAGCGTCCATTCCCACCACCTCTGCCTCTGGAGGGCAGCACACTGGAGAGGAATGAAGGGCCATACTAAGGAATACTAAGCATTATTTTATTATGGAGACAGTGGGAGGATGGAGGAGGAACACAAGGAAAACACTAGGGTAAGACCACATGGACAGTGCTTATTTTGGGGAGAACAAACTCAAAGAGACTTCAAGAGACAAACAGATAGGAAAAGAGGAAGAAAGATGAAAACAGGAGACTGAGCAAGACAGGCAAGGAATGGCAGAGCCACCTTCTTTCAGTTTATCCAGGGAGTGGCCAGAGCAGACCTGGGGCTCTTCATCTGTAAAAAAACAGTCTTCTGCACACCATTCTCCCATTTTCCTGAAATCTCTGCTTTTGCTCCTCCAGGCAACCATTAATCTAATATTAAGCCCCTTAACCTCTCTAATTGTTCCCTTTCAGTGTCAGCTGGTTTCCTATTAACCTTTCAATCTCTCAGTAATGCAGTTACTTCTGACTCCAGCCAGACCCAGCTCTAAAGCTTTACCTCCGGCAGTGAATTTTCCAAGCTTTCACTTTTTTTTCTCTTTCTTTTCGGTAATGATTATTACTGCAGTTAAGGAGCCAGTTTGAACCAGCCTCTAAGTGCACGAGGCTGAACCAGTTGGAGTCTATAAATAGCCCTTCACTAACCTTGTACCTTATTTCATTAGGTTGATTGGCTTCCCTCCCTCCACTTCATTGCACCTCTATCTCTCTCTCCCCTCTCCATTATTGATGCTGGTTCTTTTGTTACTATCTGAGACACCTGTTTGTTGATAGCAGGGTGGATCAACCCTGGGTTTTTCCCTCCTAAACAAAATAGTGTTGTTGCTGGAGAAGCGCCTCTAGAGTTTCATGGCAGAGGGAAGGCAGAGGGTGAGACAAGTCTGAGACAGCAAGTCAGAAAGTGTCCATGCTGTGCAACAGGAAAATTGTGCGGCTGAGCACCAGTCCCAGGGCCCGAGTTTGCCACCCACAGGCTGGTGGGTTCCTCCTGTGACATGCAACGTGATTATACTCGAGTGCAGTCTCCTGTGTGAACCCCACTGCGCTATTTCAAAGCCAAAGCACGTGCCCAAGGACAAATGGTGCTGCAGTTCAAACCAAGCAGATGTACAGATCCCAGAACTGTCTGCTGTACCTGAGACCAGTCCTTTGGCCACGTTGACATCATTGGTCAATATACAGCTGCTGCTTGACCCTGCACCCTGGCAGAGCATAGTTTGCTTCATTGACCATCATCATGTCTCAGCTCAAAAGCATTTTCATGCTGTGCCTCCTCTAATTCACCTGCTTCTTCTAGTGCTAATAATGTTCCTGAGCTCTGCTCAGCCTTGGTGCTTCTCTCTACAAATGGCTCTTATTTTTTTGTAAAATACAATGAATGTTTGCCCCAAAGACTGAATTAAGCAAAGGCATAAGCTGACCTGAAATCTCTGGGGCCAGTGTAAATCACAGCTCAGCTTCACAAGTCTGTGTCTGAGTGGCACTTGCAAACTGCTCATGTGCAGCGATGCAGTGGGGCAGAGCATCTGCCAAAGCTTCACAAGTACTGGGGGTGCTATTGCAGTAACATAACAGGTTTTGTTTGGTGGATTCAGCAACAACCATGGTTTCTACAGGTGGGGAAGCACCATCCCAATGCAGAAGAGCTGGGATCAAGGATCCAGTCCATTTTACTCCCTGAAGAAAGGCAAGTTCTTTCCCTGTGAAGCCTCTTTTTTCCCCAGAGAGAGACACTTAGAGGAAACTTTGCTAATCTGTGCTTAGGCTGACGTTTACAGCCTTTTGCTTCAGCTCAGAAGAAGGATTTGTGTGTCTAAAAGCTCTTCTGTTTTTTCTAGCTGTATCATTTGTCTAACACCAGCTGTTACCTTTCCCTGAGAGTCCTGCCTCAAAGTCAACAGCAACTTACCAAAATAATAGGAGCCATTCTCTTCTGCTCTCTGTACAGCTCTGTGTGTTCCTACTTGCTCACTTACTGCTATTCCTTGTTTTTGGAAGGGCAGATTCCGGCAGCAACGAGCCTTTGTCTTATTTTCTGGCAAACAACCTCGGTCTGCAACAAGGCAGGAAAGGCAAGCAGTGAAGAAATGAGAGCTGGTAAAACTGGGGTTAGAGGAGAAGGTTAACTTCTGATGGCTTTGTTTTTTTAAAGTTTGAAGGGGGAAAGTTTTGTAAGAGCACTACATGTGTGGAAAACAAACACCCTCCATCCCCTCCAGGGCAGCTGGCACCTGGCATTCACAACTGTTTAATAGTACAGGTTCTCCAGCATGGTTGTGAGCTCACTTTCCATTGTTTACAACCTTCTTGTCTTCATGTTTATCCTTCTAAATTCCCGTGCCTTGCCTTTGCTCCTGCGGCTTTTAGGTACCCAGGTCTCAGCAGGATGAAGGAGCCTCCCTGAGGGCGGCAGCAGGGCTCCAAGGTGGTCACTGGGGCAGTGCCTCCCTCCCTCCTGCCTTTCAGCCCTCCCAGTGACCATTTTGGTCGCTGTGAGTTATGGAGGGAGCTCGGAAAGCTCTTCATGTCAGGCCTGAGTGCCTCACGGTTGGTGAGTGAGTTGATGGCTAAGCCAGACCCTGGCTGTGCTTATGAAGACCTGGGCTCAGGCCAGGAGGTTGCCCATCATTTATGATCGAAAGAGGGGGCCCAGAGGCCTCTCTGGTCCCTGAGGCCAGTCAGCACCCTCCTAACAGAGGCCCAGCACAAGGGGTACAAGCTGACCCTAAGGAGGACCCAGGGGCTGAGTCGAGCTCAGTACCACTCTCCTCCACATACTGCGCACATACTGTCATGTTTTTGGGGACTGTCAGAGCCCCTTTAAAACTTTAGAGCCACCTGCCCTTCAGGGAGGGTCCCAGGAAAGTCAAAGCCCACAGAAAGGCCATTTAACCTGCTGATGAGCACGCTGCCCTTCCACAGTGGGCACTGTGCCGTCCCTGGCTGCAGGGAAAGGGGGACATGGCTCAGCTGAGCCAGCAAAGCCTGGCAGGGTAGGGGGGGATGTGGCACAGTGACATCTCTCTGTCCAAGCTGCTGAAAAACCTGCCTGTCAGTGAAGGTGATGCAGTCCTGTGGAGCAGAACATGCCTTCGAAGGGCAAGCCGATGGCAGAGGTAATGCCCATCACAGAGCTACCCCTGCTTTTTTGATTTGTGTTATATGACAGGTGAATGGCATCAGACCCATTGTTAGCTACAACATTTTGCCTGGTTTCTGTGGCCAGTCCCATCTATTTCCCTTCCCTTGGGAAGCTTCCTAAATATTTATCCCAGTGATCAATCATATGACCCCATTGTAGCAATGTGATACAGCTTTAGCTGTGCTAATCAGCTTAGCTTGGGCCCCTGACCCCTGTCATCTTATTTTAGGAAAAAACTTCACACAGTGCCTGGTAAGGGCTGTTCAGTCCAGAGGATTTAAATCCAAAGTGAGAAATAGCAACATGGACTTTTGCTTTTTCATTGTGTAGCCAGAATTCAGTTTACCATTATTCTGATTTGTCATTTCTCTAGGCAGAGTTGAACTTTGAATAATACACGAAGAGTGCAATTTCATTATAAAATACTTGACTGTTAACAAAAAAGCACCCCAAATAGTAAATGTTGAGTGCTTTGGCTTAAGCACTTAAGAGATGTTCAGTCATCCAAATGGACTAAGCCACCAAATCCCTTCCCTCCTTTCTCCTCCCAACTTTAAATGAGGGCCCTTTAAAGCAAAATGGGCTCTAGAGAATAGAGCCTCTGGTGCAGGGAACTGAAAATATGTGCCTTGAACCTCAGGGGGTTTTGTGGGGAAGACATCAGAGGACAGATGGACCTAAAGATAAATATATTCTTGGAGTGTTTTTTTTTTTCACAGAGAGATGTCTCAACTCCAAAGCAGCAGCAGAAGTCAGAGGTGAATTAGTAACCAAGAGCAGCCAAGATCCCAGCTCCTCAACTGCTCACAGTGGTGGGAGAAAGTGTGCTTGAAAGCCAAGCCTCTTTCCAATGCTCCAGGAGTGCAGCACAAGCCCCACAGACAGTATATGAAAATATGAACCACATCATATCTGTAGGAACTTGTTTTATTAGAGACATGAGTACTAACAACCTTCTCTGCATAATCTCTGAAGGGAACAGACTGGCTTTGTAAGTGAGAGACAGAGGAGGACAAACTACACTTGGATAAAAGAGCAACTGGAAATATGTTATGTAAGAGGAGGGTCTGGCAGCAACTGAGCACTTTCCAAAGCCTGAGAACTCCTACCAGTGGCAACTTCTCTCATCAGCCCTGATGATGAACATCCTGTGGGTTGCCAGGGCAGGGAATGTCTCCAGACCTGCCTGAGGGCTTTCCCAGTCCAGCTGCTGCAGCAGCCTCCTCTCCAAAGCTTCTGAAGCACCATCTGGATGCAACAAGAGGATCTTCAAACTCCTGTTTGCCACATCTTCAGCCCTTCCCCAACTCTATGAAGCATGTCTTTGAGTGACTTCATCATCCTGCTTTCTCAGCAGGGGAAAATATCCTCCTTTTTAGCATCCCAGGGAAGACATGGCAACTGCTGAGGTGTAATAGCAGACTTTGAACATCCTCAAGGTTTTTGAACTTGCATTGTCCTCTTAACACCCATGACTCGAATATAGTCTGGAACTGATTAACTTGGCTACTTCAGTCTCTGGAAGGGAATGTTCTTTATGCAGTTAAATATTTACTTATCAATGTGCATGGACCAGGCATTACAGAAGCCTGAGCAACATTTGCATTTTTCTCCCCATAAACTGAAAAAGGAGCATCCTCCATTATTTCAGTTCCATCCATCGTGGTAGTCCAGTCATGTCCTGTTCAACCTAGCTGTCTTTTTAGCTTCACCAACATTCCTAAACCATAAGATATGTAGCCCACGCCATGTGGAGCCCACATTGCGCATCCAAAATATTCCTTGGTTCCAAAGTACATCCTCAGAGAGTAACATTAATCCTATTTCTGAAAATCACGTGTCTCTAGCACTTGCAAGCACCTTTGCATGACATTGCTTGGGGAGAGGTTGAGCTCTCCCCTACCCAGTCTTCCACTGGCAGAAGTATTTTTACAATAGAAAGAATTTCTATCTTGGGCAGCACCACAGTGAAGTGGTAAAAATGGGAAAATCTGAAGCATTGGTAGAGGCTTTTAGAAATACTGGGGTATTCCCATCTTCCTTCCAGTTTGTACCTGCTGTAAATGCTAGGGTGGGTATCTCTGACATGCCAATACACCCAAGAGGAGCATATCACCCCTCTCTGCTGCTGCCCAGAATCAGACTGCTCCATCCTGATCATGGCAGGCCAGAGAGAGCTGTTTGCCAGCCCCAGGGCTGGGTCTGGCCCCCAGGATTCCAGCAGGTTGGCACTGCTGGATCTGTGCAGGGAGTGAGGAGAAGCCATGAAGTGTTTTGGCTCCACTCAGGGCTGAGTAAACAGAGCAGCCTTTGCCTGGGAATAGGTGCAGTCTCTGACCACACTGGTGATGCAATGACGTCCCTGTTGCTCCTCCTGGCAGGGGGAGTCTCCTGTTTCCTCTGGCTCAGGCAGAGACTCTTTTTTTTTTTTTTTTTTTTTTCCCATCCCCTTGGCACCTGACAGTTAGCTTACCATTTCAGTCACCAATGACAGCAACCAAAAAATACTACTGTACTCAGTTAATCCATAGGAAAATCCCACATCAGCACACAAAAGGTGGAGATGGTGCTCATGCATTTTCCTCTAAGGGCCTTAGGCAATGGAAATTTTCTCAAGCTCCATTCATTAACGGAATAGATGAACAGTTACGTAAGGTCACATGAGGGAAGTGGTTGGTCTTTGGTCAATGAAAGAGTTAGTCACACATCATTGAGCTGGATGGCCCTGGGAAGAATTGTGGAGCCACCCTTTGCATATTCAAGGACTGAAGAGGGAGAACTTCAGCTATAATTCCTCACTATGCCCTAAGCTTGGACACCAACCTTACAGACCTGGCATTGCACAAGGCATGTGGTGCTGCTAAGCAAAAAAGCAGGGAGTTGAGTTCTGTTGAGATCCGCCACACTTTCCTCTTCACAGATCACTCAACCCTCCTCTGAAGGAATTAAACAACCACCTGATGATCTTGGGGTGCCAGTGTGCAGTTGTGCATCCCCCCAGCCAATCTGTTCTTGAGGTACTCAGAGGGTAAGTAAAAGAACATGATGCAATTCAGCAGTCACAGGGCACATAAAATCTGTATTAGGGCTCTCAGGAACCACTAGAACATTACCAGGACATTCAGCTGGGGGAGGAATTTAAGGATCTCTTCTGTCCATTATCAAAGTGGTTTGGAATTTTCTCTCCCTCTTTGAACCAAGGATGATGCCATCATACAGAATTCCTGTGGGACTGACTGTAGGACAGAAGACAGGGCACTGACTGGCATCCACACTTTAGTACCCAGTTAGACATGGTCTGCAATAATATTCTCCCACTTCTCACCAGCTTTCATCCTTGTCCCAGGCAGACCAGTTCAGAGTTCTCCAGTCTTCTGAACTGGGGGCTACCGTGGCCCTTGGCTCTTCTTAGCTTCTGGCTTTGGGGCTGGCAGATCTGATTTTAAGACAAGAAGACAAGGATGTCTTGCAGACAAACCAAACCAGCTTTGTTTGCTCATTTGCTCTAATCCCTGGATGTTGAGTGACCAGCTTCAACCTGCTAGTGCACTTTCACCTTGCAGCCAATCTCTTGAAGGTCATTTCAGAGCACTGGGGAGGCAGGGTGACAAAGCTTGGCTGGCAGCCTCCACAGAACATGGAGCAGCAGTCACCTGGCACCAGCTATCAGCAGGACTTGTGGCCTGATGAGTGCAGAGGGCAGAGGAGGCCTGCAAAGGAAACTCATGTTGGGCAGGTGGGGAGAATGTGGGTGTCAGGTTGTACCTGAACCATGATCTGGTGCCTGAGGGCTGATAATAAGTTATAACTGTGTAAACCAAAGCGCCTCCCACATTTGCTGGTCTGCCCCAAGTGCTGGGGTTGTGAAACTCTGCGAGGACGACACCTTAACCCATCTGGGAGGGGCTGCGGCGTAGATCAAGCCCTTAGTAAAAGCCCAGCTGTCTCCCTGAGCAGGTGGTTTCCAAGAAGAGCCACATTCCTGACTGTGAGGAGCTGAAAGGACCATGTATGGGATATGCCTTAAAATAGACAGAGATATAGGGACAGAATTCAGTTCCCAGGCAATGTGGACTTGATGGCATCTCAGGCGTTTGGTCAGAAAGGGAACTGCTGCTAAAACTACAGCTGCCTCAGCCTTGACTGCAAGTGTCTCTGATAACCCTAGGGTTGTTTTCACTCAAGGAAAGGATTTTTGGTTTTTTTTCAGCCAAATTCCGTTCTACTTTATTGTTTTGTGCTTTTTTAAAAGCCAAGCTGAGCAGGAAATAGATTTCCCCTTTCCAAAAGGTTTGAGATATTGTGGAAAGAGGCCTGTCTCATATTTGGAGAAAAATTTTAAATCTCTAACCTTTCAAATAATTAATATTTTGCTAGGAGAAAGGAATTCCTTTTTGAAATATTTTATTTCAGTAACTTTAAAATGGTATTTTTAGGAGCATTTTACTGTATCTAGCCTTTTCGTTTTTAACAACTAAGTAATGTATATCTGTAGTGAAATTTTTTTTCTTTAAAAAAATGTCTAAATGTTATGATACCTAGAAAAGGGATTCCCTCAGCTGTATTTCAAGCTGACAAGTTCTTTGAAAACAACTTTTCTCCAAAAATTATCTGGTTCTGAGGAACCAACAATAAATTTGAGAAAAGTTTGGTGAAAAGTTTCCAGCAAATTCTCCAGAAGTGTGTATCTTTTTACAGTAAAGCATTTCCTATCCATTTGCAAACCAAGCAGTGATGCGTTGAAAGACAGAGCTTCTTGATGGCGGCTGGAAAACGCAGTGAGATGAATTTTGGCTTTCATTCACCCTTGCTGCGTAGTTTGGCTTTGCTCTTTGAAATGGTTGCTGTATGTTACCCATTGAAAAAATTCACCACAGTGTCAGTTGTTTTGGTAAAATCCTCTGAGCCTGCAGAGCTCTAAGAGCTGTTGGGACAGCACACTTCAGGTAAGAAGACCCCAGAACTGCTCAGGGCACGACATCAGTGAGCAGGGGGAGAAATGGGTTTTTCCTTGTTGCCCACCTGCTGCTTTGCTCTCTCACTGGCACAGCCTGACTGCCTTGCAGCGTCTGCTGGAACGCGTGGCCCCCGGAGACCATGTGAGTTAATTATTAAACAAAATGGAGTCATTATGCCCTGTGCCACTGCTGTTCCTCACATAAATCTGCTGCACAGTAGAAAAATGATCCCGTGCAATGAGAATAAAGAAACCTTTTCAGGATGAGCACATTTTCCTCTGCTGGAGAGCTGCTCTCACTTCACCTCCCTGGAAGAGTGATGCATTTGGTCTCCATAAAGGTGGGGGGCTTTGGAAAGACAGATGAAAGTGATACAGACCCTCAGGGCACTGATTTCCATGAATAATCTCCCCAGCTGTTACCCGAGGTCTGGAGCCATTTCCTTTCAGAAAATACATTGCTACTAGCAACATTTCAGGGTCCGGAAGGAAATATTTACAAGTTACCTTTGGCATTTCAAGGCTAGCACAATTTCCACCGAGCTTCCCTTGAACTTCTAGATAAAATATTAACTCCTGGACGAGGTGCAGAGGCCCTGGCAGGCTGTCAACCAGCAACACAATTAAGGAGACAGTCTCTGGTGAGATAGCATCCAGTACTTTAAAAAGCATCTGTGATTAGTTTCACTGTGATTAGTTTGACTGACACACAGGAAAAAATTAAGACTTACAGGTGAGATTCCCAGATGCCAGCCACCCAGGGAAGGGTACCCTTAGCTGAAGCAGCCAGTCTCAGCTCTTTGAGGGGATGGAAGAAAGCCAGTCTCTGTGAAGCCTTCTGCTGTGAAGCCTTTCTGAAGCCTTTTCTCACACAGAGCAGAAAGGGTCTCTCCTCTGTGGCTGCTCAGCCGGGCAGACATGGGAGGCTCATGAAGGGCATGTGCTGTGGTAAAAAGGGTGCATGGGCTGAGACCCCAGCAGATGGGGATCCACTGGCTGCAGGAGGGCCCTGGCTGAGGGGTAGGAGCTGAGATACTGGCAGGGGATAGGTCAGGCCTAGGGACTCAGGTGTATCTTGGAAGTTTGGCTTGTGTCCATAATGTCCAGGTGCCATGTAGAAATGGATGCCAAAGTGTCTGCCTTTCACCACTCAGCATAGTGGCCCTGTGGAGGCAGAGCGCTGTGGCTGGAAGTAAATAGATGGGCAACAGTGGCTGTTTCCCTGGGGATTTAATTCCTGAGGCTCTGTGCTCCAAGCACTCCTGCAGGCAGCCTGTGTACTTGATGCAGGCATTTAGCTGTCCCTGTCTTTGCTGGCCGGTGCCAAGCTGAGTTGGTCCTTTGCTGCCCTCTCAAACACGGCACAGGTTTTGGAAGGAGTCCCTCTGCTTTGCCACATGCTGTAATAGCAGGGAAAGAGAAACGTAGAGGTCATGTGGCCTAGGCAAAGCCAAAAAGTGAAGGGACTGGCAGGGCTGGCCATGGCAGCCAGGACTCCTGCCTCCTGAGAGGCAGGCACTGGCTTATAATACTACTTTCTGAATGTTATTTAAAGGGACAACACAGAGCACACGCCTGCGCCTGCTGGGCTCAGTCAGTGGTGTTTGTGTGGCTCTTGCTTTTCTTCAAGAGTTTACCTTGGCTCTTTCCCTACGGCCTCACTGGCACCCTGTGAAAGGACTGCAGTGACCCTTGTCCCCTGGACACAGAAGGAGGGCCTGGAATAGACTGAGGAGTCAAGAAATGTGCATGCTCCAAGGCTAGCTAGCTGTGTTTTGCAGGCCTGCTGATGCCCAGCCATAGCTGGATGTGAGGCATGTGATAAGGGCCTGTCCCACTCCCTGTCATGTACCACACACCACAGCAGCGCTGTGCTGTGATCCCCTCCCTCACCTGTGACCCCACAGGCTGCACACACCTGCCCAGCCTGCCCTATAACCTCTTGGCTGTGATGTTGGGCTTCGTCCCAGGTGTGCTGCTGGGTATCTCTGCATTCCTGATGTATCCCTTTGAGGAGGCACCTGCTCACGCCTCCAGAATCACCCAGCCAAACACTGCCTTTGCTTCAGGAGTGCAGGTGCTGTGTCAGAGGTCTGTAGTAACCTGTAAAGAATGTTCAGCGGGCTGCTAAGGGAAAGGAAAGCTGGTGACTAAAAGACACCTGGCACTCCAGGGCTGTGCGGTCCATTTTCTCAGCGGGTCTCCTTCATTCTGTTCCCTGTCCCCTCCTCCGGACAGCATCACAGGGAGATGGTATGAAGGGGCCCATATCTGCAAAGATTGGGGAAAGCCTGGACATGAATAAAAGGCACAGCTGAAGGTCTGGCCTGCTTCAGGTCACTGCACATTTTCATTCGTTCCTGAAGCAAGCAAGGGCACATCCTTCCACAGGGAGTGGGGGCAAAGCCCACCTCCTTGCCTATGCTCTGCACTGGCTGGATGTGAAATAGCTCCAGGTCAGGGGGAGACATAGCTGCAAACGACCAGAGACTGATTTGAAACCTACCTTTTGGTATCTGTAGTCCACTTGCTTTCCACTTCTGTATGTTTACTGCTGGCATGAGTCATACAGAAGCTTTCCTCTCTTTTTCCTCCTTGCCTCTCTGAGCAGTTCAGAGGCCATGTGTCATCAACTGGTTCTGGATAAGAGCTAACTGCAAAATGTGGTAAATGAATGTTGGTCCTCTATTTCCAAAACTGGCTCACTCAGGGAGCTGGAAGCACACAGATCAAAATCCTCTTTAGTGCCTTCTCCATTGGGATTTCTTGAGAGTTCACATGATTGAAGATATGAGGGAAATCTGGTGGTCCTCAGGTCATTCTGTACCAGTGAACACCTGAGCTGTGTCTCTCCCCTGCCTCCCTGCTTGTTAGAGTCTTGGTCTAATGTTTGCAGAGGAGTAGGCACCCCTCTGTAACCCAGGCATCCTGTTTTGCCTGCCTAGAACCAGAACCTTGCAGCTCAGTGCTTTGTGGACTCAGCATCTCCACTACATCGTGGCCAACAGACATGCAAGCAGCTTCCCAGAACAGCTCTGTGTAAAATATTCAGCATCCTAGCAGGAGCAGGGTGTCTCCAGTACACGTCACATCACTTAGGTTCAGCTTAGCTCTAAGTCAGTGTTTACAGGTGGATTATTTTTAAGTAGAAATGCAAGTGAATCTAGTTCATGGATAGGTTCAAGTTATAAAGGAAATACACAAAGGTCATGCAGAATTAGGATTACGCTCTGCAGAAAGAAATTCCTTCAGTGCTCAGTATCTTGGCTAACTCATTCAGGACTAAAGTGCTGAGAAAAGTCCTAGAACTTCATCTTTCCTGCCTCTGGTGATAGAGGTGCTGGAGGAGATAGCAGGGTAGGGAATCTGGGCAGTCAGCATCTTCTTTCTCCTAAAAGAGACTGGACCAGCTTTCTTTACTTTCCCTCTGTAAACCTTAGCTTCCTTAGCCATTGTGGTGGGAAAACACATGGAATTAAGTAATTTTGTCTTCCCTCCTTCCCAAAGAACTTTATTTATTGTTTCTACTTTACACCTTGATTTCAGGATGTTATCCTGGATTCGGATGTTTAAGTGTTTTCCCATGCCTGCAGCCTCCCTGTAACCATACAAGCCAGAGATTAGGAGATACGTATCACAGCAGGAGATCTGGCACAGTGTTCGTCTTTTTTCCTCTACTTGGAAAGAACAGGGACAAATATTAGTTTGAGATGAAAGAGAATGTCTTCACATTGTTAGGAACAGGGCACTGATAATGGCTCTGCCTCACATGCTTGGCTAGGCTTGTGCCATACTGTGGGAGGCTGCCAAACTCGAGTTCAGCTGATCCCTTGCTATCTGCAAGGGAAGGCAGAGCCAATGCCCACTCAACGGGACTTTGTCCTCCCGATGGCAGGCAGCTTATGAAACGTCAGCCTTTGCGTGTGCTGGCATGGCAGGAAGGCTCTGGGCCACACAATAGCGGCGTTCTCCGCAGGCTCAGCTGGAAGAGGTTTACACAGAGTTAAACCTGAGCACTTTTCAGCAAGATCCCATCAGTTACTGGCAGAGCCTGAGGCAATGGCTTTGGGCTGGATGCACTTTCCACAGCATGAGTATGTGAGCAGTTGTGTGTGCATGCATGCACTTATATGAGTCTATACTTGCATGTGTGTTCTGTACGTGTAGGTTAAACCCCACAGGCTTTCAGAGCCGTTTACAATCACCCAGCACATTTCATTTCACCGTTCTTTGAACGGGGCACTGGGGAAGGCTGGCCCTGTCTGACCATGCCCTCCAGACACTGTGCCTTGGGCTGCTGCTATCGCAGCCCTCTCTGTGTTGCTGCCACAGACCTGTTTGCAGGGAGCACCTCTTTGCCAATGCCCTTAATCCTTTCCTGTTCAGAGATGCTTTCAAACTGTGAGAAAATACTGTTCTGGCTTCTGTAATCCTTTCAAAGGATGAGTTAACCGTTTGCTTAATGGCTTCATGTTTGGATCTGCTGCAGGCAGGATTGGGTGCACCTTCTGAGCACAAGTTGGCTCCATGGCAATTTATAAGTAAGGGTTAATAAGGAGGTGGGGCTCTGAAGAGTTGTCTGAGCTGGGACACCCACCTCTGAGCTTCATTTGTACTAACTGCTTGCAGAGAGAGCTCTGCCTTCAACCTGATTTGAGCAAGCCGGACAGGGTGCTTGGGAGAGCTCTCTCTGGCTAGTAGGAAAGTAATTCATTGGCGTGACTGTGGTTTCCCAAGCAATCTGCTCCTTTGTTGGAAATCAAACTAGCTGACACAGGCAAGGGGAAATGTTTGTTCAGTTTGAGATCAGAGGCTCTTGTTTTGAAAGCTTGGTTTTATCCTCAGTCCCAACTTCTCTCCATACACCATTAATCACTTGTCTGGGAACACAGAGTTTGAACTGTCTCCAGAGCTATACAAGCAGATTTGGTGGCTGTCAGTAGTACTCTGCAAATAAGTACCAGCAGGCAACTGTGTAAGTAAACAGCTTCTTTGGGAGCACCAGTGCCTTTCTCCACAGTTTATGTAGTGCAGCGGAAGGGCTCTGTTAGCTTTTGCAGGGACAGCCTAAGCAGCACACACCAGGCAGGGAGAATCTGCAACTTCCAATTGACAGTTTTACCACCCGCTTTGCTGCAGCTCAGAAAGAGCAGGATTTGTATCAGGAAGCCGGGAAACCAGCTGTGTCGCAGAAACAGCTGTGCCATGACATCAGCTTTGTCCCTCAGTGTCTGTGTTTCAACACAGGCTTTAATTACACAAGTGTGAACTCACCTTACCTACGGGGCCAGCATTCTTACAAAATGGATTGTGCCTGCTAGAGGAAAGGCATGGTTTTAGGATGAATGAAAATTCTATTTTAATAGAATAGGTAGGCTTCTACAGAAAGGCATTCTGGTGCAACTGAGAGTAACATATGTTTTGAGACCTTGACAACTCTTCTAAGTATTCCCCCTAGAAAATATTTTTATGACCATTTACATGGAATATTTCAAAATTTCTTTTGTACATATATGTGTGGTTGAAATGTAGAGAAAAGGAATGTATTTTCCCTTAAAAGTGTTCATTTCCATTAAAAAGGTATTTTTCTGCTAAGTAATACCTGTTGTGTTGTGGGTTTTTTTTCCAGCTGGACAACACTACGCAGCCCTCAGGGGCCTGATGCTATTGGGCAAGACTCAAATTATTGAACCACCAAGGATATAAATAAATGCTGCTAAATGGCTTAGCTCAATGGCCTTTGCCCTTCCTGGGGGATGGAGCTCATCTTCCATCAATATGATTAGCGGAGGAGATTGTGTATTGATTAATTGTCCAGACCCATTTCTCATTAGCTGGCAGTAGCCTGTGATGCGTGACCTTTTCCACCAAGTCAGAGCAGCACGTTTTATTCCCTAGTGGTTGGGTGCCCAAATCCTTCAGGCTCTCCAAGGTCCACGGTGACAGATTTGATAGCTCTCATGGAGGATAAACAACCCCACATCCTCCTCCAGGAGACCTCTGGGGCAGAGCTGAAGCTGCTTGGTGGGTAATGGGGGAACACTCTGCAGCTCCCTTGCCTCTCTAGGAAAAAGCATCCCTAGCACACAGAACATAGTGAAAAAGAAGGACAAAAAGCATCCCAGAGTGCAGGTGTGCTCCGAGGTGGGCACACCGCTCACCCGTGGGACCGTGCATTGCTGAATAGGTTTAATCACCCCATCTGGGCATTGTCGGTAAAATCGGCGTTTTCCTGCCAGGGCTGGAGCGCAGTCAGCTGGGCGTTGCTGCTTTCCCAGGGAGGAACTCGCAGTCCCACGGGCGAGGGAGTGCTGGTGCAGCTGGATGGGGCCCCAGTGCTTCCAGCACAGTGTGTCCCCAGGTCTCCAGCTTCCAGAGCTGGCACCTCTCACTGCCTATTGTGTGCACGGCGGGGGAAACCTGTTAACCTGTTCCTGATCTTCACAACAACACCCGGGCACTGCTGCTGCGCTTGGACGGATATTGCTTTTTCCCAGCTGAGCCTGGCTCTGGGTCAAGTGGGATAAGGAGCTGGAATTCACAAGCTCTATTCCTGTTGCTGCCATGCAGCATGACCTTGAGCAAGGCCGACTGGAGGCAAGGGGAGATGGTCCTGTGACAACAATGCCCTTTGCTGTGCTGTGACAATTTGCTCCTTGGCCCAGCAAGAGGGAGCATCGTGTCACTCATCTTAGACAACACAACCCTCTCTGTCTGAGATTGAGACTCTGTGGAGGAAACACACATTTTCTACCTAAGGAATGCTACCCAACGGTGCTGTGCTGAAGAGTGTGTACCCAAGCTGTGGGCAGGACTGTGGTTCAGATGGGAGGCTCAAACACTTGGATGACAGTGCTGAAGAAGATATGTCCATCATTTCTGCCTCCTCCTGTGTTGTCTAAGGCAGCTCAGTTAGGCTGGGAGATCTACAATGGAGGCACATTGACTGAGCTCCCCACCTTCCTGGCAGCTCTCAAGTGCTGCCAAGGGGCAGGCAACAGAGGTGTCTGGAGCTGGCTTCTGTCAACAACAAGAAGCAGGTTATCTAACCTCTGTACCTGTGATGTACGACGCAAGCAGTAGTAGCTGCCTGCTTCCTGGAGAATTGAGATACTTAATTCAAACTTGTAATTGCTGCCTTGAAGTAAAGGCCATTGTATATTCTTGCCTTGTGTTGCTACAGCCTGCTTTGCTGCTTTAAATCAGCAGGCCACTTCACAGCTGGGATATGGGTAAATCTAAATTGGGATTACAGTTTCTGTGCTGCTGAAATCTCAGATCTCTTTTCGGGATTTCAGGTTTTCAGTGTACAGAGGAATGCACTCAGGTCACCCCTACCATACGTTCTGAGCAAACAGAGCAGAGTTTATCAGGCACAACCAAGTTCTTCCCTAGAATGGCTTAATTTGGAGTTCAAGAAAAAGCTTCTGGAATAGCAACAAGAAGGAGAGAAAAACTGAACCTAGAAGAAAATGAAAAGAAGAGCTAGGGAGGGACGTCCTGAGGTCAGATGACAGGGAAGCATGAGCCCATAAACCTGGAAAGAAGAAGAGGCTGTGGGAAGCACTGCAAAGGGAAAGGAGAAGAGACAAAACAAAGCTATAGAGACCAGCAGCAGCACCAGGAGAACAGGTCTATGTGAGCAAGAACATTTTAAGAAAAATCCTGTTACAAAGGGGATCTGGAATTGAAAAGGCATTTGTCAGGAAAAGAGAATAAGCCAGTGATTCCTTTCATGTTGAGACAAACGAGGGAGCTAGATTCCCACTGAAATGGAAGAAGGGTGACTGCAGATACTGCTCAAGGCACTTTACATACCTCAGCGAGCCATGTCCTAAGAGAAGAAGGGCAAATCCATGGCCCAGACATTACAGATTCTTTGGGAACTCCTGCCAGCAAGCAGTGTGTTTTCTCTTTGAAATCATCCAGAGAAAGAGGACCCTCCTTGGCAGCTCGAGTGTGCATGTGGAAGAACACAGTCCACCTGGAGCGAGACACCCGAGACAGGCTTTAGACTAAGACATAAGGAGGAGGGCTTGGGATTTTGTCTGGGCTTTTGAGTTGGGAACTGTGTAGTTTCCATCCTGGCTTTTCATATTTAGTTGAAGGAAGAGCATAGATATTATAAGACACAATGACAACTAAAGGAACATATGAGAGCAGGAGTGTAATACCAATTTGAGCAGGAAATCTATACTCTATCCAAGATTATGTAACCAATGTATATGGGAAACTCGGAGAATCAATGGAAACGCCTGAATGCTGAGACCTCATGAGCAATATGCGGACTGTGTATACTAGGAGGACTTTCAGGGGCTGGATGGACAGCTGGCATGGCTGGACCTCTGAGATGAAAAGATTTGTGCTGGTCAGAGGAGCAAAGACCAGTGGAGTGTGTGGTAATAGTGCCTGTGCATTATGCTGTTGAGTGTGAAGGTGAAAGCAGGAGCAGAGGTGATAAAACAGATTTTGTCTGGGTTCCAATCAGCTTGAGGAAAGACAGCTGTAGTTCTGCTGCTGTTATCCAAGGTTGTGTCTGGATACTGATGATGGTCGCTTATGTTTTTAGAATGATATGCAGGACCAGGGATTGCCATTACTACAAGTTTTAACTTTATACATGGAGAAAAAATTGCTCCTAACATAGACTGGGCCTTGGATTTCTAGAATGCACTGCCTGACATTCCTTCACTAAAGAGGCAGCAAACTAACCACAGCTGCTGTTGTGTTGACCTGGTCTTGACAGCCAGTGAGACATTGCAGAACAATGTGGCAGAAGATAACTTTTAACCTTGACTGTGCACAGGCTGATTCTATTTCAATTAAATGGAAGAGTAAATATCATGGGGCCATAGCTAAGATTTTTGAGCCTCCAAACATTGGTGGTCAGAGAAGTTATAAGACTGAACTGATGAAGAAATTTGAGTTAAAATTCTTAAGTATTTGTATGTGGAAGGCATTCAGGCTCACTATGGCAATAGCAATCTTTCTTTCCCAAACAAAGAGCAGGAGGAGACTGTATAGAAAATGTGGCTGACTGGAGAAAAAAATTCCTCAGTGAAAAATGGGAGTGGTCAGCAAAGAAATCTACATTGCAGAGGTCACAAACTTTAGAGGAAAAAGACACATCAGTCAGCAGAAATCCAGGTGAGATATACCTGGCAAATTTGTTGAACGAAGTTCTTTGTAGAGGTGAAAAGAACAGGCAAGGCATCAGACCTCTGTGCAGTGCAGATAAGATCAAGGCATTCTTCAGAAACCACAATTTTGCTTCATTTTGCTGGAAAGATGGTGCAGAAGAAGGGGATTACAAGTTGATGGTTAAAAGTTTCTAGAAACACAAACAATCTCATCAGAGGTCAAGGCAAAATTTGCAAGGTTTGTTCAGATCAGAAAGTTCCTGGAGACAGATCAAGTGGTAAATCCAATAGCACTGATATACAATCAACCTGTGCAGATGGAGATTGGATGGGGACCAGACAGTTGCCTAGTATCAACAATTTTACCTAAATTTACTTAAGGAACAAAAAACGGGAGGTAGTTACTTACAGACCCAAGAGTTTATAACAGCTTTTCTTTTTATCCTAGACAAAATAGGAAGAATTAAAGACATGGAAGTGCACAGACCATGAGGCAAAATTCGATGTAGCTGTATGAAAGGTATTTTTTATTATTTTTATATTTGGATAGGAGATGAAATTATTTTTAAAACACTGATTATGTGGTATATGAAAGATATCTGGGTTTCACAGAGACTATTTGGGAAGTTGTGAAAGCAGGGGAGTGCAGGGATACACACTTGAACTCAAAAGAGGGTAACAAATTGCTTAATGAAGAGATCCTGAAACATAAAGTTGTGGGCAATTGGTAATGAAATTCCTTAGGGACTGGTTTTGGCACCAGCTAGTTTCATATCTTCACTGATGACCTTGGATAAAAAATGTAAACGTTAGCTGAGGAGACAAAACAAAGAAGCATCGCTGATACAGAGAAAGGGAAAAATACCTTCCAGAAGAGTTGGAAAAGGTGAGACAAATTTCTAACAAGTGGAAAGAATGGCACTAGGGTGATCTGGACAAAAAGAGAGGTGATGGTAGAAGTCTAGATGGTCTTTGCTTTTTTTAGCCTAGCAAAAGGAATGTTAAGAGGGCATATGATTGCTGCCTATTAATACATCAGATGGGTAAATCCCAATGAAAGGGAACTGCTATTTCAGCTAAAAGGCTGATGAGTACTGGCATGAGAACATATATGCATCACCTGCTTAAAATAGAGGCTAGATACTAAGAGGTCATTTGAACCACAATAACAAAGAAGCTTCCTTCTAGCCACATTTAAACTGTTTTCAGACATATGCCATAAAAAAATTAGCTCTGGAGACAAGCTCTCTCTCTCCCTTGAACAATCTCAAACAAGCTTAAGCCCTTCCCTCTGCTCTGTTGTGGGAAATGTAAGCTAAGCCAAGCTGTAGGCAACTTTTAATTCCTGCTGCAGGTCAGTCCCTGCCTCCTTTCCAAACATCACAGATTCAAGGTCATGTTTTTTTGCCCAGCTTTACATGAGCCATGAAATACAGTCCCTGGTCTCATTGCTCCTGGGATTTGAATACATACATAGGTGGCTCCTGTCAGCACACAGAAGAAGCTTCTGTGCTGACTTTCCCAAAAATGTGCATATTTGGCACAGCTTTCGCCACTGTGCACTCCCTGATACAGGTGGGGATGTTACCACAGCTCCTGCAGACAGTATTACATGAGGTAAGGGAAATAAACACATATGGGTATATGGGTTAAGCAGGATGTCTTGCACCCCCTAAACATCTTTTATCTTCCTTTTTCATTTTTCTCCTGAACTTACACTACCTATATATGGAGTCAGTTGGCTCATCCCTACTGTCAGAAAACAACACTCCAGGATCCAAACCCCAGAGGAGAGTCTGAGCTGTGTTTCTGGGCTGCCTGTGGAGGCCTCATGACAGAGTTCTGTTGCCTGGCACCAGACAAAGCCCTAAGGGGAAAAATAAGCCCCCAGGAAGCATAAGGATAGAGGAGAACATTGGTCACAAGTCCCTTGATGTGACTGATGTGGTCAACTCCACCTGTTTAGCTTCCACTCAGAAATGTTCTTCTTTTGTTCAAGGAACTGCTCTTTGTCATTTTGCTAGCTTGTACAAACGTGACCTGGAAACACAACTTCCAAAAAAAGGTTTGGAATCACTTGACTGCAGGCATCTCCCAGTGGTGTGACCTATGTGCAGACACAGTGGCCAGCAAGTGGTGTTCCTGCTGAGGCCTTTTCTTGCACCAAAACAACAGCTGAAGCAGTGGCTCCTGTGTTGACTTCTCCATATGCTGCTGTTTGATGCTCTCAGAAGTTGAAAATTATTTCCCTGTTTTCTGAAAGGGACACACTGAAACATCAGCTTCTAAACTAATGTACTATACTGCTTTTACCAGGTTCCCTTAGGGGACAATGATACTTCTGATTTCTTGTGGAGCACTAGAAGATGTCTGCCTGTGTCATTATTTCCATGTACTATTCTGCTTGTCCATGCAAGATCACAGAATCACTTTGCAAGAGGGGGTCTGTGTATCTACCTCTAAATGTGTCTTTTTGTATGTCAGAACCTGTGTGCATCAGGGAATGGGTCCTATTTTGTATCTCTGTATGTTTCTGAGCAGGTTCAAGCCTCTGTACCAAGGACATAGGAAAGATAATGAGGATGAAATCCTTATGCTGACAAGTTAAAGAGCTCTAGAAATGTGGCTGGAATAACCCTTCCACTCTAATAGCTCAGACTAGAACTGTTCATAGTGCACAGATGGGGAATGCTGGGATCACACCAAATGGTCTTGATCACATCTTAGGTCTTCAGATATTGCACCACTGGGCATGCTCTCCCTTTGCAACAGGCAGATGCTGGGTGTGGAGACCTTCACACCCTGGCATTGGGGTGGCAGAGACCCCACCAGACAGAGGGTGGCTGAAAGTGGGAAGTGTGTTTTCCAGCTGAGTTCCTTGTCTGGGACAGCTCTGCTACCCAGAACAATGTCTTGCTCCCTTCCTTCTGCCAGATGTTGGGCACAGCCACTTGCCAAAAAATCACTGGCTGAGAGGCTACCTCTTCTAGGAAAAGCATGCATCACAGGCTGGGGTTACACCAGCAGCCAGAACTTGCCCCTTTTCAGGCACTGGCCAAGCCTTCTAAAGTCTCTTCTTCCATGTGGAGGGAGAAGGAAATCACCGTGGTGAACACCAGCTAAGACTCACCAACACCAGTTCCCTTTCCCCAATGCTCAGCTGCCAAGAAAGACAGGGGAGCAGAGTGCCCAAGGGACAAGCCTAGGGGTGATGAGAGTAACCAGAGAGGTAAGCAAGAAAGTGACAGGAGCACTCTGTGTGTTCCTGGTATCTTGTGGACCTGCTGGCTCAGGGCTTGTGGTCATGTTTAGTACCAACAGGCTCTTGGGAGCATGCAGCTCCACCAAGTGATAAGGAAACAAGCCTTTGGCTGCACCCTCCATGGAGGGCTCCGGTGCACGCGAGGGACACCTCCCATGGGGCAGGGGTGGCCGAGGTCCTGATGGGGAGCTGGCCAAGGCATGTCAGCCAGAGCTGATATAGTCTTAAAACGTGCACTGTTCCAACTGGCCTATGAAGAACTTGCAGGAGGTGAAGGAAAGAAGGGAGCCCTTTGTCACTGCACCGGGAACAAAGGCTGGTCTGTGAGCCTGAGAATAATCCTGACCCAACCAGCATCAGCTGCTGCTGTTTCTTCCGTCATACTGACAATGCACAGTTGCAGGGTTTCTTTCCCTGTGAGGAGAATGGGATTTAGTGATACCATAAGTTAGTCAAACAGCAGCCAAGATACCAATTCAAGTCCCCGTTCAATGGATGCAACGTTTGCTTTGTGCTGTTTTTCTTCCACTTCCTGTATTTTGCACCAAGCCTCATTTCCTCTCCCTTTTTCTCTGTAGCACAAGCGCCGTAAATGCACACACACACTTTCACTCCTCTCCCTTCCATTTACCTCCTGTTTTGGAGGAAACAGCTGCGTATTTATATTGCTAGAGAGATCAAATGTTTTTGCCAACACAGCTCTCAGAGAAACAAACAATGTGAACCACCAAAATCACCACTGGTGTGGATCAGCAGTGTCTTGTCCACTCAAATGAGTGGGACAATGCACCTTGCTCTTTCAGGCTGCCAGGGTCTTGGGTAGACACTGGATCAGCATCTTCCAGTAAGTTTCCTCTGGGGTTGGGAGAGAGGCCACAGCCAGTCCCTGCTGGGGGCTGGTCATGGCAGGGAACACAAGCAAGGAAGCCAGGCTGAGTGACGCTTGGTTGCTGGCTGGTGACCTTGTGTTGCCATTAGATAACCCCTGGAACAGGAGCCAGCCAGGAGCTCCACGTGCAGGAGCTAGCTGAGGGGAGCTGTCCCTGCCCTTGCCACCCATCCACACTGGGCAAAGGGGTCCCTTCACCTGTCTGCTGAAAAAGGCAGTCCTGATCCTGTGGCTCCCACTGGCAGCGCCCCAAGGTCATGTGGCTGCCACTGTCCTTGTGGCACCTGTAGCAGTGAGCACTTGGTGCACAGAGGCAGGTGCTGAGCTACAGCTTCCCTTTTCTCTTGAGCTGCTATCCAGATGTGAAGATCACTCTCTGAAGTTTCCTCTCCATCACAGATGTGCTTATTGTCTGCATGGTCTGGAAGAAGGCACACTGTTGGCCTAGATTTTGTCTCTGTCTGCAAGCCACTTGCTTCACTGCTTCCCATTGGTGCATATTCCTGTAAAATCAGGGCAGTTCTGGCTGACTCTCTGAAGTTCTAGAGATTGGCCACATATAGAGAGACAAGCTGGGATGTGTACAGCTTGAGCTGGAAAATCTCTCAAGGATCTCTCTTATTCATGACTTCAAGGGTTAACCAATGTCCAGACTGAAGCCAGGAAAAAAATCTTTGCTCTGGCCAGGTAGGGAAGAATTGTGGGAATGTGTCTTGGTTGCCCAGGATTTCATCTGGCAGATATAGTCCTGCTATTGCAAGGAGCTGGGAACTGGCACTCCTGCTCTTACAAGCTTTTGTTTGGAAAAGTTCCCATCAGTTAGAGGTGCTGGGGAGGATTTCTTGGGAGAGAGAAGGGGCGGAGTTTGCATGTAATAAACATGAAAGTGCCTCCTTATTGACCACAGGAAGGCCTCTGTCCTGCAAATTAATAACTGAATTATTGAGTAATCTCTGATGGCCAGACATACCAAGAAAACATCAGAGCAGAAGGCTGGAGGTCTTAAAGCTCCAGAGGAGCTCTTGGGGCTATGGGAAGCAGCAGAGGAAGGTCAAAGACCATTTCATTCAGTGCCTGCACAAAGTGTGAGCAAATAAAAAGATCTTGAGAAACAGTCCTATATCTTACACTGGCTGGCTCTGATGTGCTTGATGGGTTTGGTAGTTTTAGGGGAGGAGAAAGGAAAAGAGGAGCATAGCCAGTTCCCTTATGGAAGACCAGCCCATGACTGGAACTGAAAACAGGGACTGCTGGAGTGCCAGAACTAACCCTGGCTGTGCCAAGCAACACAGTGCATCCCCCCCAAAAAACATGGCTATGCTGGGGTGTATAGTGTCCTGAAACTGTTTGCAGAGATGGGAATCCACAGCACTGCAAGAAAGAGGGCTAGGACCTGCAGAGCAGTGTGTGGATAAAGGATGACTGCCCACAGACCTGTGGGCCCTGCACAAGCCACGCAAGCCACAAAAATCTGAACGTGGCTGGATACAGTTGATGCTGTAATAAGATAGTGCATGAGACTGGATCCAGTTTAGCAGGGCTGTGGTAGAGCACGCAGCAGAGAAGAGATTCAGTTTGATGGCTGCAGATGCCTATCATTGCCAGTAAAATGAAGGAATGGACAAAATGGGAAATTATCCTGCTTATTCTGAAAAAGACCCCAAGAGGGGCCTAAACTGGCTCAGAAACTTGCTACACAGCTCATCTCCCAGAAACCCTGCTATCACAGTGTCAAGAAGCTCTCCAGTGCAGGGCAGCTGTGACGTGACAGTGTAATGTCATGTGTGTAAATACAGACACATATTACAGCTATTAGAGAGTTTTACGTATGTCTGTATTAATGTGTATGTTTGCTAATGTATGCATGTATGTGTGGCACACAGAAATCTCTTTCAAAGAGCCTGAGGCTCTGAACAACCCCAGAATCACTGACAGCCCCAGAGGGGTGTGCTCTGTGCCCTGGGAGTGAGGGCATTGCAAAAGGGAGCCCCTAGGGCGCATAGCCAAGGGCAGAGCAGCCCAGGGTAAGTTGAAGCCAGTACTGCCTGGCCAAATTTAACATGCTTCTTGTTGCCTAATCTGTAGGACTCTACCCAGGGAGTTCTGAAAAAGTCTCGAGCTGTGGTATACACGTGTGGAGGGCAGAGCAGTATCTTACTTGAGTTAACAGTACCATCACGTGTTAACCTAGGCAGGAGTGTGCTTTTGTCACCGTTATCATCAGGGTGTGAGTGCTTACTGGAAAGCTTCCTTATCCTGGAGTGCAGAATCTAAAGGGAAGCAGTTGAATTGCATCCTCAGCTCCCCTGGCTTTGGCACACATAACTAAGCTCCCCATTGCTTTAGCAGAGAGTTGGACACAGAGCAGAACAAGGAGGGTGTCTCTCTTGCACAGTGTGGTGACACCCAGACCAGTTTCACAAAGTTCAAAAGGAAGAATAGAGGAAAAATAGCAGCAAAACCTTTCTTGAGCTGTGGCCAGAATCTGTCCAAGAGGGAACTTCAGGTGCCAGTTCTGCTGAGAGGTCGTGTCAGCATGCTCAAGGTCAGATTCCTGTCAGAGGTGGTTCTGCTGGATGCAAGATGATCTCCAAGTTGAGTCTGAAATGGTGGTGGTGGGCAGTGGGTGTGCCTCCACCTTGTCCAGCACTGCCAAGACTGTGGAATTTTTTCTCATGGAAACTATCAGGCTGGGAGCATCCTTGAGCATGGACATAGCTTTCCTCAGTAGAGAAGGTGGATGGGGGCATTCCTTTGCCGTGGAGAGTTGGGGAGTCAGGAGGAAAACATTTCCTTGTTGGTCGCCTTCTGCCCCAGCTCCAAGTCTGCATGCTGGCTGTACTGTCCCTGCAATTTAAGGTTTGTTTGACCAGCAGGGAACCACCAAAGAGTGTGTTCAAGATAAAGACAAGTCTTATTGTTTGTGGAAGAGGAGGTCAGACTGGATCCAAGGAGTGGAGGAAAGACTTGGTCTGAAGTTCATTACCTTCATGTAACTCAGGGTGGGTCAGAGCCTTGAATGTGCAGGGCAGAAAAGAGATTAAGTGAGGAAGAGTGGAAAAGGTAAAGCCACAAATATTTAAAGGCCAGGAAGAGAACATTCTGCTCAGCTGCCTGGACAGAGGTTTATGATTATTTCCTATGCAGCTCAGTCGTGTTATCCACTGTGAAAAATCATTGGCCGTGGAGATATCTGATAAGAACTGAGCTGGCATCAGTTGGAAGAACAAAATGTCAAGAATGCATTGCACTGCACCCCCACTTTTACCAGCAGGCAGGAGATTGGTCTGGGAACACTGTGTTGCTCACCCTTAACTTTAATTGCCCTGCTTGCCTAGCTTCTTTACTGCCTCCTAATGAATGCAAATATGATGTTCTGAGATTTGATCTTCTTCTGCGAACCCCTGCCCTCCTGTCTCTCACCCCCTGACCTACATCCCCTAATGCATGGCCTTGGCTGGTGATGGGAGGTCTGGGGAGCTGGGAATGATGTGACTACAGAGGAATACCTCTAATTTGGCTAGCTCTGCACTCCTGTGCCAAGGGTGACATAGCTTTCCCCAGAGAGGAGAAAAAGGTTGCCATTTATGGCAAAATCTATCTCCTCCCAAGTGCTTCACAGCAAAGCAAAACAAAAATCCCCTTCCTCACTTATTTTGGCAAGAAAAGGGATACGAGATGTGGGTTGCTGAACAACCATGACTATCCATGTTACACAGAAGATGTCAGGAACAGGCACCAGGAGGAGGAACAGCTTCAAGGGGAACCAATGGACTGAGGTGGGACACATTGTACAAAAGCTCAAAGGCTTTTCTTCTCCTGCTCATGCCACATCTCCTTCCATAAAACCTACCCCTCACCTCTATGGGACTGTAGAGCTGTGTCACCAGCACGCTCAGGGGGTGCAGAAGCTCATCCTACAGATGTGTGAAGAGCTGTGTTTCTAACAGTAGCACACACATGGCAACTGAAGACACTTTTGTTCCTCAGTAAAGTGGGACCGGCCTTGTTAGGGCAGAATCACTAATGTTAGCCTGAAACTCAAAGAGGGACTGACCTCCCTTTTCCTGCTCAAGATTTGATAGGCATGAAGCTGTGAAAGAAAACGCTTTTCTTTTCCCCTTCCTTTCTCAAGCTTGACCGTACCAAGGTGTCTTTCTCGAGACTGACTTGGGAGGCTTTGCTTCCCCCATCCCTGGTGAACCATCACATACTCACGGTCCAACAAGGCATGTCCTAAACTGCTGCTCAAATCTGCTGGAAATTCAGTTAATTTCGGTGAAACTCTGGGTGGAATACATGTCTCTCCCTGTGTTGCAGGACATACAATGCAATTCCTGTCCCTGGAGGCTGCTGCATGCTTCCCAAACTGCTGCTGGAGGGTATCCAGAGCCAGCTCCCTGATCTCCCTTAGGGCACAGCTGGGATGCTGAGCTGCTGGGGCTTAAGCCCCAGTGACACCTTGGGAGCAATAGCATTGGTGAGCTCTCCCTAGACAGCAGGACAAGCCTATTCAAGCCTGAAAGGTGGTCAGGCAAAAGAGTATTTATGTAGCTATATTTATACAGCTGTAGCTCTAAGACATCTGTGGGCATGTATTTAAGCAGCTAGATCTTGCCTGAATGTTCAGGTGTTAATATTCCTCTGATATGAGTGAATACAGGACAATCCTTAAGGACAACACGAACAGAAAAGTCCTGACATGGTTGCACACCACGTGCGTGTGTTCTGGGGAGGGGGGTTCATGGATATTGGCTGAGAATCCAGCAACCACATGCATGCAGCACTGAGTGGAGAGATTTGTGTGGGAGGTATCTCAAGGATAAGGCCCTGAGAGCAGGAAGAGGTTCAGGGTGCTTCTTCCAAATTTGGTTGTAATTTGGGGATCTCACCCATGGCATGACAAGGGACCCTGCTGACACCATTGCAAGTTCCTTGATTCCCGTAATGACACGTGGGGGTTTAAAGATGTGTATCAGTTCAGGCAGCTGATTACAAAAACACACAGAAATCCAGAATGAAAAAGAGGAAGGCTCGGGCAAACTGTAGCCATCTGACTGCCTCCAGAGGAGGTAGTGAGGACTCTGCCCTGACTGCTCTGTCTGTGATCAAAATAGACCTTCCCCAGCAGATCCTGAAGGGGGGTCATCCCACTATTAAGTTTTCTTTCCAATCATACCTTCATTATTTCCAGGTGATCACACTGTTCCCCATAGTTTGCTCTGACTGCCAGCTGTGCAGCTGAGCTGTTCCTGACCCCTGGCCTACAGCAATTAGAAGGCTTTGCCAGAAGCCTTCAAGTGGTATCTGTTGCTTTGGGAGTGATTTGTCCAAGATGGTCAATTTTCAGTGTGGAGGAGAAGGAAGGTCACTCGGAAATGTTTGCTCCAAGGAAAAACTCCCTTCATTTCTATTTTAATCTCTCTGGGGATTAATTGCCTCCTAAAAAAAGCCTGGAAGAGCAGAGAAGTAAGAGCATGTAGGCAAGCACATGTGATAAGGATAGGCTGGGGACAACCATGTTTCAGACTGGCTGTTATACAGATTTGCTTTTAGAAAGTATTTTGTAAAAGGGAAAAAACATTAAAAAGGAACAGAAAAATGTGTCTGGATGATTAGCTGTAGATAGAACTTAAAAAACCAGCAGAAAATACCCTAACTGGAAAGAAAAAGCCCAGGTGTCTGCTGAGCACTCCCTTTCCCTTCTCCTCTGCCCATGGGCCCAGCTTTGTTTGCTGGGGCAGCACAGAGCTGTGGGAAGACTATTCTCAGCCATTTCAGGTTGTAGCTTGACAATGTAGTAAACCTCCTGCCATCAAATCAAACACACCCGAGCCATGCCATACACAGGGCAGATAAGTATAAACTTGTTGGTTTGAAATACTTTTTGAGTTTTTCAGACAATAGTTCTTGCACAGCCAAGTTTCATGCCTGTGGTGCTGGTTTTTTCTCTGGATCAGGTGCTGATTCTCCCACTCATGGGATGAAGCCATCAAGAGCACCACACAACAGAAAGGAACCCTGTCACGATGCCTCAGCCAGACCAGATTTAGAAGGATGGGTAACGCAGGAGGGCATTGGTTGGATGAAAACTATCAGATCGTCACCACAGAATACCTATCACCAAAGATATGTGTGGATCTGGCAGGTGTTGTATGAATGAAGGGTTCCAGGAGGTTATGTGAAAGCCAAGTCATCAAGGGGTGTCACAACTGAGCTGGGTCAGTTTGTCTGGGCAAGGGCCACCACAACTACTTTGGCCAGTGCTGTTGCTGGGTTGTGTGGAGCTGCATCCTCCACAGCAGTGCTCCTGTTGACTTCTTGGCCGACCCCCATCAGGCCCAGCTCTGTTTAGTTGTGAAACCGACACTCGTATCCTATGTGCAGCAGGTATGAAGACCAAAGTAAATAAGCCTCAATAGAAACCACACTTGTTAGGGATAGAACACGTGTTAGATTTCATAATTCACCTTGGGACTCGTTCGCTGAAGGCTGCTCTGAGCCCATTAGCACTGATGTCTATTTTTAGCCCTGATTCCTGTCAGCTATGAGTCCTAGTCCATGAATGTGACACGCTGTCAAGAATCCCTTCTTTTTACCCTTTAACATTTGAAAAACAACTGAGGGGTTTTCTTCTGCTGGCTGTTCAATGTTTTCTGCCACAGTAAAGGGAAAAGCTGAGCTGCTGTGCCTGTGGAGAGGTTTCACATTCCTCATGGCCGATGATTTTCTAACCAACCCTGACTTTCTGGCTTATTTCAGCACATCAGGGATCCAGTTAAGCAAGCACATAGGATATGGGGGTGTTGGCTAGGCAAACCTCTGGGAGGTGACACCAGCCTTCCCAGGCATGCTCAGGAAGCACAGCTGTTTTCCAGCTACAGTTGGAAAGTTCTGGTGGCATTTCGCTGGAGGATTTTTCAGTATCTCCTTCCTGATCAAATCTCCCCTCTGGGCTATTTGAACTGGCTGTTTGCCGGTCAGCAGCACAAGCCTCCCAGAAGCAGAGGGAAAGCTTTGTGTACCATGCAGGAAAATGTGGGGCCTCCTAAAGTGAAAGGAAGCACACAAATGCAAGATTCTACAGCTGCTATTACCAGAGCTGGGCAAATCAGCCATTTTTTCCTTTCCAGCCTTCTGAAGAGTCAGAAAGCTTAAAGGTTCATGCAAGTGAAGATGTTACTGTGCTTGGAAAGCCAGATGAAAGAAGCAGGGAGACAGATGATCTCATGAGAGCAGAGATGAGTGTGAAGAGAGGGATTTCTATCCTTCCATACAGGGAGTAAAAACTTTCCACAGATACAGACCTTCTGCCATACTTTTCATCAGCAAAGCTCAGGAGTCTAGAGGCCCTTGGGGTGGCACATGGAATGATGGGGAAAGAGAAGGAGGGCTGCAGAGATTGGAGGAGAGGTAGAGGAATAAAGCAACATCTGAAGCAAGCGCGGGCAGGATCTGAGCAAGCCTGCAGCAGTGAGCTGTGGGAGAGCACAGAAGGGGCTCCAAGCATTGGTACGATTTAGGAACTGAAGGAGTCTCTACAGCTGTGACTGTAAGCTATGGAAGGTCCCTGGGATGCATGTTCAAAGCCAGACTCCTGGGAAGCCTATCCACAGAGCTTTACTGAATATAATTGTTTATACATTTTCACCTAATTGGGGTTAATCTGCTTTCTACTTTGGCTAATCAGCTGGTTCAGAGGCCTAATAGGTTGGAGGGAGATGTCTTGCCCTCCTCCTGTTTTCAAGGCCATAGAGTCAGGGGCAAGCAAGCACTGTGGAGGGGCTCAGAGCTGCCTCCTTTCAAGTCTGCCAGAAAAATGCTTTATCCCTTGAGGAATGGTGGTGGGGACCAGCTCCCCAGGAGGGACTAGTGTCTTTCTTCTTGCTAATTGGCAGATCTTGTGAAAACGAAGGATTACTGGAAAAAAAAAACCCAAACAAACCTCCTGTGCAAGAGCCCAGCACTGAGTGAGGTAACTACTCTGTAGAAGTCTGCTTGCTGAGGCTCCCACATCCTGGTGGGTACCATTCTCAGCTGACCCTATGTCTTGCCCTCAACCTTCTGCCTCAGACCCCCACCCCCAGCAAAGGATACGCATGATTCTGGCACAGACATCTGGTGTCCATCCACTCAGGCACTGATACTATTTCGGATTCCTTTGCTGGGTGGTGAGTCATGGGCATCTCATGCAAAATCTTCCATGTCACTTTAGGCTAAAGGAGATGGTGTTGCCATCATAAGCACATCCTGCCCTTTGAGGGTGGGAAAAAAAGCCAGGGTGAGCTCAGCCATGTGACGAGAGCTCAGTGTGCTAAAGGGAACCTGCTGTAAATGCTGTCTCTAATTACTGCTCATTACTTGGCTTGTGAGTATTGACCAGCATCTAGGGCCAATATAAAACATCCTCCATTGCCTTCTCTACCACACCAGTCCTGCTCCCTTTCCCAAGCATTGGAACCCCATTCAGAGCTGCCTAAGCCCCTTACCCAGGCAAGGAGGTCACAGCAGGGTGAGGCTTTAACATCAGTCAGTGCTTGTCCAGACTTGGCTTGAGTAGTTTTCTTTTGGAAGATGACAACTTAAATTGGTGAGCCACAGCGTGAAGTGCAAGAAATGCTCCTGGACTGGTGTGAGATGTCCAGGTGAGGTGGAACTCCTGAGCAGCAACTGTAGCCAAAAAGCATTCCTGCAAGTTGCAATCTGGAAAGGAGCCTCAACTACACTGCAGCACAAGGCCAGCCCAGCAAGGAGCCCTCGGAGCCACAGGGCAGGGGGTCAGCTCTGGCCTCAATGTGGTGAGCGGCAGCTGGACCTTCAGGGGTCCCTCCTCACCTACACCTTGGAGTCTTAGTGAGAAGCTCACTGCTAAGGCTGTTAAAAGCTGAAATGTCGGGGAGAGTAACAGGACCTTTTTTTCTTTTCTTTTGCCAGCATCCGACAACCAACACTGATTTTGCACCTTCACTGCAGTGGGTCTCAGGCACTGACCAAAATGTTTAAGGAAGTGTAATGCCCGAGTCAAGGAAGTGACACGTCTGGGTGAACCAAGTGTCATTTCTGCATCACTGCTCAGTCATCATCAGAACCAGTACCATACACCCCACCTTTTTTTCTTCCTCCCTTAGTGCAGCTCATCATCTCCCCAACTGGGATCACCTCACGCCCAGTTGCACGAATTCAACTGTTAGCATGGGCAGACTCCAACAATTGGAAGACTTTATTATTATTTTTAATCATCTCCAACTGAGGGTTCCACAGTAGAGTGTCCAAGACAAATTGAAACAGTTGCCACCCTCAACTTCTCATTTTCTCCCTCCCTAGTGCTGAGTTTATATTGTTCAGTACATGAGGTAAGCGACCCAGCTTTAAAACACCACCTTAAAAAACCAAAAAGTTATGAGGAAGAAAGGATGACAACGTGGAGTTTTAATTGCAGAACATTTAAGTGCTGTGGTTCAGTGATCCTTTGCAGAGGTAGACACGTATCTAAGAGGGGCACAGACCAGTAATTCAGGAACAGGGCTTGAAGCATCTCCAGCTTGCTTTAGCATAACAGCACTAGGAGCAATGAATAATTAGGACTTCATGGTGACTGCCCACATGCAAAAGGCCAGCTCTCTCACAGAGTGCCCACACAAGTGAGCCACACAGGCATTAACAGTAAATCAAAGCATACAGAAAAAGGTTCGATACTCAGAGGGAAGCAGCATGACTCACTTCAGCTCAGAGACAGCTCAGACCCCAGACAACAGCAAAGTCTTCCTCAAAAGTGGAGGATGCAAATCCATGATCAGCCCCTGCCCTCATTCCACAGGAGGCATGAGCCAGTATCAGGATGGGGCAAGTGCCATGCACAGAGGACACAGGGAAACACTATCCCTTGCTTGGCTAAGCAAGCAGGAAAATAAGTGTCAGTTTTGAGAACAAGGCTGCTTGGATCCAAGTGCCAGTCAGTGGAAGCCTGTTCTCACTCAGAACCCAGCAAAGAGCCCCTTAAGGCAGGCCAGCTCTTCACTCAATGCTCCATTTGCTCAAAGAAGCCAAGATGCACAGTCAGACGCTAGGAAGCTTCCTGAGCTTTAGGCTGTGAGATGCAAGTGCTGGCAAACAGTTTGTCACATTAAGCACTGGGCTAGAGTAAGGGGGGCTCTGAGGGCTTTACACAAGCTGTTGTCTGTGGGTCAAGCAGCTCTGCTTCCCTATTACAAAAACAGGAAGCCAGACACTAACCCCTGCACTCACCACCACACCCTAAGCCAGGGTGGGGACACTGCCCTGAACCAGTTTTTGCCTTGAGAAAAACATCCACCTAAGACCATGTGGGGGCATCCTCTTATAATCCATCTTTATTTGTAAAAATCCACATATAAAATCTTCGGTTTCCTTTTACAAAAACATAAAGGCACATAAAACTACTCAAACTCTCATCCCCCTGGACTGATGGTCGGACACTCCCTCCACCCCAACCTCCCCCTTGTTTTCTCCTCCAGTCCATGTTTCTTCATGTTTCCTTTAGTTTCAGCTCACTTCTGCTCAGGCACAGTTCTGCTCTTGCAAAGATGAAGTATGCACACAGGGGAGATGGTGGAGAGGTGGCATGGGCTGTGCGTGGAATGTTTTACAGATACTTTTTAGTAGTAGGTCTCCCTTTCCACCCAGCCTAAAGGAAAAGAAGGGAGAAAGCAGAATTAGACACAAGGCAAACCAAATATGAGGTTCATGAGAGGGTCTTTTAGATTCTTGAAAACTTGCACTGTAGCACCTGAGCTAGTAATAAGTGACCTGTCACAATGGGATAATCTTGCCAAATTGATGTTCTCCAGCTTTCAGGACGTCTTCCAGCTCTCTAGAACTATCCAAGCATTAATCAGTCTTTTCCATCTACTTCAGTGTATCTGTACTTTTATATAATGGGAGAGAATGTAGAGGCAGCAAGTAGTCCTCATTTTGAACTAACTGCACAATTAATGTTGAAGAAGGGGAAAACACAGCAATATACACCCCCTAAAAGTGCTTAGGGGTCCCCAAGATTTGCTGGGGCTTCTGGAGAACTCAGCAGCATGAAGAAGTGGGGAAGGAAACACACAGATGAGCAGCATATTCTTACCGCCAGGGTTGCGTCTGATAATGAGCTTTCTGACTTCATCATACACGAATATGAGGAGGGAGTATGGGAAAGCACAGAACCACCAGGTTGGCCTGTTTGGGAGAGGAGACAGTGAGAACACAGGCTGTGGAGATGCTCTTTGCCTAGCATAGCATTGACTTGATGGCACACTCAAGTGCAAGAAGGCTGGCATGACCCAGCTTGCCAGTTCAGTCTGGATGGGGTTCAGCCAAGAATCCTCCAAGCCAAGAATTACTACCAGGTTTTCTGCTACAATAGATTAATCCACTTTTGGACAGTAATTCCAACACAAGGTGTGTCATAGCATCTTTGCTCATCTCTGTACCAGCACCTCCCCACTTACCAATCAAGCAATATTTCCTCCAAGTACACAACCTTTGTGCCCAGAGCCTTGCTCGCTAGAACTGTATTGTTTCCCTCGTGATTTATTAAGATCCAGCTGCTGCAGGCACTGGGGAGAGGCCAGCTTTCTTGTAAGGAAATGCTCACAGTTCGGCACCCAACTCCAGGCAACGCTTTGAATGGAACGCAAGATGTACCAAGAATTTCTTTTTTTCCATGAAGATTTCATGACACTTAAACTTTGAACAGTCCCCTGGCTTAAGACTAAAGCCTGCCATGAAGTGTTGCAATGCTGTTGAGCAACATTTAAGATGTTGGCACCATCCCAACCATTAGGAAAGTTACTGTGCATCAACTGGTCATTTGCATCTACGTAGCAGCTTTTAGAAGACTTTACTACTTGTTCTCTTCCCAAGGAATGTAGGAAAAAGGCACAAGACGTCATCAGCAGCTCTTCAGCACCCAAGAGTCATCTGGCCTACGATTTACAGCAACACAACTGGCTTTCTTTGGAGGTGCAGTACCCTACCCATAAAAATACTCCATGCAAATAAGTGCAAGAGGCAGCTGCACCAGAGCACACCGGAACTGAAGTTGTATCACTGATTTTTAGTGAGGCACTGAACAGGAGGCTCCTTGTAAACATTCCACACACAGGGAAGAAAACTCTGGTGTGTCACAGGACAGCAAAGGATCACTGACACCCTCCAGCCTAATCTCTTAAGTCTAGGTTTGATGCTCCACTAGTTCACAACTACTTTTATCCATCTCCCCACCCAACTATTGTTCTGTGGTACAATCTGTTACACAAAAAGCATGATGCAACTTACTTCAGGGGATACATCCTTAGAGCAACATCCATCCCAGGGCAGTAAGACAGGAAGGCAGCCAGAGCAGTCTCCTCAAAGAGACCAAATATTAAGATCTTATTCCTAGGAGAGACAGGAAAGAAGTCAGGGACAAAATACTTTCAGAAATGACATCCTAAAAAACACCTAATTGCCACATGGGAGTGAATGGAAACAGACATTCCAACCTAGCCCAGGAGTTCCATCAGGTGGGGACTACCAGGCCATCCATCCAAGGTGGCAGCAGAGTTGCTATGATGGTATTTTAAGTCTCTTCAGAGACAGTTCATGATTAAGTCAACCAGCAATTGCTTTCATCACAAATTCAGGAGGTAGCTGTGGTTCATGCCATGAGACCTCTTGATGTACAAGATCAAGAGATCAAGGCTGTATGCTGGAGTGTCAGTGTCCTTTGAGGTGGGCTAGCTCCCACAGATAATGCCAACAGAAGCCACCATTTCTTTGTCTCAGCCTGACAACTGCAAGTCTACAAGCAAGTACTACAAGAAAGAGAGCACCCAGTCTTCTTTTACCCACTACCAAGGCAGTCTGGTCAGGACTTTTACCACAACACCCTGCTGGGATGAAGGACTAGAATGCTGTGTGCTGGACAGCACAAGAGTCCACATTCAAATCCTCCATGGACAGGCTGACTTACTTCATCCCCTGCTGGAAGACAGAGTTTCTTCGGGTCTTACAAATGATCAAGTCTGCCCACTGCACAACCACAATGCTGACAAAGAAGGCTGTATGGCAAGTGAATTCCACTATTTTCCTCTGTTCGTAGGTCTAGGAAGCAGACAAAACAGAGAACATTCATTCAGACCTGCTGCCTTTGCTCTCTGGTGCTCACACCAAGTTCAGCAGGCATTAATATTTTGGCTGGCAGCCTCTAAGCTGTGCCTTAAAACTTACCCATTGCTGCCCATAGCTGTCTTCCACATCATTAATCCATCGGTCATCCCACTGAACTCTGATCCCTAGCAAGCCAGAAGGCAAGAACCCATTCTCTGCCATGATTACAAAATAGGTGAAGAAGCCTCCAAGGGCCTGGATCATACCTAAACAGGTAAGAAAGGATGATAAAACTGATAAAGCCACTGTGCAGAGCAACTATAACAGAGAACAACAGTTTGCAAGAAACCCTAACCACCTTAAAAATTAGTCCTTGTGGAGTCCCAAGCAGCAGCTGTAGAAATAGTTCACACTAACATTAAACTCAGCTACAACCCTTTTGCTGAGCAGCTTCTACCCCCAACTTTGCACAGAGTTACTTCTGTTCTGCCCTGTGCTGTGATGGCACTGTACTCAAGGACACAAGATAAAACTCCCTTTGTATTCTCATTATGCCTTGCCCACCCCCAATCCTTGCAAAATACAGTCAAGAAGATTCCCAAGGTCTGCTGCAATTAAGCATGAGCTCCCATCCTGTGAACTGGGTATGTCTCTGTAGCTGCCTTTAATCAAGGCTCCTAATGCTGTGCATTTAGGGATACGCTGGAGAGAATCCTTTACTTCTAATTAAACTAACAATGGGATCTATGTTCTTGCTGAACAAGTCTGAACCAGAAGACAGCTGGTTGTCAGCCAGTTCCTTTACAGCACTGTGCAATTAAACAAAATTACTGTGAAAGCGATTCAATGGATCAAGCTGCACAAACCACCGCTATAAGCCGTGGGGGAAGAATCATGGCAAGTTCTTTACAGCCTGAGGTTCTGGTTTACACACCCCAAACCTCAGCCCTACCAAAATAAGCAGAGCAGTCACTGACTCAAGACTGTGTACAACCCGTGCTACCACCAAGTTCAAATTGGTGCCAGAGGAAACAGAGCAGCTTACCAATCTGCCCATAGGCCATGCTGATCAGCCGTTCATTCACCAGCTTGTCTGTTTTGGGATTTCTGGGCTGCCTCTTCATGATGTCACTCTCTGCTTGTTCATATGCCAGGGAGATGGCAGGGACCTGAGGGTGGCAGGACTGCTGTTAGAAGAGTTTCAATTCTCCACTGTATAGAGTCTTCCCTGTCCCATGTATTTAGTGCAAGAAACAGCACTCTGCAAAAGCCCTAGCTGTGATATTCCAAAAGGACCTTACCCCCTCCCCATCTCCATTTTGTCCTTACGGTGAGCTGAAAGATCCTCAGACTCAAGAGCCATGAGATGAATGTGAATAAAAGGAGTATCAGATTGTTGTTTACTTTAAATCAGAACACTAGAGAAAGCTGTGTTTAAGCATTTTCTTTCCACCTGTCCTTTCTTTAGGGTACCTAAGAACATCCCACATTTTTTCTTGAGACAAAAAAAACCACATTCACCATGTCAGTGCCCAAGTCAATGCAGAGGATGGTGACTGTTCCCAGAGGAAGGGGTATGTTTGCAATGATGAAGATCAGGAACGGCGTGATTTCAGGAATGTTACTGGTCAAGGTGTAGGCAATAGACTTCTTCAGGTTATCAAAGATCAGACGCCCTGGGGCAAGGAAGAAAGAACAAGGTCACTCTCACTTGTTAGCAGAAGGCAGCCAAGCAGCTCACAGGCAGCCCCACTGCTAACACCAAATGGCAAAATGCTAGTGCAGCAAATGAAAGGGTTCTCTTGTATGTAAGGGTGAGACTGCTCCATGAACAGCAACACCTGTGGGGAACAACATTTCTGGTCACAGCAATCAGGGCTCACTGCATACAGCACTAGGATACTAAGCCTTGGTTTCTGGACATCATCAAGAACCCCTGGAGGGACCCTCTGCTGTACTCCAGTTTGAGAGCTACTTCATCAGGGAGGAAAATGTCATACTCAGCTGGCAAGGATGACTGTAAGGTCACATGTTAGGAAACAGCACAAAGTAGCTTTTGTTATTCAGCTGCTTCCTACTCTTACCCATCCCAAAGGGTCATGCTGAACACCCATGGAAAAGAATAAAACTTTGAAGGGAGAAGGAAAAGTGCTACTCTCCTTGAAAACTCTTGTCACAGAGGCAAGCTCAAAGAAGAGCCGCCCAGATGCCTCTGCTTCAGAGGGGATGCTGAAGCATGTTACTTTACTGCCACTACACACAAGTTATAGACTCACCTTCTTCAACCCCAGTGACAATGGAGGCAAAGTTGTCATCCAGAAGAATCATGTCAGCTGCCTGCTTGGAAACATCTGAGCCAGCAATACCCATAGCAACACCAATATCAGCCTTCTTCAGGGCTGGGGAATCATTCACACCATCACCTGTGACTGCTACAATGGCACCCTATGCACACAGAGGAACAGCAAGACTGAAATAATCACGCAAGATGTTTTGGGTCGAAAAGCTTTCCCCTACCTTTCAGATGAAGCACAAAAAACTATTTCACTTCGCTGTAAAAAGACCTCAGTTCCTTCTTGCCCTCCCCTCACCCTTTCTCTGTTCTGATCAGGCTCATCCAGAGAACCACGCTGCTCTCTCCAAAGGAGACGCTGGGCAACACATGAACATGTTGGATCCTCCTCTCCCAAGCACATCCAGAGCATTTAGGAATTAAGTTTACTAATGAACATCCTAGGATCAGAAGAAAGCCTCAGTACAAACTGAAGATGTTTTCCTGTCAAACCCTTAGATTTATGTATTGTACAGTAGCCTGACATCAGCAGCTGAAGGCTGCTGACAGATTTAATCTGGCCCCTTACATGAGGGCACTGAGGAGACTTAGCCCCATCACTTTAACAGAAGAACTGCCTGGTAGTTTACATATGTTTGTCTGGGCATTTCTCTAATACGACATCCTTATTCTCCCTCTCTTTACCTGTCGCTGACAGCCTTCCACAATGATAAGCTTCTGCTGAGGAGATGTCCTGGCAAAGACAATTTCTGTATGGTGAAGCAGGATGTCATCCAATTGCTCACTAGTCATGTCCTTCAAATCTGAGCCATGAACCACACAAGCTTTGGCATCCCTGCAAACGAGAGCAAATATGTTTTACTTCACAGTAAGTTTGTTAGCTGTACTTGCCCCATAAAAATAGGGCTCTTCAGTGCTCTTGGGAAAGATCAACTTCTGCTATGACTAAATACTAATCCAGGCAGCCTCTGCACAGGGGCTTGATGCTCAAAATTTGAAAGGCAAATGGGGAACACCAAGGAAAAGACAACAGAACCAAGCAACAGACAAAAAGCCTCATGAGCAGATTCATTCTTTCCATAGCTTTCTAAAGTGCATCAAGGCAAAGACTAGCTGTTTCCACAAGTCTTGGCCCCTCTGATAAAAAAGGAACCCCTGGCTCAGGTAATTAGCTTCCAAGGTTTCAAGAGATGCTGCTGTCTTCTGCAGGCAATCCTTTTTGCAATAGACTGATGACCATGTGACTGATGACAGCTGGTTCTTCACAGAGTGTTCACACCATGCCAGTTCCAACTAATTTACACCCTTTGGTCACAAAAGCAGGCAATGTTATATTTAGACTAGTTTGGTACCCTACATGCTGCAGCAAAACACCATCCCTCCAGCCCAGCATACCATCCCTTATAGGTCATGGGGACAATCCACACAACTCTTGACATCAGCCAGTTTACACAGGGAAATTCCTTCCCCACCCTTAGAGCCAGCTGCTGACCTGCTCAGTCATACAGCCCCAGCCAACCCCAGCCTCCATTGCTGGGTTTTGAAGTTACCCTCAAAAACTAAATAAAAAAGAAAATCCCTACCAAAAAAAACCCTAAGCAATTTCATTTCACAGGGTGTCTCTATTCACAGTTCATAAGCTACATGGCTGTCCTCCAGCCCAAACACAGGCTGGGTCAAGCTAAGCAATGCAGACAGCCCAGCCATTCTGCAAACAGCCTGCTTACACCAAAGCACATTTTCTGAGGATGCCTCAGTCCCAGCTAGGCTATGAAGGCAAGCATTAACCCTTAAAAGGAAAGAGTTCCCTTTTTACATTTATTCTGCTTGTAGCTATGCACTAGTGTCAACTCCTGTACCTGGCACAAGTCCTGCTCACTTTGCTCTCCACAATCTTACTGTTTAGTACTTCCCACACACAAGACATGCACATTTAAGACAGTCTTGTGCATTCTTCACATAACTCATGATACACATTGAAGAGCCATAATATGCTGAACTAAGCAAATGCCAAGCTTTTCATGTCCAGGGGTGAGATGATAAGGAATTATCCAAGGCAAGGAGAGAGGCAAATGCTTAATTCTTTAAACAGCTCCAGCCTTTCCCAGCAGACATTACCTAGGGTTGACCTGGCTGACAGGAATGTTGAGTCGAGCAGCAATATCTTCTACTGTTTCATTGCCCTCGGAGATGATGCCGACACCCTTGGCAATGGCTTTGGCTGTGATGGGATGGTCTCCAGTAACCATGATAACCTGAAATGCAAACAGACTGCCATGAAAGCCATGCCTGTACTGCAGAGCAACACTGACAAAAAGGCAGGGTCCCTTACACTGAAAAAGCCACATGTCTTTTGTTCCACTCGTGAGCCCTAGCACAGAGCAAGTCTGAGCTACAGGCAGTAACCTGCTACCAGTATGTGAGGGATTGAGGTCGATAGAAGACAAAAAATTGTTCATGTTGAGCTAATGGAGCCAGCTCTGTTTCCAGCCTGCACTTCCCTATCATTTTAGTCAGTATTGTGGCACATGCTGAACTCACTCTGAGCCAAATCACGTGCTTTGGGACACCATACTCTCAGGACGTGCCTGTGCCCTAGCAGTTTGTAGTTTCACTCGTTTTTCAGCTCATGAACACACAATCATTTGTATTTAACTTAGAAACTAAGCCTGTAGTAGTTGAATCCTGATCAATTACTTCATCCACTCACATTACAGTACCACAGCAGGTCAAGGAAGCCCTTTATTTCCACAGGCATGAAGTGAGGAGATTTTCAACCCAGGAATCAATTACCTTGATCCCAGCACTTCTGCATTTGCCAACAGCATCTGGCACAGCAGCACGAGGCGGGTCAATCATAGACATCAGTCCTACAAAGCAGAGTTTGTCTACAGGGAAGTTCAGGTCGTCCGTATCAAACTGGAAGCCATCAGGGAACTGATCATCAGGCAGAGCCAAGTGGCAGAATCCTGTAACACATCAAACCCACGTTTATTCTGTTCCTACACATGAGGAGGCAGAGAGAGTGAACACTTATTGTTTCTGCAAGCAGCTACACAAGAATAACAGGGAAGCTTAGAGGTTTAGCCAGGGCAGTTGAGACAGAAGTCATGCTCCTATTCTGATAATTACCAGCTGTTGCTAGGTGCCCAGACACAGCCTGGTTCTTGTGCAGTGCAATAAACCCAATCCCATGTGGTCCCACAGAAGGTCCCAAATGCTTTGCTGCATTTTGATCTATGTGACTTCACTGCCGGGAGAGACCAGACCCTCCGGGCTGCCTTTTAGATTAAAGGCAGGACTGTCCCTACATGAATTGCTGAAGTGACCTTAATACTATGGTTACACTGCAAGAACAGAGTGACCCTACACTTAATCTGTGAGGACTGCATGGGAACATGAAGGACAAATCTTTTCCAACGTAATAAGGTTGTTTTTCCTTACCTAACACTCTCTCCCCGAGGCCTCCCAGCTCAAGGTAGGCATTCTGAAAAGCATCTTTCATTTCCTCATCCAGTGGTTGCTCTTTGCCATGAATAAGAATGGTGCTGCAGCGATCCAAGATCCTCTCTGGAGCTCCCTTCATCACCAGCAAGTAACGGGATTCTGATGGATTTGCGTTTTTGTGGATAGACAGCTAAGGGTGGAAGAAATGAATCTGTTCTATAAACATGTACTGTGAAGGACACAAGTAATAAACATCAATGTTTTGCAACTATGGCAGCTCAGGGCCATTCGTGATACTCTGCTCTAGTTTTCATTTACCCACACTTTAAAGAGGTTTACAAACTAAGAAATCTGCAGATTCCTTAGCATTAGTGTATAACTGCAGGTGTTTTAATGACCTTATCTGTACCCAAGTGCCACCTGTTAAGGTCACTTCCCAGCAGCTCATTCCTATTCCCAGATTTGAGTTACTCTACATTCTGTGCACTACTGCTACCCAGGTTGAGAATATGTCTGATCCTTTGTTAGCAGCTGCCACCTTAGTGTCAGTGCAGCTCCTACACAGTGCTCTATTAACTTAGATTTATAGAGCAGTCTTCAAGCAAATAACGACTAGACAAGATTTGGGTGCCAGAACAAGTTTTGAGGCACACCGGGTGCAAATTTACACAAGTACTTCACTGAGCAGCTCTCCTTTCAAGAGGATACCTGCTTACCTGGTACTTGTTGGTAGAGTTAAATGGTATTTCCACCACTTTGGGATACCTTTCTCTCATCTCCTTGACAGAACCACAGCACAATTCAATGCATTTCAGAAGGGCAGACTCAGAGGCATCTCCTGCCACTGCTCGCTGAGGAAAAAGACAATTATCAAAAAATACAACCACAGAAGACTGGATATTTAAAACAGATTTTAAGAGTGAATTCGTAACAGCTCAGTCCCAGCTTCTACATAACATAACAGTACTGACAAATACTGCATTTGAGGAAGCCAGAACTCCCATCCTGAGAGAACAGCAGTCTTCTTGTGACAAAGTCAAGAAGCCCTTTTAAAGGGTTAGAGAAAATCACATAACCAGGTACAGTCAGACCAATCGATGCTGGGGGGTAAACTTTGAGAAGAACTGCTGTGAGCTGCCTGCCATTAAGAACAGCTAATGTGAGATGATGCGTGACGACATGCACACGGAAACACTTTCATGTGCTCTCCCGCTCCAATATAACACCAGCTTATCAGGCCTCTGGAGAAATCTGATCTGTCCATGTCTCCCTTCCCCATAAAGGCTGGCATTGGTAGAAATGGGAGATGGGGATTCTCAGCCCAGGAGACCTGTATGTGCTCAGTGCCCTGGTGGAGTTTCCTTTGTTGCAACTGAAACCAAGTATTTCTCGCCCTTCTGGTCTCTTTGCATCTGAAGAAATTATTTTTTTTTCCCATTTCTGTACTACTTTTTGGTATCTAAAGACTTCTCAAAACTCCCCTCTCCCAAGCCTTCCTTAAACAGGAAGAACTCCAGCTCTTTAACTTCAGGTCACATTTTGTAGACTTAAGATACAGTCAGAGGAGTGCTGGGGAAAAATAGTTTGTTCCACCATCTCTACTACCACTGTATCAGACCACCCTTGGGAATAAGTTTACTAAGCAACATGACTAATACTTGACAGATTATAAGCACTGTACAGTTAATTTCAGCCCTGGCTGGGTCACAGTTCAGAAGGAGGAATGTGAACTGGTGCTCTGCCAGCATTTGCACCAGCACTGAAAGCTTAAGGAGACTTGCCAGTGAGAGCAGACTGTCTCTAGCCAGTCTCCACAGCCACTGCTCCCCCAGCTCTGATCTTTACTTCCCCCAGCACCAGGTGTTTGTAGCTTTGAAGTATACAAATGTCAGAGATAGCAATTCCTGGAACAGGCAGATACTGGGACATGCCTAGGAAAGCTTTCTGGTCTTTCCTAGCCCTGTCTGAAATATCTGGCCTCCCAAACTGAGTGTAGATGGCAGCAGATGGCAGAGATTCTGCTGTAGGAAAAATGTCACTTCAATTCTATCTCCTCTGCCCACAGCACACTTCCTCTACCAGTGCTAGACTGCAGAAAAGATGAAGAGTTGCAGCTACCTCTACTTTGCAGGTTCATGTGACTCACAGGATATAATCTCACTACCATTATGAGAGGATGAGGAAAAAGACCAACACGTTTTTTTTTTTTGGGAACTCACCTTGAGAATTGGTACATTTTCCTGGCCGGCCTGAAACACAGCACGGTTACAGAGACCTGCAATTCTGGACAAAGCAGACCAAGTGGCTGAGCTCTTGTCAAAGGAAGCACCTGATAACAGAGGAAGAATGTCAAAAAGTCACCCCTCAGAAAAGTCACGTAAGCTCAAAATCCCACAGGTTTAAGAGCAAGAAAACTTTCTCATAAACAGGAAATACTCAGAACATCACTACATCTTTTATTCCTCCTCCCTTCCCAGATACTTGATGAGCAGATGATTATTTTAAGACCAGAAGGTGGAACAGCAGCAGTGCAAGAGAACACCTCTGCTTTCAAGATTCCAGTAATGAGTGTATCCAGCAGCAACAGAGGGACATGTTGACAAAGCCAAGGAATTCTGGACAGATAACACTCATTGAAAAGCTGGGTTCTACCTCTGGGTTGTCTCACTTTATCCATTAACCGAGGAACTGGATGAAAGAGCTCCCAAACGAACAATGCTTAAATAAAGATACTCTCTCATTCTGGCTCTTAAGTTGGCATTAAAGGAGATGAACTGAAGAGACAGTTAACCGATAACCTAACATACTTTCCATGAAGTGAAATCCTCTAGGTTTATTTCCACTGCAGCTAAGCCAACCATTGCCAGGCCCAGGGCTTCCAAAAAATCTATTTATAGCCCATTACTTTGCAGTAGTGTTAAATAAAGTGGCTTTTAAGCAGTGCAGACAAGCACAATGTTTTGGACTGGTTCAGGGCAGGGTGCAGCAGTACCACTGGAAAAATGTTTATGTTAATAATGTGTTGCAAGCACAGCATTTCACAGGGCAGACAACAGCTAGGAAACTTCTGAGTTTGATTGTATTAAACAGTTCTAGAGAGATAAGCATTTCTCTCAGTTGCACAGCACACTGAGATTTCAGATTCTTATCAACTAGGAGAAACTTCCTGCTAAAGTCTTACATTCATTGCTGGCACTATGCAAACACAACCTGGATGTTCTGGGAAAACCCCTGCCCAAAGGCAATCATCTAGTTCCACATGGGAACTTTCCATCTATGTCCAGCCTCAAGTAATTATGACTGGGGCCAACACTTGCGCTGTCCATACTTTCAACAGACTTAAGATTGAGCAATTTAATCAAGATACATTTTAGCAAAGATAATCAGGTACATTGCAAATATTTCTATGTACAGGACAAACATATGGGTCTGAAAATTCAAGAGGCTCAAATTCCAATGGAGTAATTCTGCACAAAAAGCAGGCAATACAGAGTTTAAGGATTAAATAGAATCACGATACAGTACAAAGCTTTCTCTGTGTCATTTTAATTTTTTATGCTCATTCTAGCCTGTACATTAGAAGTCCTTGCATTGTGAACATCACTTGGACTGGAAAGCTATAAACACAGGTTCTTAGAAGTACCACTGTCCAGGAAAGCCTAGAAAAAGCCATTTTTTAATGAGATGCCTCAAGCACAGAGAGGCACTCTTACCACTCTGGTTCTCTGTAGTGTCAGCCTCATGAATTTGATTGTCAAACCACATGTGGGCAACTGTCATGCGATTCTGTGTCAGAGTGCCTGTTTTGTCAGAACAGATGGTGGATGTGGAACCCAGAGTCTCCACGGCCTCGAGGTTCTTCACCAAGCAGTTCTTACGAGCCATACGCTTGGCTGTTAGTGTCAGACATACCTGGGGACAAGAAAAGATGTCAGGTTAGATGCACTTGTGCAGTAATAACACTGCTGTCAAACTTCACGTGCACATGGAATGACAACCAGCTTCCATGCCCTGCAGTGATTCCCTAACTCCTAGCCCAGGTGCTAAGTTTAAATGACATTTTCCTCATTACAAAACCTCCAGAAAAGGCTCCAGTCTCCTGCTTCTCAGGGCATTAGGAAGGAAATAACATGCCTCAGACTAACATTTCAGTCAAACTTGCCACCTCCTAATTATTGGAGCTGCCAAAATAGGTGAAGGCAAGCCACATATGAGATGGCCCAAAGTAGCTCTGGTGATAGGGCTTGCAAGTTGCTGGGGTAGAAAGTAAGCAGCTCGAGCTCACTTTCTTGCTAGAGACTCTTATTTGGTTCAAGTTCCCTACTGTTTATTCCCTGGCTTGGTGTTCCTCTGCTTCCTAAGGCAGCATGGAAGCATTTTCTACTGTCCACCACCACTCTCCGTACACCTAAGAACACCTACTCTCACCACCTCTTCAGGAAACCAAACTTACAAAAAACTCTGACAGATGCCAGACCAAAAGCTGGGGCTAGAGTTAAACTTGCTGGATGCTCTGCCAGCCCTAGAGGGTTGGAAGGGCTGGTGTGCATGTGGGTGTAGAAACCCTGATGGTTGTAGCAGGAAAACCCCTTCTTGCCACAGAAAAAGGCAGGACTAGAGCACCTAGTCTTGCTCACTTCAGTTGTATGATGGTAAGCTTCTGTGCAGGTCTAACTTAGGGACTCATTTTTATGAGATAAACTGCTGCAGAACTTGATGTTGTATTCAGGTAATTAGTCAAAATACACTGAACTTATAAAGCCTAACCTACACACCTTCCATTACTTTAGTGTTCACCTCTCTGAAGGCACACTGAGATGTAACTCTCCACTTCCTTAAGGACCACATATGTAGCAAACTCACTCTGTTTTCCAGCTTCACTCACCGTAACCGTTGCAAGCAGCCCTTCAGGGACATTGGCCACAATGATCCCGATGAGGAAGATAACAGCCTCCAGCCATGTGTACTCAAGGATGAGGGAAAGGATGAAGAAGGAGACACCCAGGAAAACAGCCACCCCAGTGATGAGGTGGATAAAGTGCTCAATCTCCATGGCAATTGGAGTTTTCCCCCCTTCCAGTCCAGAAGCCAAACTGGCAATACGGCCCATCACAGTGCGATCCCCAGTGCTAATGACAATGCCACGGGCAGTGCCTGGAAGAGAGATGGGTTTCAGAAAACAAAAGCAACCACAGCTTAATATACTGTAGGTGTGGAAGAGATGTTCTAGGTGGGCTTCCGCACAAGGACTGCCTATCCCCGTATTCAGAGCTGCAACGGAAGTCCTGCCAGAGGTTCCTGCTTTCTGCAACAGCTGCAGTACTTCATACAGTTCTGCCTCATGGTTCACATTATGTTATCTGCATTTCAACACTTTTTACTTGTAATAAAACAGGCAGGCTAGAAGACACACCACATAGCTGCTCCACTAAAAGTAAGAGCAAAACCCCCAGTTGTGCTGTGGAGTCTTCGCCCATTCTACAGTACTGCAGCTGGAATGGGCAAGGACCTTGATGGGAACTTCCACCCTGCTCTCGCACTCTCGCATGGTAGAAGTAGGCTCATGGTGTATTCACATTGCTTATCTATACAGCTGAATACGCTTGCTCACACTTCAGGGAAGTAGGAGACACACAAACCTTCCACACAGTTGGTGGAGAAGAATGCAATGTTCCTGGTCTCTAGTGGGTTCTCATGGGAGAAGTCTGGAGATCTGGTTTGAGGCTCTGATTCACCAGTAAGTGAGGAGTTATCCACCTACATGAAAGAGAGTACTCTGTCATACACGAGCAGACAGATGCCTTACTAGGTACTTCCCCACCTTTCTCCTCCACTCCAGCCCCCATTCACAGCATAGAAGACTAATTCATCCTCCTTCAGAATGAAGTTTCCCAACAGCCTGTCACTACTTTACCTTGCAACCATGTGCAGATATGATCCGAAGGTCAGCTGGAATTCTGTCTCCTCCTTTTACCTCCACTAGATCTCCAACAACAACACCTTCAGCATTTATGCTCATCTTCTCACCATTTCTGACTACAAGTGCTTGCTGAAAGACAGTGAAGAAACAATCTATGTCAAATGCAACTTTTATGACAAGGGTCAAAAGATCTGATAATCTTAAAATAGCTATGCTATGCTTCTACAAGGTTTCTACCTGTACTAAGACGTTTATATCTGATATATGTTATTTAAGAAAAATAACTTTTTTTCTTGATATTAAATCTTCTTGTTACCAAGGTGACAGTGTGATAGTTAGGTATGATCCAGATTGTCCAAGAAGGAATCCAAATTTTAGTGCTTAACACCAGTTACTGAGCTCTCCAGACTATGCAGAAAGTGTCCTATGATTGTTAAAAAGCTGGTGGAACACAGAGGTTTTCAGGAACTACCTTGGCCTGTTAGTGTAGTTACTTGGAGCAGTCTCACAGATCCCTCAAAATTAATAGCTAGTAACCCACACCAACAGCCAGGCCCCTGTAACTGGAGATGTTTGAAACCATTAATACCTTTGAACCAGTTATGGCTTGCCAGACCTCAAGGAAATTATTTATTTCATACCTGAGGCACCAAGTTCTTGAAGGACTCCATGATCTTGGAACTTTTTGCTTCTTGGTAATAGGAGAAACAGCCAGTTATGATAACCACAGCTGCCAACACAATACCCAGGTACAGCTACAAAAAGCAGAGAAAGTGAGTCAGAGGACAATCTGCCTGAAAGGCTTCCAGTTTGTCCAAATAAATTGTCTGGCATTTAAGTGCTCCATTACAAGCATGAAGGTACTTGCAGCCTCTGTACATTTTGAATACAAAAGCTGTCCAAAGCTAGTGTTGTTAACACAACACAAAGGAAGTTGCCTGTTCATTTCATTATGTGGAAGCATTCCAAAACATGTTAAGCTCACACACTGAATTTCCCGTGCTCATGGGAAAAGCTTCTGGACTGAATGCTTAAAAGGAAGTTAATCTGCCTTGGAGCTCAACAGGCTGCTTGGCCTGCCTTTGAGGTAAACCAGACATTTTTACTTACGTTATCGTTGTTGGGCTCCTCCTCCATCAAGCTCTGTATGCCATAAGCCAGAAAACACAGAATAGCACCAATCCACAGCAGGAGTGAGAATCCTCCGAAGAGCTGCCGACAGAACTTTACCCATTCAGGAGTGGTGGGTGGGGGGGTGAGGGCATTTGGGCCATCACGAGCCAGGATCTCAGCTGCACGTGCAGAAGTCAAACCCTGCAAGAGAGGTTCCTTTTTTAGGCATTGTGGCAAGATCAATGGCAGATGGTAGGTCTGAATTTGTTCAAGTTCTACTGCAGCAACAAGCAGCTGCTAACAGGTAATGGAGATGTCCAGACCTGCCAGGGCTCCACAACACAAGTGCAGGATGTGAAAGCTGAATGCCAAAACAGGAGCTACAGGATGAGGAATGCTACTTGAGGAGCCTGCAGGCCATGGGCCTATGAACACTACAGAAGGGCAGGACAAGAAGGCTACAGCCACGAACTTTGAGCTCTGAGGAACAGCACAGTGCCATCCACCCTCATCAAATTATGGAACAAGTGAAAGCTGGAGGCCAAAAAAGTGATGACATGTTAGAACAATCTTCCAGGAAGTTCAGCTTTCAGAAGCCAATGTCTTGGACACAAAAATGCAAATCTCTGCTCTGTACAAGCAGACTTGATGCTATTTGCAATCATGCAAGAAATGCATTAAGCAAAGCAAACAACAGTAAAAGTGTAAGACCGCTGCAGTGCTTCTGCACTGGACTAGGACACTTGCATACCTCTTACTGCAGAAAGGCAAAATTTTAACTGCTACTAGCCATCATTAAGTCTCTGGGCATGTGCTAGCTCTCTAGACTACATTTGCAACACAACAAACATTTGTCTTCATTACACGCTCCTCTCGAAAAAAGTAACACCAAGAATCACTTGACCTTGAACAACTCAGAGGCAGGTAACAGTGACTTTGTTAGTAGCAAAGTAACTAAAGTATTGCAGTCAAGTTGTACAGTGGGAGGATAAAGAGAAGTACTTGTGAATTCAACAGTTCTCCCAGAGCCTGAGAAACTTAGCTGGAGGAGGGGAGATTAAACACAAAAAGAAGGGAAAAAAAAAAAACCCATACCAAAATCAGACCACCCAGATCTCCCTTTGTGGAATGCTCTGAGCTGCGACTGTTTCTTTTCAGATCAGGGCAAAGAGGGAAGGAATACAATGTCTACATACCCGACTCAAGTCTGTTCCATATTTACGATGAAGTTCATCAAGGCTCAGCTTGTGGTCATCCTGAAAGACAAGAAACAGTTGGAAGAGAAAAGAATCTGAGAAAAGAGCTCAGCAATTCCACCTCCCATCCCAGGTTTCCTATCTGCAACAGTTGCTGAGTTGGAAGGACTCTAGTTCATTCTCTCTGTGAAGAGAAATTTTAAACTCATTCTAGAGTTCAGCACAGTCTCATCTTTAGCATTCTTGTGACTATTTGGGTACTTGAAAGCTTTTCTGAAAAAGTCTGGCTTTCTCTGAGTGCACTCCTTACACCCCCAGCAGATTCTGTGAAACCTCAGTGGGTGCGTTTTTTTGGGAGGTTGAGAAAGGAATGGAAAGAAAAGGAGTTGGGAAAGAAGGTAAGAATGTACAGAAGATTAAACCTATAATTTCACACGTTTTTAAGTAGCACTGCTATATTAAGTACTTTGGGGGAAGTGTTTCTTTCCCCAAAGATGCTTTCTTTCACAGCCAGGCTATTTTTCAGTTGGATTGAGTTGGTTCAGAGCAGTGCCTCACTTAAATGGCTGTACTGGAGGAGCAGATGCTTCAAGTACACATCACTACTGAACACAGAATGTAATCTCTGAGCAATCTTTAGAATCCCCTCTTCCTAACAGAGGGGTCAAAAATATTAAAGCCCAGTCTCAAACCCACAGAACAGAAACAAGATCTGCATCACTTTCAAGGACAGCAGATCTAAGCCAGATGATGCTCATGGACAGATACAGCATCATCCAGCTTTCACAGATGGAGATGGGAGACACTCCCCACAGCCTCAAACACGATTAGAAGGAATACTACTGAGGTCAGTCTGAGCAGAGGCCAGCAGTAAATGGAGCTGTACAGCCTCAACTCAGCTGGTATGAAAACAGCAGTCCCAGTCACATGACAACACAATAAAGGCTGTAATGCTGCTATGCAGAGAGTGCTCGCCTGGCTGAGGAAATACACGTATACTGTGCCATGGGTAATGCAGGCAAGCACAGACTTAGGTTCTGTGTCAAGTGCCTTTTGAGAAGTGATGTTGCCAGGGTCTATTGTGTGCTCATCTTGATGCTGAAACACTTACAGCACATCTGGCTTGGGGACAGAGGGGAGGAGAAGGGAAATCAGTGCCTTCAGTCACACCATGCTGTCAGCACACCACTCATGTCTCGTTTGGTCAGATTAGGCACAGGGCTTTGGGCACAGCAAACAGTCTTAAAGCTGCTCTTTCTGTGCCCTACACTCTTACCATCACAACTTCCTTTTTAAGCTCATCCATGTCCCTCTCCTTCTTCCCCTTCTTCTTTCCGCCATGCTCTGACGTAGCAGTGGGCTCATACTTGTCTCTTCCAGCCTGCAAGGGAAGACACAGCATCATTAGAAACATCTTACAGTCAAATTCCACAGCAGTAGACATGAACTATACACACAAGACTGCCAGGCAGACAAAATTATTAGTTTGTTAAAGTTGTCTACCTAAGCTTTAGTAAAGCCTTTGACATGGTTTCCAACAACATTCTCTTGGAGAAACAGGCCACTTGTGGCTTGGACAGGTGCACTCTGTCCTGGGGAAAAAAAACAGCTAGAGGGCTGGACCAAGAAAGTGGTGGTGAACAGAGTTCCATCCAGCTGGCACCTGGCCACCAGTGGGGTTCTCTGTGCCTCAGTATTGAGGCCAGTCCTGTTAAACATCTTTATCAGTGATCTGGACAGATTGAGTGCACCCTCCGTTAGTTCGCAGATAACACTAAGAGAGGCTCTCCTGCTGGAGAGCAGGAAGGCTCTGCAGAGGGATCTGGACAGGCTGGATAGATGGGCTGAGACCAAAAATACAAGGTTTAGTAAGGCGAAGTGCCAAGTCCTGCCCTTGGGTCACAACAATCCCAGGCAGCGCTACAGGCTGAGGGAAGAGTGGCTGGAAAGCTGTCCAGTGGAAAAGGACCTGGGAGTGCTGGTCAAGAGTGGCTGCACATGAGCCTCCATGTGCCCAAGTGGCCAAGAAGACCTGGCCTTTATCAGCAATAGTGTGGCCAGCAGGACCAAGGCAGTGTTTGGCATTGGTGAGGCCACACCTCGAGTCCTATGCCCAGTTCTGGGACCCTCACTGCAAGAAGGACATTGAAGTGCTGGAGCATGTCCAGAGAAGGGCAACGGAGCTGGGGAAGGGTCTGGAGCACAAGTCTGATGAGGAGCAGCTGAGGGAGCTGGGGTTGTTGAGCCTGGAGAAAAGGAGGCTCGGGGGGACCTTAATGCTTTCTGCAACTCCCAGAAAGGAGGCTGTAGCCCGGTGGGGGCGGTTTTTTCCTCCCAAGAAGCAACAGGCCAAGAGGAAACTACCTCCAGTTATGCCAGGAGAGGTTTAGATTGGCTGTTAGGAAAAATTTCTTCACAGAAAGGGCAGTCAAGTCCTGGAACAGGATGCCCAGGAAATTCGTTGAGTCACCATCCCTAGCAGTATTTAAAAGATGTGTAGATGTGGCACTTGGAGAGATGGTTTAGTGGTAGACTTGGCAATGCTGGGTTTGCAGTCAGACTCAATTATTCTAATGGTCTTTTCCAACCTACATGATTCTATGAAAGTTATGCCACAACAATAAATAATAAAAATGAGCTAGTGAACAGAGAAGTCTGCTCAGTATCATCCCCAATACACAGATTAGAGCCAGACATTGTGCAAACCTAGCAAGGAGGAAAGCAAGCTACACACTGTTCAGGCAATCTTGACATGTGAGCCCCAGCTCAAGCTGAAAAAGAGATGAAGAGCAGAAGAAACCAATTCCTGAGAGCAAACGTATGTTTCCTTCAAGGCATTAACTCTTCCTCCTCCCTCCCAGCCTTCCACATCCTCTGGTGAGGAGGAGCAGCCTATCAACTGAAGATAAATAAGAGGTGGTACCTCTGGCTGGTTGATTCTGGGGGCTAAGTTCCAACACTTTCATTCTCAGTTTGGCAAACTAGCTGGCCAGTTTACGCAACAGAAATCTGCTTTCAATTTATGGCAGTTTGAGCAGCAAGAATGGTATACAAAGCAGCAGTGCACTTTTGCAGATTTAGTCCTGCTTACACTTCACAGAGCAGATGATTCGCTTAAAGCCTCTTTATTCAGTAGGATTTTTATTCACTTTTATTATAGTTAACTCTACATGAAATCGTGCAAAGATTTAGATCTAGTCATAATGGGGTAAGCATCTAAGGACAAATAAATCATGACTTAGTGCACATAAACATCACTTAAAAGACAACCCTCTGTTCCCTTCTGTGTGGGACCCATTACATCCCTACACTCTGCCAAGTTTTATGCGACGAGATTTCACCTAATAAGATCCCCAAAAAGAATTTAAAGATGAAATAGCACTTAGTGGCACCAGAGTCCAATCATTAACAAGATTAAGAAAAGGTTTCAAAGGCATTGCCTTGCTTGTTCTTTGCATGAACACCTCAAACCATGAACTGGACTCCTGAGTGTCATCTGGACACAGGAACTATTGTTTGGATCCAAGACCTGTCCTGATGAGCAGTTAGCACAGGAAATTTTTATTATCCATTTTAAGAGAAGTAGAAACCGAAACCAAAAGTGAAACTGCACGAAAAAGAAGAAATACCATTACTTTTCTGAAAGAATCTGTCAGTCATATCTAGACAAGGGTTTTTACTGTGCTGAGAAAGCTCTGTGTGCAACCCTGCTGCCACAGTCACACATTTCACACGCACAGAAGTCTCCCCTTGCCCTGCTCAGCAAAGGCAAGCTTTGCACACCGCTACGGAGTTGTGCAATGGAAACAGTTTTTAATAAGTGGAGCAGAGCTGAGCTATTTGCCTCCACTGATCCAGGAAAAGGACACAGAACTACAGACTGTCAGCATTCCTGACATTCTCTTCCCTGCACCTAAACTCCCATTTCCCTTCTTAAAAAAGTGAAAGCCACAGTACTTAAACCAGCAAGGTCCTCGCATTCCAGCATCACAGGAATTTGCCTCAAGGCAATTCACAAAAAGCCATCATGAAGCATCTCTCTCCTTCAGCCTCTGAAGGAAACAACTTTGACTTCTGCTGGAGCTATGGCAGACAAGTCCAAACACGGTCCTGCACAAAACACGTGCCTCTTGATTACTGCTTGAGATGAGAAATGATTCCTACCGAAGGTGAAGAAGCTAATGCCTTGTCTGGCTACCACTCCATCACCTTCAGCTTCACCCCTTCTCCACAAGAAAAGCTTGGCAAGCTCTTGCAGGTGATCTAAAAACCTCCTGGTTCTTTGAAACTTCTGCGAGAAATAAAGTTACTCAGCTCATTGGGGGCAGTGAATAATCCAGGAATACAGGAGTGCTTAAGCCTTTTCAGCTGCAGCTGAAACAATCTACAAGTGGGCAAACATGAAAAGGCTCATTGCCCTTGTTCAAGCATGATTTGCTTTAAAAAAAAAAAAAAAAACAAACGCAAAAAACCCAGTGATCAGCTGCAGTCAGAACAAAGAGTGGATAGAGTTACTTGTTTCTTTAAGCACCCAAATATTTGGGTCTTAATGGAGTCCATCTTACAGAGGAGCTCAGCAATTCTTCAGTTAAAAAAAAAAAGAAGCACAATACTTTCAATACTTTCACTTCTGTTGCTTTAGTACTACATCCCACCCTTACTGAAAAGGTAAGTAGGAAAGTCAGGAGAATCAGCTTCAGCTCTTGTTACAGGATCATTTCATGCAGAATCTGAACTTCCTGCTCCATCATTCAAATCTGAACTTGACACACACATCAGAGTCCAAGCCCTGCCCCTGTTCTGTGCCTCCAGGGTCATTGCCTCCCTTCCTGCAAGATGAGCCCAATCTTCAACAAAGTTCAACAAAGGCTTGTGCTGGCTGGACTGGGCTGCCAGGGGAGAGGTTTCCATCCCACCTCAGCGCTGTAGGATTTCCCTGCTCTCTCCTTCTTTTCCTGCAGTACAGGGAGAAGAAGGCCTGTGGAATTCCACATCCACATCTTATCACGATTTAATCACATGGCCTGAACACAAAGGAAGGTCTGTCTCATCAGAAATGTCACCCCTGTTCCTTGACTTAGCCCAAGAACTGACTCATCAAAACTGTCTCAGAAAAAAACAATGCTTCTTTTTTTTTTCCATGCAAGATTTATTTTTTTTCCACTGGCTTAAGCACAACATTTGTATACACCAGCATAAGAAGTTTTATACATCCCCCAGAAAATCCTATTGTCTTTCAGATACAGCTGATGATTTTCCGCTCTGGACTAATTGAGCCATTCATGGCTGATGTTCTCAATACAAGCCACGATTGACCAGGAAATAGGAGGGGTACAAATGAGCGGACAAGCTCAGAAGTACCCGTTCTAAGATCACCTAATCCAACAAGAAATGTCAAGTAAGAGCCAAAACAAATTATGCCGTCTCTGGAGGCCTGGTCTGTTTTACTGCTTATGTCATTATAATCAATTGTGCAGAGAAAACAGAAAAGTTACTGTCCTGCTGCCTTATGAGACAGTAAATATATTAACCAGATGAGTCATAAAGCTAACTCTGCCTATTGGACTGAAAACTCTGTTCCATTACCCTATGTAATCCTAGGAAAAGATGGAATGGCTTCTTTGGATCCTTCTTACTCCCAAGAGCTGTGTTCGATCTCCTATTTTGAATAAAAAATTCAAGCCGCATGAATTGATCACACTCTCAGCATCTAAGACAGTACAAGGCAGTTTTTACTCAACAGCTAGTAGCTGCTAATTGTGCACAGACTGCTGCTTCCCAAATTATGAAAGGACAAGTTCTTCTCCCAAGAGAAGAGACGTAAACCTAATTAGGCTTTAATCATCAGGATAAAACAAGGACCACCCACACACCTTAAGCCCTCTCTGGATAGTAGGACAAACATCTCTACTGCTCTGAAGTTGTGTGAAGACCCAAGAGCAGAGAAGGCTTTCCAAATGTCATCGCCGCACAGCTGAGCAGCCCATCCTGGGTTTTTCGGCGTTGTGCCAACTACAAAGAGTCACCTTCCTCACTTCTTCACCTATAATAGTCACCACAACTCCAGACATCTCTAGCAGTTGACAAACACATCAAGATGACTGGACACAGTTTTCCCCTAGATAAGCTGGTGAAGGCTATCCCTTGGAAAGGCCTGGGTGATGGATGAGCTGCAGTTTTCAGCAAATCAGGATCAGAGTGGGTTGCACAGCTCACCTCACTTGCCAGAGACCCCCATCCCTGTTTCCTCATTTTTCCAGAAACATGCATTGACTAGGCCCAGGGTTTTCTTTGGAAAAAGGACTATCCTCCAGCCACAGTAATAAAAAGTGAACTGCCGTAAAATAGCCATAGTAATAAAAGAATGAAGAAGATGGGGGAAGGGGAAGGTAATATATTAAGATTTTTTTAATTGCACCAGATAAGGATTGCTTTGATTTGCATGATTTCCCTTCAGCTGGTCCCATTATGCAATAAACCTTCCTAGTTTCTGACAGGGGGAAAAAATCCTTAACTGGGGTTTCAGGAAATCCAAGCCAGCCAAAAGGTGTTTCTGCTTCACACACAGGTGCTTGATTCAGCTTCAAAAAGTCTTCACTCCTGTTTCCAATAGCCTTCACACACGCTGCTCTTGAGTTGGAAGACACGATCTGAATTAAGGTCTCTCCCCATGGCCTTTAAGGCAGAGCTGACCTCCACAAATGACCCAAAGCACACACCGACGCCATGCTATGCCTGTGCAGTGAGGAAGACGGAGTGAAACATGCTGCTGTCTACGGACAGCTTCCAGTCAGCTCTGAACGGGAATGAAACGCGGAGTGCCTTCCTCCGCTACACACCCCCCTGTTGGATAACCTGCTTTTTGGGCTGCATAGCAGCAGCTGACAGCCCTTCCCTTGCCCCATTACCATTTAAAGTAAAACAGTCGCTCCACTCAGCTTCTCCTCACAGCCACAGAGAGAAGAAACTTGTTTTCTCACACTTAGGCTCTTTTCTGCTCTTCCATCCCATGCACCCATGGGAAAGAAGTTTCCTTTTTGGGAACCTTAACTTGGGGCAGGCACACTCTGTTCAGTGTTGCATCCACACTCTCCCTTTTTCATTGCCTGGCTCTCTCAAATGCCCGTTTTTCAGGGGGTCCCCAATTATCCGCATGCATTCTCACTGCTGAACGGGTAAATCTTGTGACATGCTACCAGAAAGCATGAGGCAGCCGTATTATCCCTGCTGAATTATCCCTTGTGGCGGTGCTTCAGTTGCAGGCTAATTGCTTTATTATCCACGCAACCTATGAAACCTGAAGTGGAGCAAGACAGCTTTCTACAATTGGAAAATGTCTGTACCTTCTATTAGTCCCGCCAAGGCAGGCTAAGCCCCTGAAGCCTTTTGCTCTGCAGTGCTACATACACACACAACTCAAAGGCTGCTCCGATGATATAAACAAGATTCAGAATACTGCCCACACTGCCAAATCTCTCCTCAGAGTTTTATCTCCTAGATGAACTTTTACCGTCCACACTGCCTGCCTGCTCCCTATTGGACTTAAATACAACAGGCCGGGCTGTCAAGCAAAGAAGGACCTCCTCAGGAAAAGCAACTCCATAGAAAGAACAAATGCTGAAAGCCCACCCCACACACCCCTCAACCCCCTTTTCCGAGCAGCTGCCCACTCAGCCATGTTCCTGCAGCTCTCCCTACTACTCATGCAGTTATGTCAACACTGCTGCTGCTGTACTGCACCGATGAGGACAATACAAAGTCAAGTCAATGTTTGAACAGCGCTTGGGAAGCACGGAACACCTGTTGGCAGGGAACATGCTACCACCGCTGCCATGGCCCTGCACGGTCACCCTCTCCTCGGAAGCAGAGAAATCTGGGAATTTTACTGGAATGTGTCTGAACCAAAAGTAAACAGAAATTTACACACCTCCAACTACACCAGATACACAGGGAAGCATTCGAAGGGAAAAAAAACAAACATCCAAGCAACAAAACCCAGAAACTGGTCTCTAGTTTTTTGACAGAAAACAAAATCAGAGCAAGCCAAGAGGGGCGTCTGCTCCACACGCGGGTGCTTGAGCACAACATCTCCCAAGAGCCCTACACCACTGTTTCCTTTCAACAGCCTTCACATACACTTTTCTTTAGTTAAAAGATACGATCCGAATTAAGGACGTCTCCTCCCGATAGCCCTATAAGGGGCTATAAGGTAGAAACAATGCTGATATAGGGCAGAAACCGCTGCACAGCCTTCTGCGAGAATTTATCACCCCAGTGAGCAGGGCTCCCTCAGGGGGGTCCGCCTCCCTCCTGCCACCATCTCCCATCTCACTGCCACCAAGAGGCAGATTAGCCCTAATAACGCGGACGGCTCCCCTTCTCCCGCCCCCCC
>WBMY01013481.1:339346-462845 GCA_013397315.1 Donacobius atricapilla
GGGGCTCCCCGGGCGCCTTGGCCGCCGCCCCAGCGGGGGCTCGGCCCTGTGGCCGCCCGGAGCCCCCGGGTGCCGCTTGCCCGCGGGTTTTGCCGCCGCTCGCTGACAGGCTCAGAGGACCCCCGGTGCTCCCTTTCCACCCGCAGGCTTGCTGCTGGGCATGGTCCCTGCCGTGCTGCCAACCTGCCGGAGCCCCAGCGCGTTCCGTTCCAGGGGAGATGTGCGTGCTCTTGCCGGAAACACTGCTTCTGGTGATTCGGGACTCGGTGAAGAGTTAGGGGACAGCTTTCTGTGCCCTCTGCTGCTCAGGGAGCCTGGCTAGGGGACCAAGTTTGGCTATGGTCATCCTTTCCTTATGCTTCAAATTCTGGGAAGGACAGATGCAGAAATTATGACTGTGTGTTTGTTCACTTTGTTTGGTTTTGGTTTTTTTTTTTTTTTGGCAAAAGTTTGTTGACTTTGTTTTACTTCTGTCTAGATTTTCTGGCAAAGTAAATGAGCTGATGCTCTTTCTTTATTCTCGATGGGTTAGTAAGTAGTAGCCCTGGAACCTTGTATAAACTTGGAAATGAGAAAGTGTTTCAGGAGGTTTCACCTGCTGAGGGTCCCAAAAATAGCTGCAAACTTTCTTAGGAAGGAGGAACATAATTACAGCACTTCCCTGCTTAGCATGACTTGAAACCCTTCCACAGGAGAAAAGAACTGAATTCAAGCCTTAAACATCCTGCGCAAAGAGCTTGCTCATCAAACTGTCCACAGAACCACGGTCTGTTAGGGGAAGGTCTGTCACTGCAACCATCATGTTTATTTAAACAATCGTGTAGAAGCACCACACCGGGAGTGGGGCTTGGCCCTGTCACTACTCCTAGACCTGCTTTTAGAACTTCTGATGGATCTGCTGTTTGCAGAAGTGGGGGATGCTCCATCATTGTGACTCCACCTGGACTTAGAAACATCTTGATCTCTCAGTTCTGAGGTGCTTCTGCAACAGAACCTTCTGAGCATGAAAGCAAAAACCAGGAGTGAGATCAGATGCAATTTTAGACAGCAGGCCAGCATTTCAGAGACACTTTTTAGTTGTCTGCATAAGCTCCATTTTGGAGTCTCTCATGGTCGTTACTAGATCTGGCACTGTGTGGACAGACTGGGAGGCTGAAGCTTTTGGTTTACCTAGAAGATACCTGGACAGCTGCCTCCCTACCAAGCTGCACCAACCTGACCCTGTGGTGATGCTCAGATAGCTTTCCTTACTTACCCTTGAGATTTTCTTCTGAAATTTCTGAGGAAAGGCTTAGCTCTTGCCCTGTGGGTGGGGAGAAGGGGATAGGCATAAGGGACTGGGTCGAAATTCCATTGCCTGAAATCACCTATTCGTTTCGTTTTCACTCCTTAACAGCATTTTACTCCTGAACAGCAATACACCATACCGACTTGGCTTTCTTTTCTATGTGGCATTGAAGAAGCATCGTCAATAGGACACTAAAGGAAGACCTCCAGACCACTCTGCGCTGTATTGCCCCTTGAAGTGCTACCTAACCAGTGTAGTTGATTTGGCACACTATCAGTTTGACCCACCTTTTCCTTGGGGTAGTTGATGCATTGTCGTTTCTGCATAATACAAAACCGTAGCATGCAGCTGTGGTGCTGTAAACCTGGATTAGTGTCTCAGTGTCGCTGTCAGTGATTTAAACGGAGAACAAATCCATACAGATCAAAGGAAATTCTATTACATCAAACCAGGCAGGGATAGTAATGTTCTGTATTGGAAATGCTTGTGTTCTCTTTCCATAATAGGTATCAGTGAGATTAGTTTAAGAAAAATTAGGAGAGCTCTGTTTTCAGTATCTACAAGCAATTACAAACTCTTTGAGACCTTGGCAGGGTGACTGAGAGAAGCAGAGATAACATACAAGGAACTTCACTCCTGCCAGCAGGTGAAATCCCAGTCAGGCTGTGATACCTGAAAATTCCTGTTTGGTTTGTGTGTTCCACTCCAGGTCATCCCAGGAGTAATCTTGAATCGTCGCTTTGCAGATCTGCAACCATACATTGTTTTCCTCTCAGACAGCAGCTGAGGTGTGGTTGTGGACTGCTGCACAGCAGTCGAATTCCAAGGGTAAGTAGCATGGGATGCATTGAAAGGAGAAGGATATGCCTTAGGTAACTAAGCAGTGCAGGGCATTATGTGAATGCCTGCTGCTGTGGACATCACAAGGCCCTCCTGCTGCAGTTTTTACTTTGAGAAGCAGGGATTGTTTTGCAGCAGGGAATTTTATTATGGCCATTTTCAGAATAGGAGAACAGTCACAGTGAGGGAAGGCCAGCATGCAGAAAAGCTTTAGCAGGTTCCAGTTAAGAGTCCAAGGGTCGAAAGCTCTTTGTTCCTGCTGCTAGATATGACAGCTTGCTCTCAAACATATTCCTGCTTCCAGTAATAGACTACATGTAGCTTGACACAGAGAAGCATATCTTCTTTACTCCTTCACAGCTGCCACAGCCTAGGGCTGCCTTTGCTGGGAAAACTAGGATCCCAGCAGTGGATAGTCCCCAGAATAGGAAAGAAGGCCATCTCATCTGTTTTTTATTCTGTGACATCTCCACCACGAGTTCTCTGTCGGTGTGGTTCAGAGAGGTGGTCAAAAGGGGTTCATGCTTTTTTGAAGACCACTCCCCTTCAGAGGGGAAACACTGAAGACAAGATATATGAAATGGTATTTCTGTCGACCTTCCATCTGTAATTACAGGCCTCATACCCTCTGCTGTCTTGTCCCCTGCCTTTATGAGATCACTTTAAGAGATAAGGCAGTGACTCCATTAAAAAGGGGGGCAGGGGGAACAATAACTATGGGGTGAGCAAAGATCAAGATCTACTATACTCCGTCAGGCTTGGCTAAGCTTCCGGCACGTTTTTCCCTCCCCCTGGCTGAGGGATACAAACATTTTGCATTTCTGACAGTATTTAGTATTTTTCTGAAGCCTTCCAAGTCATTGAAATAGTGTTGAAAACATGACAAAGGCTCCTGAAAGGCCCGGTGAAAATGAGGGCTCCAGCCTCTACCACTGCATATAAATAGATTCACCTTCCTTTAGAGCGACAGTGTCCCGGGCTGCAGAGGCAAAGGGCACAACTACACAGCATTCCCGTCATTTCAAGTGCCTCAGTGCTATGCCTGTACAAAATTCCTGTGCACTTGGCACTTCCGTAAGTGGGAACTCTGGCCACTCAGCCTTTCTTTGTACTAAGCTCAAAGTGCCTCAGCCCGAGAACTTAAAAACTGTGGATCTTTTGTGTTTTCCCAGAGAGGAGGTGGATGGAGGCTTACAAGAGTCATGCAGTGATTCAGATCAATGTGTGGGGTTTAGGGGAGCGTGGTTCCTGTCTGACTGCTAGGAGATGGGGTTTTACTTCTGGTTCACAGATCCCCAAAGACTACTTGGAGGGGGGCGATGCTGTGAGAGCACAGGAAAAAAAGCCACTGCCAGTAGATTGAAGTACATAATTCAAGGATCTGTGCTCCTCCAGGAAAAATGCTTATGAATCCACAAACCAAAAAAGAAAATAAAGAATTAATATCTTGCTCTGAACAAATCTGTAACATGCATTTAAGTGGCACTTCTTTTTTAAAGCCCATACTCATAACCTATCATTCCAGTTTTAGTTACCACCACTGTTATTAATTCACCCTTCTTTGCCAGTGAGTTATCTGGGAGATAAAGCACCTTTGAAATCTCTAGACTCCCTGGAACCACAGTGTATATCTGTGTGTGCACTTTGCCATTCCAGAGCAGATAAACTGAGTGCCATGTAACTTATGCATGCTCTGGAAATCATTTGAGCACTAGTAGTTGTATGGGAATAAATCTAAGAGAGCATAAGGTTTGGCCAAAAATGTCTACATGTACTCTTTTCTTTTTTTTCCCCTCATTTTCTTCCCATTTGCATCTGCCTATATTCCATGGCAGGGAGGTGGTTCCATGTAAGTATAGACAAGCTGGTGAAAAATGCCAGATTTTTGCTTTAATCCATTCTCTGACTGTTTTCTGCCTAACTGAGAGGACAAGTGGGTGTATTGATAAGTAAAAGGGAGTTGAAGATTGTTGCTGTAGGGTGGACAAGGAGAAAAAAATAAAGTATGTGTTGCCATACTAGAAACAGCTCTCTGGCATTTTACTATCTATGGAAATGTTTTCAAACACAGCAAAGGCTTGGATAATGTTCTACTGAAGAATTCTGTTAGAAAAAGATGTTTCTAAGGAGAAACACCCTCAAGTCAGGATGTGCCAAAGTCCAAGCTCTGCTCTCTCCACCTGCCTGTGGTGCAGCCTTCAGCCACAGCATGCTGCTGCATCCAGCATTTCAGGTGAAACACTGCTCAGTGAAAGCTTTCATAGACTGAGGTTTGTGTTCGCCTGCTATAACGCTTCATTTTTCAAGACTGGTGTTCTCTGAGTTGGAGAGACCCTCTCTGCAGGACAGCCCGAGGTTGTTGGAGTGAGGAGAGCAGCCTGACAAGGACTCTTGCTGTGCAGCCTCAGAGGCTGAGGCCAGCGCGGAGCTCACTGCCCTGTCTGGGGACTGATGGCCAAGTAAGGGTGATGGCACAATATTAAGACCCTTCTAATACCTGATCTGGGCTTCCTGTGGAGGCTGTGCCTGGCTTTTCCACGCCTTATGCAGCCAATAAGGGTACTAAAGCTCGGTGTTCCTGGTAGGAAAAGAGAGGATACTGGCTGGAACTTGTTGATCTGAAATAGCCTGAATGTGACAAGTTTCTATGCAAGCTACATAAGCCATCAAACTGACAGGGTGCTGGGGGAGAACTGAGAATATTCTTCCCAGCATGACAGGGATGGATTTTCTGGAGGTGGCTGCTTCTTTTCCCGTACAAATGATTACTTTAAGATAATAAAAAATGAACAATATGAGTTTGGGCACCTAAGGCCTTAAATAGCCATGTCTTTAATTTTCATTTAAGTCTGCATCCATGAATAAAATATTTGATATTGTTCGCTAGACAACTGAGCTCTGCACAAGATGTTCAGTTTGGCCCCAGTTCATCGAAACACTTAAGTGCTTTGCTGAATCAGGGACTTGCCTCTCATTAGAGCTGGCACTTTTTTTTATTCAAGGAAGGAGAGAGAGCATGGTGCAACCTTACCTCACTGTGTGGGCTCTCTGGACAAGTGTTGCACACAGTAATTCGTCATGCATTAGGACCCTGTTTTTAAAGCCTACCCTCCCACTCTAGATCTTCCACCAGACACATTTTTCAGTTGGTTATCAAATTGTCTTGGCAGTGCTTGAGCTTTGGGAAGGCTGTGGTTGTTGAACACCGATTCGTTGCAGATTTTCTTTCCCTGAACCAGGAAAATTCTTCTTACAGCCTTAGGACAAGAGAGAAAAGTTTGATAGTACTGGGCTCTGAAATGGAGTCACTTGCTATGCAGGTTCACTTTTATAAGAATCTAGCCATTAAGATTTTTTTCAAAAGTAACAAAGCCAAGTATTGTGATAAGGCAAATACTACAGAGCAGATATTTTAGTAGTGCCTGAAGTTCAATTGTCTAAAAAGCACCATGTGGTAAGAAGAAACCAAAGTGATAAAAGGTGTATCCCCTAGGTACAAGCCTCAGTAAGAAAGAGGGAGGGTAATCTCATCATTCAGGAGTCTGAGACTGCCAGGATGTCCCCAACACATCCATCAGCATTTGCAGGGCAAAAACTTTGTCTCACCATCACAATCCCCTGGCCTTTCCTTTTGCTGCCCTGGCACAAGAATCTAGGAAAGACCAAGAATGTCAACGACGCTAGCCAAAGCCAGCCAAGTTGGTGGTTAGAAGATGCAGGCTCACAGTAGTTCTCCTACTGTGTTTGCAGAGGGAGTTTTGTACCCTGGGAAACACGAAGCACATTTGCATGATTGATGTTTAAATACAGGGCTATTTCAGGACAATGTAACTTGGGGAAAGGATGATTAAAAAAAGATTTTGAAATGGACAAGATAGCTGCATAAAATCTTCCACTACCTAGGATGGAAAGCCAGCAAAAATAAGCTTCACCAACAAATACATTTCATTCCAGCTCTTCCGGTGGGTAAATAAAATGAGGACTGCCAGAACAGTAGGTTGCAGTCCATGGTATGAGTGCATTGGTATCATTACAGTCTCGAGATGAGCAGTTACCCTTATTAAGAAGTGCATATTCAGCAGCAAAATTGTTCTGTGATGATGGGCTCTAGCCCAAGGATGTGTTACATTCCCAGTACTTACTGCCCAGAGCAACTCAAATAGGCATGAGCAAGCAAAATACTGACCAGCTATAGATTTTTGCGTCAAGTCTTCCTTATCTGAAACAGAATTTTAATTCTCTAACAATTTAATTCTGTAACAAGTCCTATTTGCAGAAAATCTTTCTCCTCAATGTTTTTAAAACCTCCCTGTTTGCACTCATCACTATTCTGGGGCAAAAGAAAAGAGCTGCTTATCAACACAATGTAATATTTCCCCATGGAAAAAAAGTAAGAAAATTAATAAGAAGAAAAGAATTGCTGAGTGAGAGAGAGAACTCAGATGACAGGCATAGTTGACAAGGTCACTGGCTTTTACAAAATGTAATTTTAAAAAAATTGTGCCTACATGTTCAGAATCCAAACAAGAGACCCTAAAAAGTAGCCTCAACTAGCAGTAATTGAGAAAGAACCTGCATAAACCTGCGGTTTCACCTGTACTGTGGATGAAGTTCACTAGATCTGTAAAAATTAGAGCAAAGTCCTAGCAAGTGTTGTCTCTATTGCTGCTTACGCTGCGTAAAGACCAGAGGACATAGAGGCTCTCACACTTTAATCAGATTCAGCACGTGTTGCAAAGAGAGGGTCTGAATGGGCCAAGGGCACTGGTGTATGACACGCTCCCAGGACGCTGCCAAGCCAGCACCCCTTCATGGCCATGTGCTGAGCACAGCCATGGCCCCACTGCAGAGCAGAGCAGTTGGGAGCTCATCGCCTTTCCAAAAGTTCCTGCAGAGCAGTGATGGCTCAGGTAAAAACAGAGAAGGACCTGCCTTATCTCCTCTGGGCGTGCAGGTCGCATAGTCCGTGTTGGCAGGGCAGAAACAGGTGCCAAGGGCAAGGTCTGGAGAGGATGCTGCTCCATGGCTTCTTCCAGCCTCTCTGGCCTTCGAGGGCTTTGCAGGCCAAGGGGATTTACAGCCCTTGCTGTGGCCTGCAGGCCCAGGGGATTTACAGCCCTCAGCCTGTGCTGAGATGGCTACAAGGTCACTCCAAGTGACAAATCCTGATATGCTGGTGACTTATAACTTTCAGACTGCTCCAGGCACTCCCCTGCACCATCAAGGCACTTCAGCGGTCCCTCTATGCATCTGGGGGGAACAGGGTGGTGAGTCCTTTCTTCCTGGGGCCGCCCATTGTGCCAGGCAGACTATCATGCAGCTGTCACACTCTTCTGGCTGCCCTAGATAAGAGTTGCACATAGACCAGAGGCAGTGATAGCTCTGTCTGAGGGATTACACCCAGATTAGGAAAAATTGGTCCTGTGTTTGATCAAATTGGCAAAAGTACAAGCTGGCAGCTGATAGAGGCCCGTACCACACACATGGGAACAAATTATTGCCAGGGAAGATCATGTGGATTATAATGCATCCATTCCTGTGGCTGCCCAAGGCTGGGGACAGGATGCTGCCCATTTGCCATGAGTAAGAAGAAGCGCATGTGGTACACCCTTCTGAGAGCTCACTTGTGCACTCCTAGCTGCTCTGATGCACTGCATTAGCCACTCGTGGGTCTACCCAGCTGGCAAGCTGACTCTCCAGTTGTAATCCCATACTAAAACCCTCATCATGTCATTGTCTACATAGTACAGGAGGGAGAGAGAGAAACACAGCACAAAGGGGCCAGGGCTGAATGTGTGCAATTTCCAAACTCACTCGAGAGCACGTCTCCAAAGAGTAACTCATTCTATTGGTATCCACCACTGATCCTAGAGTGAGGTGTCCCTCTGGAACACCCCATGTTTCCCCACTAATTCTGGCCCTGTTCAAAGACCTAAACTTTTCAATAAGCTAAAGTTTGGGGCAGTGAATTGCACAAAAACTTGGCTTGGCTCAGCTCTTTGGAAAGTTCATGGGGAAGATCTGGCCGTATTCTGATTAGGATCACACAGTTCCAGGCAAATCTGAAAGCCCAGCCTCTGTTTAGCGGGATACCATCAGCTCTTCACCAGAACGCTTGATGCTTCTTTTCTATATCCGTCTGGCACTGGCTGCTTTTGGGCAAGTGCAGATTTACTTTCATGATACACATATGTGTACCAGGACCTTGACGTTTTGTTAACAGCACCTGAAATTGTGGTCAATCTGCTGACTTGGAGCTTGGGTTTTCCCCTGATGAAGCGTGAGATGTCTACCCGTGTGCTTTGCTCCAGGCGCTCTCTTGTTGCCCGCTTTGTTCTTTTCCACAGGCTGCTGGAAAAGCAGCATTCCCTGGGGCCGTAGCGTTAACATCTAGCACTGCAAGAGGCAATTACAGCGGAGACGGCAGAGCGGGGGAGTAGCTCTGAGGAGCAGCATATCCCGGGAGGACGTGCTTTGCTCCTCCCATGACGCTGCTCCGCTCTGTGCACAGGTATCTTCAAGTACATGCAGTACAGCAGCCCAGTTCCCCATCCCCCGGCGTGGTTTTTTAATGATTATGTGGTATTTAGATACATTTAGACCTTGGCTTGCCAGCACATAGCTATTGTCTGCATGGGCATGTCCTCAAGAAACGATGCAAAAAAGACCATTACGGTTAGTGATAGACCTGGGCTGGATAATTGAGATCCACCCTTAAGCCTCAAGATCTTCTGATCTAGTGCTCAAACCCAGCAGATTCCTTTCCTGCAAACAAAAACAAACAACCCCAAACCCCAACCAAACCCAGCATTTTCAAAGCTGAATTTTCTCACTTCTAAAAAGCCTGAGGAATTTATTTTGGTTTGAGGGCTGTGTCAGAGTTCAGATCTTGTTCTCATATATATATGAATGTTCAGATAGACTGCTGGATGCATTATCTTGTTTCAAGCCTGGTCTTCACTTAAATTGGAAATGTTTAGTGGGAGAGGATAATCATGAATTCAGTGAATATCTGGGAAAACTAATTTTAAGGCATGCCTGTGACAGGCTTTTTTGTGCCAGAATACCAATATTGTTAAGGAACAGCTTTTTTTTAACTTCATCTTTTTTTTTTTTTTTCCCCCTTTGGCAAAGAAGTTGAAATTTCCATAATGACAAGAACTTTAGTGCAATGCAGTTGAATCCACTTAAAAGTCTTTTTGCCAATATGTAATCATTTTTGTTTCACTTATTGAAATCAGCTAAACCAAGAGAACTGTCTTGTGACAGCAAAAGCAGTACTTCCACAAGGAAGGTTTGCTTGGATGGCTCTTCTGAATACTTACACCTGGAAATTTTAAGACTAAGACATCACTGAAGTAAATACATAGAAATATATATATATTGCAAAGAGGTGGTGAAGAAAACAGCCTGAGTAATCTCTAGTCTATCCCAATGTACGGATGAGAAAACTTCCAGCTCCTACATAAACAGAGGGAGCTTCCTGTCTCTTATTTATGCCCCAATATGTAGGAAGACAACAGTAACCAACACTGCCAGCTTTGCCTTCATTCTTTGAAGCTTATTACCCTTACAGTCTGCACACAAACCTCTCCAAGGGTATTGCCCAACTCACCAGACAGCCTCCCCGAGGTACATTCTGAGGAGCTAATGCATGTCACACCCATGCAATCCTCTTTTCCTGCATCTCCAGGCAAGGGCTCGCAACCGCCCATAGAAGTATGCAAATCATTCGCTAAGTGTTGTACCAAGGCGGAAAAGAAAGTATTTCCTTGCCCTGAGGAAGTCAACAGCAATAAAGAGATGGAAAAGACTGGGGAAGATCTAGAGGGGGTCGGCTCTTCTCTAACTGAAGTAACAGGGGGCTGTCCTGGAATACTGTGTGTGGTTTTGGCCACTGCAATAAGGAGCACTGATCTCTTCTGTGTGGTGCTCAGGGACAGGGCTCCAGGGAATGGCCTGAAGCTGTGTCAGGGGAGGTTTAGGTTGGACATTAGGAGAAGGTTCTTCACCCTGAGGGTGGCTGAGCACTGGAACAGGCTCCACAGGGCTGTGGTTACAGCACCAAGCCTAACAGAGCTCAAGACACGTTTGGACAATGCTCTTGAGCACTTGGTGTGACTCTGGGGGATGGTCCTGTGCAGGGCCAGGAGTTGAACTCCATGATCCTTGTGGGTCACTTCCAACTTAGCATATCCTGTGTTTCCATGAAGCTGGGTGGTGGAGAAGCCAAAACCTCCACACTGGCCAGCAGGGCTGGGAAATGGGGCAGAGGGTTGTGGTGGCCCTTGGAGAAGCTTGGGCTGCTGCTGACTGGCAGAACTGGGATGGCTCAAGAACTGCACTTGCCCAGCATCTGTCACCCAGCTTGAGCTTGTCTGGCTCTCTTGGCCATTGGGGAGAGAGCTTCGAGAAATCTGTGGCTACTGGGAGCTGATGTAGTGCCCAGGGCACCGCAGAAAAACATTGTTTCTACTGACTGACCAAAGGAGCTGTGATGGGCACGGAGGGGATTGCTTGCAAGTAGTTGGTGCTCTGCTGCTGGCCCTTATAGGCTGGACCTATTGTAGAAAGGGCCTTTCAGATGTTGCAGATACTTTCAAAATCTTGCTTAGCAGCTTGAAGAAAAAGCCTTTATCCTCTTCTTTAACTTTTGGGGCAACATTTTCCAGGTATACTTCCAAACTCAAAACATAGGCTTCCTGATGTAGGCTGAATGTATACAGCAAGAAGCTGGCATTAAAAGAACTGGAGCAGTACCACCTCCCTGAGAACCACACTAGAGAAGTTTTTGCCAACCTAATCACCTGGTCCTAAAGGAAGTCACACAACCAGCTCCTCTCAAGCCAAAGCACTGAATGCTTAAACAACATATTGAGATGTTGACTGAAACAGGAAAAGCCTATTAAATCTATATTGACCAATGCAGTTCAAAAGGGAGGTTTATTGTTGCAAGTGTATATACTATAAATAAGGGGGTTATTTGATGTTCTGAGAGTTGCGTAACAGATTGTTTTATGTGATCTTTCAAGAAATGGTTTTAGCATGAGTGAGGTGGGTGGTTCTCTGAGGTATAGGATTTCACCAGTGTGCTGAGGCTTCAGGGAGAACTTCCACCCTAAGAAAGATGGATTTGTCATGCTGGGTTTTTACCTCTCCCAGGAGACAGAGAACAGACATGGTGATAAAAGGGTATAACCCCCTGAGAAGTAGGAGGGGGGAAAAAAAATGAAAAAATTGTGTGGGTAAAAGAGGAGTGAGATTTTTTTATTACTCTTCCAATCAGGGAGTTGGCTCTTCACTTCAGTTTTGGAAATAACTTTTTGTTAATATTGCCAACACAGGCAGCAGTGGGGGAGTCAGCTAGATTCTAGCAGCACTTCCAGAGTCCTTGACAGCAAAACACAGGTGCCTTCATGCTCTGTGGACATCTAGCAATCCTGAAATCAGCCTAAAATACGACAAGGAAATAAAAAAGTAAAGGTGTGCATGATGGGGAGGGTGCCACCAGGCAGGGTGCCATGAGGCAGGTGTGGCAAGCTAGAATTCAGTTAAAAGATGTCAGCTCCCTTTCTTCACCTGAAGGTCCTCAGGACTGCAGAGAGACCTGGCCATGACTGGTATTCAATCTTGTGTTAACTCTTTACATTTCCACTCTCCTGTTGTGCCATGTGGAGCCTCATTTCTCTGCTCAGGAACAGGACAGTAGATTGCAAAATGTCTCGTGCAGATGCAATGCCATTAGCAAATGTAATAGTCAGGGAAGGCCGGGGTGGAAAACAACCATGCAAGTGGATGCAGGTTACACCTCTGGTTCCTGTTGGCAAGCAGTGCTTGTGTCTCTGTTGATGCAGGATTATTTTTTGTTTGCCTGATGTGCTTAGGACAGGAAAGCCAAGCTCCTTGCTGCCAGTCCATCTGAGTTAATGAGTAGGAACTGGGTTTAGCCTCTATAAAAGGGAATGTCTTGAAGGAACATTGTAGAGTAATAAAAAAAGGTAATCCAAGTACTGAACCTAATTTTGTGCTTAGCACAGTGTAGCTGTAATGTTACTCACTCTTACTAGACCTTTACACCAGTTGGATTGCAAGACTAGATTTCTACCCAAGGTCTGAAAGAGAAAGAAAAGTTTGATCCAAAGGGTAGGGTTTAGGCCTGAACTGTGAAGGAGATCAAGCTGTAAACTTCACAGGCATTGCCCTGCTTCTGGCCATACTTAAGTCTCAAACACCATGTACTAACTGATGAGAATTCATCACGAAGCCTAGGAAACTCCAGCTATATCCTAAGTGGAAAACTGTAGTTCCCCACTGCACTATGCAATCCTATACATGGTGCCCTCCGCATTTTCTCCTGCAGTTTAGCCGTGTGATCTCTGGCTCTTTTCACCCAGCCCCACCCAGCTGAATGAAGGGGATGATGATTGAATGCATTCCTAAAAGCCTTCTTCCAAAAAGGCCATGGGCCATGCCCAATTGCCTCACCGATTAGCTCATGGTGATCTAAGCCTCTCGTTGCTCTGAGGCAGGATCCAGGATACCTCACCCTCTCCTAACTGTGGAGACAGGTTTTTAAAGATGGATGGGTGGTTGCCCAGCAGCAGCACTGTCTGTGGGTACTTACTGGAAGACTAGAAATCCTTAAAAACTTGAAAATATTGCCCCTATGCCTACCATAAATCACCGTTATTGTGAATCAAGTCAGGCCTGCCTTACACCCATGGACATGGAGAAAAATGCATCACAACTTTTACAGTTGTGCCTAGAGCAAAACATGATGGAGTCTACCACATCTTCCTTGGAGGTCATGTTTTCTGAGCCCTCTGCCCAGCTTGCTTCTTTCTCTTAAAAATTTTGCTCTCCTCTCCAAGTCTTTATCCTGTTACAGTGGAAACATAAGTCTGAATCCTGGCCCCTACATAAAACTCGCTGTGGCCCTAAGTGAACAATTTCACTGGTGAGGGAATAGAAACAAAATCAAAGAGGATACTTGCCACTGGGTCATTGCTTCATAGAGTCTTTTTTAAAAAAGACTGAGCCAAAATCCTGCCTTTAGCCATCTCTGAACTCTGGATAAGTTTACACTTGAAATGCACACATGGGCCCATAAGCAGAGCCTGACCCATATTTATTCCTGAGCAAGACATTAATAATGCACAAGAATTAGAAACTTGGGACACTCAGCTTGATTTACCAAAAGGTCATGTCCACAGATTGAGTTGCAGGTCTCAGCACCAAGGCCTGCGTGACTTCTCTATGACAGCAGAGGTGGAGGAGCCTTTCCAGGTGGCATTCCTTCTCCCTGTCCCACCAGCAGGACAGCAGAAGGCATGGTGTGCATTACTGCTCTGGATTTCAGCACATCTACCTGTGGTAACCAGAGAAGCTGTAGCAGAGCCATGAAGAAGGCAAGCTGAAACTGATCCAATAAACGTGCAGTCCACCAGCCTATCCTGTTGCAAATCCCACTGAGAGGATGTCAGTACTGCTGTATCAGAGATTATGTAAGAACAGACCTTTCACATTTTATAATGATAAATACAAAAATAAATGCAAATGAAGTAAGTTTCCATATTATGTGTCCCTGTCATAGTAACTGAGAACCTGAGAGGGCATGTGTAAGAAGGTGACAGCAAGAGCTGGATCTCACAGGTAGCAGCTTGAGCTCTGAAGTTTAGCACCCAGGAGGAAGACTTACACATCTGGAGTGCCAGGTAATACACAGAGGAGGCCACGCCTGTCAAGCAGCCAGTGTGCCAGGAGGCTTTGCCTGTCTCGAATGCCTCTGTGCATTTATCTCTCAGGACAGGGAGGAGGGTGTTAACAGTCTTGTAGCTCCCTACTCCAGCCTGAAGGCACAGGACGTGCCCAGGCAGAGAGGAGGGGTGGATTGATGTGCCCTCAGGCTGCATACAAAAAGGGAGGCTTGCAAGGTGTCTGGGGTGACCTGTGGAAGCAAACTGCACACAGCAGCACTGGTGCAGCTGCATTTTGTACCACTGTGGTAAAAGCTGCCCCAGGCACACGGGAAAAGCAGACTGGGCTGGTGATGTTTGGAGAAAGCAATACTTGCCAGGCATCCTGCTTGTCTGAGGTCTGTGTCCTTCCCCCCGTGGCTGAGCTGGCAAAGGGCATGGGGCCATCAAGGACATGTGATACCCAGCAACTGTGCACCTGCTCCAGGAGCTGGGGCACTTGGTGCTTCACTCAGTGTGCAGGTGTCTTCATCAGCGCCTTCCCTGGGGGGCTTCTGGCAAGCCTGCCACATTCCCAGGTGGTCAGGGCTCAACTGCATTCTCCAGAGCCAGGTGTGCCCAAGCCTTGTACAGGGTTAGCAAAATCCACATCTCTGCACTCATCTGTCTCTCCAGCGTGCTACAGGGCTGTCAGAAGTGCTTCCAGTGCTGGAGCTTATCTCTAATTCCCAGTGCCTCTTAGCTGTGTGTCCCTTAATCAGAAAAAGCCGCAGGTGCTCAGGAGTCTGCTGCCAGGGCTGACCTGGGACCCATCCCACAGTGAACTTGCCAGGAGAAGAGGAAAGGGTGGACCCTGAACGGTGACCTGACACAGGGCAATGGAGTGAGGGCCTGCTCCTCATGCTTGCTAGCACCGGGGCTTCACTGAGGGGCTGCTCTGTTTGTATAATCCATCACTGGCAGAGCTGCTCTGGGAGCTGTGGTTGTCCAGTTGCCTGTCACATGGGCTGCATTCTCTCAAAACACACCTCCTCTCGCCTTCAAAACACACCAAAGCAATGAGGTGAGAAACAGATAAGGCTGAGACTCCTAAAGTCGCTCCTCTGCAGTGCCTGAAAAGCAGTATCTCGATGGCAACTCCTGCGGTTGAGATGGGAGTTTTCTGTCTGATTTCTATATTTGCTCCCATTCTCCTCTGCTTTACCTGTTCTCTGCCTCTTCAAATGACAAGGGTCAGTCTCCTTATTCCCCTGAGTTGGGCAAATGTCCAGCTAACGTGGAGAGGGAGAAAGTAAAAGAGATTATTAGCAGCCTTAGAATAGCATATAAATCATGAGCTGTATCCATTGCTCAGCTCCACCACAGGGATTTGGAATGGATTGACACTGTTTTCCCACTTGCAAAAGAAAGATTATCAGTCTTCCTAAAACTGTTGCTGGGAGAAAGTTTGGCTTTGCTCATCATGCCCTTTGAGGTTGTTAAAGAGCAGGCTAGCTGGTCTATCACCCGGCTGGAAGGCACTCTGTGACTTGAAATACAACAGCTCTTTGCAGGGGGGAGGATCGTAAATTCCACAGGGCACCAGATAAACTGGAGGAGGTGAAAACACAAAGGGGCAGTTGAAGTTTCAAATCCCTTCCCCACCCCCACCTCCATCCCCTGCCTCCTTCCTCCCACCTTTGCCATGCCAACACAACAATAACGTTGACAGCCCTCTCCATCACCGCTGGGGTCTAAAGGAGCTCTGCTTCACCAGATCCTGCTGCCCGAGGGCCGTGTCCCTCCTCCATCCCTGTTCCTCCCCCTTGGTCAGCAGGTGGACAGCTTGAGCAGCCTCTCACCTGGGGAAAACAGAAGAGGAATGGTGATAGAGGGAAGGACAAGGCTGGAGGGAGGCCGGGGGAATGGAGGGTTGCAGCAGGGGGTGGGATGGAAAATCTGGAGCTGAACAGAAGGAAAAAAATGGAGGTCCTGAGGTAAAAGCCGGAAGGGGAGAAAGGAGCATACAGACATGCTTGCAAAAGAAAGGCAGCAGGTGGAAGCATGGAGGAGGCCCTGTCAATAGGAGCTGGCGTTGCACACATTCCCTGGCAAGTGGGAAAAGATGAGAGGTCACACAGAGGCTCTTTCCCAGCACACACAGCTCCAAGCAGGTGCCTGGTAGCACTGATGCACTCAGTTAGCAACCAACTTGACCTGGCACTGCTGGAACAGTTTTGGGACCAGGCCAGAGATCCACAAGAGTAACACCCCCTTCATTTGGTGCAAACAGTGCCCACTTTTGCCCAGCTCCAGCCCTGACTGTTTGTCTTCCTCATGGCAGGGTGGTGATCAGTCACACAGTGGTCACCCAACTTGTTCTGCTGCTTTGGTTGGACAACACGGAACAGTTACAAGAAAGTTCCTGTGAGGATGAAGGCAAGGAAAACAAAGCTATGTTTAAAAGTGTTACCAGTGAAATCATTTTGGAAGGGGGTTGGGAAGGGAAGACAGCACTCAGAGCAGCAACAACCCAAGTGTGGGTACAGTTACGCTGCAAAGGAGCGCTTTTAATAGGAAAGCTTATTTCACTTTCTCAAGCAGAGCCTGTTTCCGTTGGAAATTCCTGTAAACAATACTAGCAAGTGTTTTGTGTGAGGAAGTATGTATACAAGAGTCTAGAAATGCACCCAGGTCACTGTGGTGTGGCAAACTCCTGCTCATCAGCTGCATGTTGCCTGGGGTGGAACGTCTGAGTTCACATGCAGGGTTATTGCAGACAGACAAACAAGCTACCACCATTATTTATTGGTAGTTTGTTACCACACCTAGACAGTGTGTCTAAGCACTGTGCAAAGAAAATGAAGGAGGAGGCTAAATGCAATTTTGGGAATAGCTTGCAACTGACAAACCTCTTTGGAGAAGACAGAATCTTCACTGACTGTTTTTCATTGAATAGAGGAATATCTGCAGTAGCTATGCAGCAAAAGACATCTCCATGTCTTCCTCGCTGCTGAGAGACTTCTCTGCTAGAGATTCCCAGGGAAGGAACAGCCACAGAAAAGGGACAAAGCCACAGAGGCTACGAAAGCAAGATTGACTGACTTCAACCTGGCTCCTTATGCTCTTGGACTCACCTCCAAATTCTCCTCCATCCAGAAACATTAACCCCAAGCCCTCACTGGCTACATCTATTTTTTCAGGAGCAATGCATGCTCAGGCTTGGAAAAACACCGGTCATTAATGGATCTTTGCACAGAAAGGGATCGCAGGCTACTTGCAGCCCTTAGGCTGAAAAACACATTCCCCCAAATGAAGGGTAAAAGAATTTGCCTCTTTGTTTTAGGGATTGTTCTCCCCAACCCTAAGCACTAGCTGAATATTCATGAACCTCCTATATGAATTGGTTATCTTCTAAAAGCAAATACAAAGTCCCCATTCTGCAGGAGATGCCCAGGCACCGGACAAAGCCAAGTGTCTGCTCTAGCCGTGGGTTTCCCAGGGACTCTGTGTGCTGCTTTAAACCAGTTACTCTTGCCTATTAAAACAGGATCAAAAATGAACAGAGAGGAAAAGATCCTTCCAGAGCTGTTTGAGGCAGCTGCAGCTAGTTCAGACTTCTACATCTCTTGACCTAACATGACTCCCAGGCTGCCACATTGTCTGGATGGGAAGCCAAAGGGGAAGGTAACGTGATTTTTATTGTACGAGCTGCTCACCGGTGCAGTCAGCCTAATTTATGTTAAGAGTTCATGTTGCTAAGTAGCTTGCCAGCACAGAGGTTCAGCTTCATGTCGGAGCTGTATTTGTGGTAGGAACAAATGGGTGTGTATGAGCACAGAACTGTGTAATGGCCCAATTGCAGGTGTTTGTGGTAACGTGCACAGGGGAAATGGGCATTTGTGCGTGGGAGCACTCCTGAGGTTGTTGAGGATATCTGAGGATGGTTCATTCGTTGTGTAGATAATGGAGCTGGCAGGATGGCATTTAAGAACTGGGTGTCACGTGGGAGACAGACCCAGGTCCAAGTAAGATGGCAGGAGTGTGAAAAATTAAAAATAAAAAAAGGTGACCACTTGCAAGTGTGTACACAAATCACACAAGATATGTCTATGTCTGTGCTGGGTCTGTCAGGAATGGAGTTAGGAAGTTAACTTTTTTCACAGCAGCCTGTGTAGTGCATCTGCCTCCCAAAAGGGAAGTGGTGAATGAATTCCTTGTTTTGCTTTGCTTCCATGTGCAGCTTTTGCTTTTCTTGTTAAACTGTAATTATCTTGACCACAAGGGGATTTTTTTTCTCCCCCTGACCTATTGAGGCGGGGGAATGAGAGTGGCTGAGAGGGCATATGGCAGCTGGTCATGGTCAGCCCATCACTGTCCTGTCATTCAGGTAGCCTGTCTCCTTCCCAAGACCCTGTGTGCAGGCAGTAGAGATCTTCAGGGACTTTTTAGGGATTTTTTAGATTCTTTGGAGGCTGGTGAGCAATTCAGAGGCCTGTGTGGGGAACTGCCTGGGGCTGGGCAATTGGAAGGAGTACGAGGGTCAGACTGACCTTGTGTCTGAATGCTTGGGAGCACAGCTGTCATTGCCCCTGAAAATATCACCCAGTACTGGTGCTATATCCCAGTACAGCAAGTGCCTCTGGGCTGGCCTTGCCAGACTGGGATTTCTGAATTGCCAGGGACCACTGCCTCTCTGTGCAGTGAGGCAAGGAGGCTGCTGAGAGGGGAGCTTGGAGGTGCTGCTCCTGCTATGCAATGAAGAGCAGACCTGGGGCATGTGGAGCCCCTTGCCCACATCAGCGCAGTTCAGAGCACCAGCCACGTGTGTCCCTTTGCTAAAGCTCTGTGCTATCCCAGGACACCGGGGTGCCCAGGACTGTCTCTGCTACTGCTTTCTTTCCAGCTCAGAGCAGCCAGCTCTCCTGCAACCACCAAGAGGCAGGGTGGGGATGCCCTTGATCAGTCCCCATTGTATATCTTCCACATCTTCTGTCCAAGTGGCAGAGAGACCCAAGTTCTCCAGAGAACAGTCCTGGCAGGTGTCACCAAAATTAGAGCTTTTCTGAACTACAAGTGACTAGTCTCCACTTGCTTCCTTTTTCCAACCTCTAAGTGGAATAAACCCCTACCCTCAGAAGATGTTGAAGGACACCAGTGAGACTGATGGGCCAGCTCCACACCCTGCAGGAGCAGCAGGCACAGGCATGGTCATAGCGTGGTTTATGGGGTTCCTGGACACAAATTCCTTCTGCAGCATGAGACCGAACCTGGCACACATGCACCTGGCATGCCCCACTGCCTCTCCCATTTTCCCCAAGGGCTGTGTGTTTTTCTCACTGCCTTTGTACCTTTTCCACCTGCAGGCCCACTATGCCATAAGACCTTGGCAGCCTCCTCTTTGCTTTGGTCAGACTGACCACCTGCAGCACCAGGAGAAAGAGGATGAAGAGAGGGGACTGCAGTGGCTATTTCTCTCCCTGCAGTTTGTATGCTTGTAGGGACAGGTGGGCACAAATAGAGGGTTCTGCTCTGTGTCCCCTCCTGGCTCCCTATTCTTGCACTTTTAACCTCTGACCTTCATCCTTTTTCTCCGGTGAATTGTTCCCATTTCTGTTGTTTTCCTTTATGCTCTCTCCCTGCTCCAAGAGCCATATGTTTTAGTTAGGATCAGCTGACACCCAAACTGAGGGGTAGGGTTTTCCCCAGCAGTCCTTGGCTGGTGGCCACATAATTAAAAGCAGCGGGGGAGCGGCGGCAGGAGCCCAGTCTGGCATTAATGAGAGCGAGAGGTTGTTGCGTGACCGGCTGAGCTGCAGGAGCCCGGCCAAACAGCGGCACAACAAATGGCACCGTGTGTGCAGGGCTCTGCGTTAGCATAACATGCATCTCCATTACACCTGGGCTGCTTGGCCTCCCAGCTTTGCCCTGTCATAATCATCCCTCATGCATAAGCAAATGATAAAGACTGGATTCTACTTGTTTGCTGCAGGAAAAAAAAAGATGTCTGACGTTTCTACTTTAGTAGAATTTTAGTGTTTCTGTCTTGCCCATCTCCAGAGCTATTGAGATCCTGATAGGGCTGGTCAGACTAAGTGACATGGGACTGGGCAGGGTGGAAGAGGGCAATCTCAATTCCCTTTGCTGGGAGCCTGCTTCCCCCAGCAGTGAGGCGAGCAAGGTGTCCATAGGCAGGGAACACCAGGCAGGATACAAAGAGTTGTTAGGCTTTGCTGTCATCACTGCATGGATCTGAGCACTGCTGGGATTTGTGGGATGCAGTTTCTTTGGGCCTCACTGCCTGACAGACCCCCAAACCCTTGTCCTCTCTTTATGTAGACTGATTACAGGCTGCCAGCTTCAAAATTCTCTTGGCTGGCCACTCTCTCACCTAGTCTGTATTAAGAAATTCCTTCTCAATGTAACTCACTGCTCTGTTGTACAGCAAAATAGGAGGGGCTTTACAGCAACTACCAGTTGTAGTTTATTTGAGCTCTTCCATGTACAACACAGCAGGGGCTTGCTGTGACAGCTCAGTAAGCCAAAGATCCTGGTTTTGCACAGCTCTGGCTAGTAGCAGATGTAGCGAAGGTCCTGAAGTCCCTGACATGAATGCAATCAGATGTAATTATATAGTTTAGCTATTACTATACCCCTGCACACAGCAGTGGTCTCAAACTGGAAGTTTGGGGGCACTCCATAACCTTTGTGCAATCTTGGGAATTGATTGCAGTCTGAGGAAGCTACAGTTGATGCAGGCCAGAGACATCAAAACAGGGTATTGCCCGCAGTGAGCAATCTTTGCACAGTATTAGCTAAGAAATGACGTGTCATAGGTGGTCATATCTATTGTCTGGTTAGCTACACCTGTATAAATCACACAGTCAAAGAAGTTATGTCCCTAAAATTTCCCAAGTGGACAGTCCTTGTCATGGTTTTCTGACATCCACATAATTCAACATTTTCCCGCTGCTCAAAGCAGCTAAACAAGCACCAAAATGTCAGTGTAAGAAGCCCTTTGAACAAAAGCAGCACCTTAAAGGCTAGGTCATCATCCAATGGTTTCTCAGCCTTTTCTGGAATAAGGGAATGCTTGAGCAGTTTCTGCTCTTTAGGATATAAATTCAGAATGACTTCTGTCAGGAGCTTCAAAATTTGTCATTTGGAGCTGGGAACCTAACAAGACAGGCAGTTGTCAGGATTTTCACCCCGACATCCCCCTTAGTAGGGGTTTTCTGTCTCTCAGAGTCCCGTACCAGGGTTGAAAGATGAGACGGATCTTGCAGCTTGGTCTTCAAAGATGTTTATTCTAGTTCTTATCTCAAGGTCTTACAGGAGTGTCCATGTGGTAGGAGAAAACTTTGCCGCAAGAACATGGAGGCAGGAGTCAGGGTCGTTTTAAAGATTTCTAATCCAATTAACTCTAAAAACATACTATATTTATGGTTTTGTGCCAATTACTATCACCTATTTTAAACACGTAATTTCTACCTCAATTTCATTCTACCAATGTCTCTGTGCCACTGTCACAGCAGAAGATGGAATAGATGATGAAGAAGAAGAAGAAGATGAGACAACGCCCCAAATTCTCCATCTTGCTTCAATCTACTTCCATACTAAAAACCCAAAACTACAGTTTTTCACCCTGTGACAAACTAAACTAACTCTATTTTAAATCTTTATTATTTCTTAACTCATCTATAAGTGTTGGAAGCTTTTCCCATGGACTAAGGTCAAAGACTGTGCTTTCCTGGGATCTCTGCCAGGGCCTCAGCCAGGGTTTCAGACTCCCCAGGGCAGTTTGAGGTGTTTTCCACCTGCCCTGGACTCCAACAGGCAGTGTTTGGTCTGTGTACATCAGGAAAGTTTGTAGTGGCATGTGCATTTCTGCAATAGAGGTGTGACTCTTAAGATGTGGCCTTTTCCACCTCATGTAGAAAGCAAACCCATCATAGGAGTTTCCACAGGCCCTATCTCTTCACACAGATCTCCACTGGAAAACTCCCATCTCAGGGCAGGAATTCTGAGTTGTACACTCACCAGAAGGGGTAAGCGAGCATTTATGATTTTGAGGATGTTTCCTTTGTGTGCAGCCTGAGTGGGGACCTGTAAGTTCGACTGGACCACATCTCCAGGGTCAGTGACAGAGTTGCGCTGGGGAAGGAGGTGAAGCTGTTTAGTGCTGAGCACAGTAATGCCGAGCTGCCGGAGGCACTGCTGTGCTGGTTGGTGAGGACATGGCGTGGCCCCCACATCAGTGAACAACCAAAAACTGCCTTTGGGAGATGGCACCCAGCTGCCAGCATGAAGCGCACCCTGGTCTGCAGCACACACTTGCTGTGGCTGTGAGAAGTGCTCACCTGCTCTCAAAAGCCTCTATGAGCACCTTCACTGGGGCAAATCACAAAGTTCTCCTGTGCAATGACAACTGTATCCCAGCAAAAGCCCAGTCCAGGGGCCTGGTACTGGCTTTGTAGAGCTTTCCACAGGCAGAACCTCCCCAGCACCTAAAAATGCCCTGGGCTTCAGCTCTAAGGAGAGCTGTTGAAATGTTACCTGTAAACATGATTTTGTCCTGCTGAATACAGCAAGACAATATTGCACTCCACTGCAATATTGTTGGGGTGACTGGGTTTTAAGTGTAAGAGGGTTCGACAATAGCTCTAAAGATAGGAAGTGTGCCTGTGCAATAGGTCAGATATGGAACAATGTCCTGTCATAAACAGAGTTTGGCCTCGTCTACATGGAAGTGATCAGCCTATCAAAGCCTATCAGAGCCTTGCAGAAATCATCGACCAAATCCTGACATTTCTCTAGCTTCAAGAGTGGTGCTAACTCAGAAAATAGTTAAATGCAGTTCCAGTTCTCTGTGGATGAAAAGGATTGATCTGCCAGTACACAAAGGGAATACAGTACCTGGCTGCTTCAGGGCTGTGGTATGTGCAACATGGATGGGACTTTGGCAGGCCAAGGAGTAGGAGGCAAGAACAAGCCATGAACTGTTTCTGTGAGGCCACAACAACAGATGGGGCTGGAGGAAAACCATCCAAATGAAATTTGTCCATGGGTGAAGCAAAGACTGGCTTGCAAAAACCTGTCTCTGAACTTGCCCACGCAGAATGGGTGTTTGGGTCTCAGTCCACACCTTCCTGGAAGCTCAGAGGTGTAAGAGGTTAAGAGTCAGAGCAGAAGAGATCCCAGGGTTCATATCAGCAGAGGGTTCAGAGCAGGTAACACAGTCCAAATCTAGCAGCTCCTTTGTCCAGTGACTCATGAGGATGAAGGCAGGTTTACAGAATCACAGCTTCAGGCCTTTGGATGGTTTGAAGAAGGCACCTCAGGCTGATGCATGTGAACTGCTCTCAGCTGAGCTCTCTGAGTAGACAGCATGGTTGGTATTTGACCAATTCTGGTTTAATCCACTCCCTCTGTATCACCACTATCACAGGGAAGGAATTGCACAAAGGGTTGCTCAGCTGCCTCCCCCACTCTGACTGTGGTGGGAGGTGAGAAATCATGGGCTATGTTTTCATCCAACCTGGAGGAGACTGTGAGGAGCCACTACAACAGGCTTCAATCAGGTAAAAGGTCACTGCAAAAGGCAAGGGGAAAAAAAAGAACCTGTTCTCTTTTCCCACTGGGGAAAAACCAAACTCATGTGCCTTAAACACACTAAGAAGATCCACATCAATACCATTAACATTCTCTAAATAATAAGGTGAGTGAATCACTTCCTGAGTTGGCTGGAGGGTTGTAGGGCTGTTAAATACATGTCAAAAAGCATCTGTTAGACATGGGCTAGGTTTAGTTAATCTGGCCTTGGAGAGGAGGATGAGTTAGCTGATCCCAAGGTCTTATTCTATGTCCAGTGATTTCCCCATTCCTCGTGGTACTGAGGAACCAAATACAGCTATTAAAAGCTTTGTAAGATCCCTATTGGTTTGTGTTTCTTCCATTTAAAAATCCATCAACAACAACAAAACAAAAACTCAAAAAAACCAAACAGACTCACCCATGGTTTATTTAGGAAGGAAATAGATATTCAGGGAAGGAAAACATCCTCTATTTATTCCGTAGTCAATGCTTAAGGGAGGACTGTGAGAGGAACCAAGTCCTGCAGTGCTTTCTAAATGCAGGCAAAACTTGTCCTGTGGGAACAAAATGATAAACCACAGCAAGCACAGCAATCTCTCCTGTGCCTCCAGTTTCTTGGACTGGTGGCTTTCAACTTCTCTGATTATAGATCTTCCTATGATTTTCTCCCTTTGAAGATGCAGGCCCCATATAGTGAATTTAAAGTGGCCAGCAAAAGGCTTGCTCTCCTTAATTACCTTTCAGAATAGAGGGTCTGCAGGCCACAGGTCAAAGTGCACTTTGCTAAAGAGAATTCAGAGTTAGGCTCTTCAAAACCAAGTGCAAGGGCTCAGCCATCTGAACATAGTATTGCCTGGGGCTCTGCCTTGCTCCCAGGGAGCATTTTGTAGTTTGGAGCTCTTCCTTGGAACAGACCTAAAAACAAGCAGTTCAGTGTCAAGGGGGCTGTGCACAGGTGGAGGGGAAAAAAAAAGAGTCTTTTTGATTAACAGTAGCAGACTGGTATATAACTATATATATATATATATATATATACACACATATCCTCATCACAGCCTGCCCTGACATTTCTCACGCGCTCAGGGAAGTAGCTGGGCCTTTGCTCAGTCACAGGACATGGTGTCTTCCTAGGCCATTTGCAACCCTCACCAAGTTCCCTGACACACACATCTGAGGACACTGCACAGCTTTTGTGGCTGAGTAGGAGCTTTGAGGAGGTTATGTGGGTTCCTCACTGCTGCACTTCCTGGGGGCTGCCAGGAGTTTCTCTTTCAGTTCATGCCTGGAGGGCTGGAACACACCATATTGCAGCACGGAGCATTGTCAGCAGAGACTGGAATGGGTTGTGCTTGGCAAGCACAGTGGAAAGGAAAAAGAGGGTGACCTGGGAGGATTGCTGTTCTCACTTCATTTTTCCATTGCATCTGCTGGTTTTTTTTTTTTTTCTATCAAGCCCAAAGAGAGAAACAGAACAGGAACAAAATATAAATGGGTTCTCTCACTTGTAGGTGCTACAGCAGGGGAGCATTGTTGAAAAGACGAAAGCAAGAAGGTCTGGATTATAGTCTCCATCCTTACGCTCACCTCCCTCTCTGTCTTTTCCCTCCTTGTCTCACTTTCCCTCCAGCATCCCACCACCAGTGCCTCTCAGGGTGCTGAGCTGATGCTTATGCTGGTTGCTTTGACAGGGTACCAAGGAATTATATCACTCACAGGATGACCCTGAAAAGACATTTTTGAAAGGATCTCAGGTCTCCCCACAGCATATTGTCAATAGATACAATGGCTCAAATACAACAACAATTGAAGGTGGCAAGAATATAATTGTCATCTGAGCTGCTGAGAGCAGCCTCTGGCTGCTCAGAGGGGCTGAGTGTCCTGGTGAAGTATTGACCTCAAAGCTCAAACTGTATAGAGGGTGCTGGCCTTCTGCAGCACCACCTCCACCTCTGCAGAAGATGAATCTCATTGGCATCTCCCTCCCCTAGAGAAACCTGGCCCTTGCCACCCGGTCCAACACAGGCCCTCTTCTGGCTGGCTCAGCTGAATGTCCAAGGAGTGAGTGGTCCAGGCAGGTGCTGTCCTGCAAAGGAACTACCATGGGGAAGGGTTGTTCTGCCACCCTCTGGGCTGTGCCCTTCCTCCCCGAGGCAAAGCATGCAGTGTTGGGCTCAGGCACACCATGTGTTCCTCAGGAAATTTGCTTCACCCTTCCCTACTCGCATGTCTCCCGTACCACCTGCCTCTATCCATCCCCAGGCAGCAGGAGAGCCAGAGGACAAAGGGTTATCCGTGCTCCACACCAACAGTCTGGCAACTTCAATTGCTCATTTCCATGACAGCGTCATGGGCTGCAGAGAAAGGTTTACAGATGGCACAGCGCCAGGAAAGTCCCTGGAGAAGGTCTACGTCGAGAAGCTTCCCTTTTAAACCACAATCTCACCCACAGGACCCATGACAACTGATCTGTCCTGGAACTGAGTACAGGGAAAAGGTATTTATTTTTACGCATTTGACTGGCAATGGGCACAAGGTAGACCCCTGAACTCGGCTCCCCATGCACTGGCAGAGCTGCAGTGGCTGAGGGACTCGCAGCTCCCAAAGCCTCAGGGCAATAGTGCACTTGCTTGCAAGAAAAGTTTTGAAGCTGGAAGACCCTTTACTCAGACCTGGAAACAGAAAAGCCAACATTTCTTCATGCCATAGCATGTCTCTGAGAACCACAGGTACCATGACCGGCCTTGAAACAGTTAGCAGCCAAAAGCAGGCTCCCAAAGTTAGGACAGTCTTCCTAATGCCAGAGAAGAGGCTGTGTGTACACCCTGCCTCTGAGTGTAGCCTCAGGCAAGGCACTGCCTTGGCTGCCTGCACCTGGCCCTTGCCACCCAGTCCAACAGGCCCTCTGCTAAAAGTAACCTTTCGCGGTCTTGCTTTAACTCTCCAAGAATATGAATTCCTCTGCAAGCCTCTGCAAGTACCAGTCTCCACATTTAGCTGGCCAAGTAGACCCTCTGGAGCTGCGGCCTGGGCCCTTTAATTGCTGCTCCTGTATTTCAAATGGCTCTTGCAAGCCTCCTGTAACCTGAGCAGACAAAATTGGTGCTGGCACTGGAAAGCACTTATGCAATATGCAGGAGGTAAAACCCTCCTGGCAGGGGCACGTGAAAGGAGATACAAGTGGGAGGCTCCTGTTGCTGAGGTGAACACCATGTCCCATGAGAAGACTGGGAGAGAGGAGATATACATGTCATAGAATCATAGAATGGTTTGGATTGGAAGGGACCTTAAAGATCATCTAGTTCCAACCCTCACTCCAGTGACTGTCTCCCTCCTTGTTGTTGCTCTCCCAGACCATCTCTGCCATGAAGGGTGGACAGATGTGGACAACACTGCTGGAAAAAGCAGCAGTCTGCATCTGAAAAGCCAATAGACAGGACGCCTGCGCAGATGCTGTTCACCCTTGTGAACATGTTTCAAGTCTCAACTTTTTCCCTTTTTGTGTGGCTGTCAAATCAGCCACATGTTCGCTGAATTGAATCTTGGCTTCCCTCTCCCAATGCTACCCTGGAGCATGCAAAGACAGGAGGCTCCTGAGGCAGAGCTGGGAGGGTGCTGGGCACCCCCACAGGGTGCAGCCCGCCACCTGTTGCCCTGGTAAGTGTGCCATGCCATGCCATGCCATGCCATGCCTGGCTCCAGCTCCAGCTAGGGCCCCACTGCTCCCAAGGGCAGGGTTTGGCTGAGGCAGACCAGCTCTGGCACGTGTGAGCAGCAGGGCACGGATCGTTTCCTTGCACTGGCATGTGCTGCGCTGTGTGGTGGGGCTGCACGGGCTCGAGCCGTCCTGTCTCCTCACGTGAAGTCTGAGGCTGATCTCACCCCTGCTGCCGGGGCAGCTGCTCCAACCTGTAAAGGCAGGATTTTGCCCACAGCATGTTTTTCTCCAGCCATGCAAATTAATTTGGAATTAACCAAAAAGCGGGATCTAACCAGTGCTCTGCACCACCTACCTGTGTCGGAGTTGCTGGTATTCCTGTTCTCCTTTCCTCCCTGCTGAAAGCCCCCAAGATGCCAGCTCCATGGAGCTGCCCTCCCACCCTCAGCCAAAGAGACCCAGCTTCCAATGCTGCCAGTTCAGCTGTGAACAAATGGCTACCAGTTTCTTGCTGCATTCTCCTGCATGAGCCATGCAAAATATTTGGATTTTGGCTGCAGAAGGTCTGCACCCTGTTCCTTTCTAACTCTTGCAAGAAGCTGCCTTGCTTTCCCCTGCCCGATTAAGCACATTCCTTCCTCTCTCCCTTCTTCCCTCTGCCCTGCAGCAATTTCCAAAGCATTTTTGTGGCATCCAAGGCCCGGAGACAAATTCATGAGTTGTAGAGATGTGGTTTCTGTCATGTGCTCTCAGCTCTGAGTCTTGGCTAGTGCAGGGGCGGTGGGTCCACAAGCATGAGGACACCCTCTGTGCTCCTTTCCTGAGGGTCAAGCAGCACTTACTGCTTCACAGCTGTCTCTTTCTAAGTGAAATCAAAATGCTCACTGTGAGCTGATTGGGAAAATACTGTTTGTGCATTCTCTCCCAGGTTCCTGACTCTCAAAATAATAATAATTATGTGGCCTGGAAAAAAATTATTGTTAACCATAAGCCTGGGAACTGCTTCTATTATTCAGCTTTATGGGAATCCATACAGCTCCCATGGAAGGGGATTATTTATCTAGGCCCTGAGAAAAAGTGGTGGAGCCTGCCTGCTCCTTCTGGCTATTGTATTGCCAAATCCCACGGCAAGGCGTCCAGAGAGCAGTTTCCTCTAGCTGTCCATTAATCCTTGTGGGCTTGGCCTCTTCAGCACACGGCATCCTTTGGCTCACCGGCTGCTGAGAAGCCAGACTATTGTTTCAGGGCTTTTGTCCCAGACAGAGGAGCTGAGGAACCAGGCTTTTCAGGTGTCCCCATCACAAAGTGATTGGCTTGCAGCCTGGCACTTGCTCAGACCTTTCCTAGTTCTGCTGCTAGAAGAAGCCAGCTGGATTTGGACCCCTTTCGATGAGGCCAAAGGAAGGAGTGGCCCTGGGATGTCCCAGTGTGAGCTGTGATCACCCTGCATGAGGGAGCTTCCCCACATACCTACAGCTGCAAGGGGATGGCTCCACCACAGCCCCCATGGATAGGATGGAACACTGAGGATCCCCAACTTCCTCCTGGTCCCTAACTCCCAGCCTGATCTTCTAATCCCTGCAGGGCAGAAACAGGAAGTCCCAGTTTCAATTCAGTGCATGAATTGGAGCAAAGGAAATGCTCTCTTTTTCTAAGAGCTTAAAGAAGTCTTGCAGGGAGGCTTTCTTACAGGGATGTTGCCTATGGCATGTATGTGCAAAAATGTGCGTGGAAGGGATTGTGGCATGGAGAGAAACCCAAACAGACCCTTCATTCTTGCCATGGGCTTGCGGAGCCCTTTGTGGTTCTTTTTATGGTGACAACCTCAGAGGAAGAAACAGAAATGTGTGTTTTCCAAGCCAGGGTTCAAAGGGGGTTTATAGCTCTGATGGGAAAGTCTCTGTTCAAGGTCGCATCTGTCTCAGCACAAACTACACTTCAGAGACAGCTCAGAAGGAAGCAAGCTGTGATTTCTTCCCCACTGATGCTGGCAGGCAGTGCACTGGTAAGCTTGGAAAGACCTGCCTTTTCTTTCTCTATGTGAGGCATATAGCAGTGCCTTCATGTGGGCATTGCTCCCCACTCCTGTGCCTCTCAGGGCTTCAGGAAGGCCCCAGAGCAAAGCAGCCAGCCCCTACTGCCACCACATTGTGACTAGAAGCTTTCCTCTCTGGCTTGCTGCTGGCGCTCCCTCTTCCTGCCCTCTTCAGGGGTGCTGTGTGCCACCACAGCTTTGCCAGTGGCAGCAATATTATTTTGATGCTGCAATCACTAGTTTTTGGTAACTCATTGCTTTGAGAGGTGCTGCTGATGGATTAGGACAGAAATGAGAAAGTCACTTTTCACAGCAGCCCAGCAGAGATGCCAGAAGTGTATCCAGGATCTGAAGAGGATCTGTCTGATGTCTCCCATAAGCAGAGCTGTGCTACCGTCCCCCCTAGTGCCACCTGGACAAGGGACACAGGGAGAGTCTGTGGCTCTTCCCAACCCACACAGCATGGGGCTGCCTCAGAGACCCCTGAGCTGGTGCATCATAGCCCTGTGTGCAGTGCTGGTGTGGAGCGGGGGACACGCCGGTGTGGCTCCATGCCTGGGCTCCCAGCCCATACCTCCAGTGTGGAGGTGCAGGGACCCAGCTGTGCAGCTGGCCCTGGCAGCCTCTATGCCTCACAGGGATCACAAAGCGCCAGCGTGGCCCAAGGGATCTGCCCAAGGCTCCCCTGGGAGTCTGCAGCACCGCAAAGGTCCAAGCTCTGGGTGACCCAGCCAGTGCCTGGTGAAAGCAGAGCCACCCTAGTGCCTGAATCAACCTTCACAGTGCGCGGGGGAGTGGGGTGAAGCTGCCCTCAGGCGTCAATCCCTCCATCTTCTCCCTGATTTTACCCGGTGAGGGGCATGCAGGGACACCCTTCCCCTCCCCTGTGCTCAGCGGATGCGGACCACGGTGGCAGCTGGACAGAGCTGCTTTCTCCAGCACAGTGCTGCCATTGTCCAGCTGGGCTCTGACCCTTCTCATCCCCACCAGGCAGGCACAGCCAGGACCTCTGCAGCCCAGCAGCACAGACAACAAGGTGAAGGGGATGGATGGAAGCCTCTGGAGCAGGCAGCCCACCTCTGTGTCTCCATGGTGCAGCCCCACTGCTTTTTGGACTTCTGTGCAAAAGATGACATAGGGGAGCACAGTGGCTAAAAAAAGGAAAATCTGAATGAATAGGAGGGGGAAGGGAGAGCAGATGACGCTGAGATGCGAGAGGCAAGGCAGAGCCAGTGAGACAGAGCTGGGCTGCGAGCCGGAGAGGAAAAGCCGTGAGCCCCGTGGGAGCTGGGCTGTGGGAAGAGACAATGCGATGGAGGGGAAGGAGCCAGCTCCCACTCTGGGACAGGCACTAGGCTGCAATTAGAGACAGGAGACAGCGTGTCTGCCCAGGCTGGGAAGTCTCCTGCCATGGGTCGTGCAGGGGCTGGGGCAGAACCCCACTGCCTGCTCTGTGCCCCTGCACACAGCTCCCCTTCGCCTGGCACCCCGAGTGGGGCAGAAGCCCCAAGGACAGACACCGGCAGTACCTGTGGCTCCAAGGTGCAGGGGCTTTGTTCCCCAGTGCTGGCATGAGATGTTTGGGTTGCTGTGTGCTTGCACTGCAGTGGCACGGTCATACCAGGACCCCTTCCCTGGATCATCCCTCCTCCTCTGGCTGCCCGGGCCAGCCCCCTCCTGCCTCCTAAACCAGTTGATCAAATACCAATGTCCTCCAGGAAAGCAGGTTGCTTGACCACTCACCTCTCACAGCTAGCACCCTTCAGTAGGCTTCTGGAATTTTCCTGGATGAAGGATGCTATGGAAATATGCAACTCCAGAGCACAAGCTCTGGTTTTAGTGTCCTCCTCTGCACTGCGATTATCTAGCTCCCAATGGAAAATTCAAGTTTGTTTGGAAACAGTCTCTGGGTTTGGCTTGAAAAGGCTCAGAAAATGCCATGCAAGGGTCACAAACTTTTAGCACAAGCCATGTTTGGCTGGGGCTGTAAAAGAGGAGGGAGGAGGAATATGAGCACACACCATTTTTGCTACCGCAGACTTGCCTGGGAAACTCTTTGTGCTGCACTGTCTCTGGGCATAAATAGTCCAAGAAAAGATTTTGGGGCTTTTAAAAGAAAACAAACTAGTCATGCAGCCAGAGGAATGGATTTCCAAATTTGCTTTTTACAACTCATTTTCACCACCCAGCCAAGAGGCAGATAAAGCAGAGTTCCTGCAAACTTCTGCTGAAGTCACAGCAAAGGGAGATGATTGAAAAAAGCCATCAACTCCTGACAGGGACAGAAGAAAGAGGAGAGTCCTGGTGAACCAACAGTGGGTTTTTTTTTTTTTTAAATATAAAATAACATACTTCAGACTTGCAGTGGTTTTTGCTTCCTGATCAACAGTTTTAAGCCAACCCAACTGCTTTCCTCTTTTTCTGCTCATTTTAAGATCTTTTCACCGAGGTGAAATTAAATACGGGGTGTGGGAGGAGACCTGATGGTTTTCCGGCCACTCTCACCTGCGTGGGAGCGGCAGGAGCTGGGAGTTAAGGCAGCACCATGTATTCTCTGACCAGGCAGACTCTGAGAAGTGTGGAAGATCACCACAGTGTATTTAAAGCCGTGCAGCAATAACAGCTAATTTGTTTTTGCCTAAAGAGCAGTTAGGGTTGGTTTTGCTTCATTTTGAATAAGGACATTTGGACTCCAAAGGTCATTTCCGTGGAATAACAATGCTCCTTTCAGAAAGGGGCACCGGCAGGGTCTCCGTTACTCCCAGTGCTCCCAGCCTGGTTTGAAAGCCCAGCTGCAGCTCCACCGGGCGAGCATCCCCTGGGCTGCCCTCTACACCTTGCAGCAGCTGCTGTCCTGCTGCCTCCACCACGGGAAGTGCAGGAGCTCAGGAAGAAGTGTTGGTTTCTCTGCTTGAGTGTTCACAAGCATCTAGTGCCTATTTGACAGTAAAATGAGGATGGTGTCCAGTCCCTTTCAGCCCTCACCCCAACCTCAGCAGCACCCCTGTGCCTTCCGGGAGCGCTGGCAGAGGACAGTGCATCCCCAGCAGATATCATACGGCTGTCGGTTCTCCTCATCCTCATCAGGTATGGCATGAGGAGCAGAGATGATCAAAAATTCTGATTTTAAACTAGGTCATTTGCAGTGTGGGAAGGTTTTCCATGAGCTGCTGCCTTTAAATGGAAGGTAAATGTGCTTCACTGACTTCAGTGAAATTGGTACCATGATCTGCATCCATGCAAGTACATTGAAGCTAGGCAATGCAGGAAGCATTCAGCAGAGCTGGGTGAAAAAGCAGGCAACTTGCTTCCCAGATCCAGTTACATCACATACTTATTTTCCTACATGCTTCTTAAATAGCTACTCTCTCAGGCTTTAAGCAGGCAGAAAGTATTGGAGCTGTGAAAAAGCAAACTTGAGGCTCAGCCTATTCTCTGTCTTGCAGGCATGTATTTGCCAAAAAATTCCTCTCTGCTTCAGTGCAGCCCCCAGCATGACTTCCTATCAGTCAGTCTTCAAGTTACAGGGCACTTTTCTTGAAAAGTACCTTATCTTTTATTCTATGTGGGGAAAGAATCTTCAGAAAGAAAAAGCCCTTGAATTAAAAAGCGCTCCCCTCCTTAGGGAGCACTGCTGTTTGTCACCCTCTTGGAAATTTGTAAACCCTTTTCTCTGTATTTATCTAACTCTGCTATTTTGGGATTTGCCGTAACTGTCTGCACCAGTGAGGTGTGTGTGGAAGGGAGAGTGTCTGTGCTGCTTGGCTGATATTTTTGGCCAGTGCAGAGCTCATTTCTGGGAACCTGGGTACCGTGGGAAGATGCAGTTCTGATCCCCTCATCTCTCTGCCTCCTCTTCCTCTTCTAAGAGCATTGATGCCCACAGTGGCTCAGCAGTCCCCAGCATAGATGCCTCTGGGTGTGCCAAGGGATGGAGGAGAGAGAGGGGAGAAGGAGTCTGGGATGGATGGCACAACTGGCTGCAGTTGGACCTCTTCTTCCATGCCAGCACTCTTGTAGCTACAGGAAAAAATTCATCATGACAGCTGAAGGAGGTTTGCACAATTTTGCCTCCCAGGGGCATGGCAGGACTGTGATGCTCCGTAAGAGAAGGCAGTTTACTTCCTCCGCTCTTCCCAAAACTGCCCTGGCAGCTCCCAGACATCCAGCTTCTGTGTGGGAAAGAGCAGCATGGGCCAAATGGAACAGAAAGGAAAGGACTTCATCAGCCCACAGTACTCCCCAGGGAGGTGTGAGTGCATGCATATTGTATGCATACACGTGTGTATGTACCTTAATACGCTACAGCTTACAAGACACTCATAATTTTAATTTTCTTGTCTGGCAAGGGCCTTTCCAAACCAGCTCCAGACACAGTTAACCCTGTCTGCCCTATGCTGCTCTCTTGTGCTGTCAACAGAGACATCTGTCCTAAGCCTAACCGATGTTGCGTTCAGAGCCATTGTACTTCTACTGATCACACACAAAGGTCTTCCAGATTTCTTGGAAGCTTGCGGGAAAACTTTTTTTCAGTTCCAGAGTTTTGATTAGGGCTTGGCTTCCAGTAGCCAGGAGGTCACAGTGTCTGCACAGATCACAACCTGAACATCTGCATCCTATTACACAGCATGGTGATTATTTTTCAACATTCCCCATGTCTTCTAGCAGTGACAGTGGTGATTAAAGCCTGGAGTGGATTCCTGAGTAGCATTTCAGCTTCCTTTACTTTCGCATCCTGACTGTAAACAGGAGAAGAGGGCTTTCCTTGGGCACTAGGTCAGGAAGCCCATGTGCCTTAGGGTGATGCTGATTCACTGATGAAAGCCCGGAGATGTCAACTGGTACAAAGCAGCTGAACAAACCTGCCAAGGGGTGCCAACAATAGCAGGATGTCACTGCAGCTCACAGGGAGGAGATTTCCATTCACTGATTTGGCTCCCGTGCCAAAAGCCGTCCAGTGGTCCAAGGAATAAAGCCATTGTCTCCAGGAAGTGACCGGCAGCAGACTGGTGGCTCAGAGCGAGTGACGGGGATTTGGTTTCCCATCTGCAGCGCCAGAGCAGCAAGAGAGGGAGGAGGAAGAGGACGTGTGTGAGGCAGGCTCTGGGCAGGGCACCTCTGGGCAGCCCCCCTTGCACCTCTTACATGGTCTGGAGCCCCTGCCACACGGGAGCTCCATAAACCCTCTTGTTGAAGACTGAGACTTTATTGTTCTCCTTGGTGGAGGGAGGGGAGACAGGTCAGGGAGATCAAGGAGCCAAGAGGAAAAGGATTATTCATGTCAAGACTATAGCAAGAGGCTGGAGGTGCCAAGCAAATATTCCAGCCAGGAGATAGTCTCAGAGTTTCCTGACTGAGAAAGGATTTTACTTTCTCTGCTCATTATGCACGGTGGCATTAATGAGCCCACATTTCTTGTGCATTCAAGAAATTCCCTTCACCGTAATTTTCCCTACAAGTCTGTGAGACAGCCAAGGGCAGGAAACTGTCTATAAATGAGGACAACTGCTCCGGGTGGGGTCCCAGCACTGAAAGCAGCTGCTGCCTACAGTCTGGATCCAGCCAGAGTGGAGAGAGGAGCTTGAAGGCCAGACTCCTCCAGCTGCTCACCCCTTCTCCTGGGAAGAGGGGCTGTGGCACACATCAGGGCACATGCCCCGCGCAGCACCTCCTGCTGCTTCCCCTCATCACAGGCCTCTGCAGCTCCTCTTGTCCTGCTCCCTCATTACCTGCCTGCTATTTCTCTGCTTGTCTGCTCATCTGTCTCCTCCTCGGCATGTGCCAGAGTCCTGTCCCCATGTGCCTGCCTGCACGTGCAGCCCTGTCTGCTTGTCTTGCTCTCAGTAAAGGCTCAGGTTGCCCGGGGCTGCCTGCACATCCACGTCCATCTGTGTTTTTCTGCTCAGTTACGCTCGTTTGCCTCTCCCTGCGTCCGCCTTCCAGTGCCTGCCTGCGTGTCTGCTTGCATCTCCCTCCCCTGGCCCTTTTTATCCTGGTAAACAGGACAGGCACGTGCAGCCATGCCCCGTGTGCCCAAGCTGGCTGGAATTGCACCGGCTGAGAGCCAAGACAAAGGACAGGGAAGAGGAGGAGGGACGGGGGAAGTGGAGGGCAGCAAAAGGGCTATTGGAAAAGGCCTAGGGGACAGCCCAGCTTCTTGTTGCTGTGTTGCATTGCTCTCATGGAAAAGATTCTCAGATAAGCCTGCTCACTAAGATAATGACCTAGTGCCCGAAAGCCACCAAGCTGGAGGTGAAGAGCTGTCCTTCATCCTCCGAGACAAGAAAGGACAAGTATGAACCAAGGCAGATGCCTCTTGGGCTAATGGGGGTCAAGGGTGGGGGGCACAGATGCACATCAGAGCTCAGGCAAGAGGGAAGGGCTGCAAGGCAGTTGGAAAAGGCAGTCTCAAGGCAAAAAGCCTCCAATTTCACAAAAATGCAGGTTGTGCAATTAAGGCTGTTTAAAATAGGAGTAATGTTACACCCCTCCCTCAGAGAAAGGGCAGCTGGACCTGCATGACATAGCTTGGAAATACCTGCTCACAGCCTTGCTTAAAAATTTGTCCCCTACACACTGGCCATCACATCACACCATATGAACTGCTGCCTGCATGAGGAGCTTCTGTGCTGTGCCCATGGGTGTGGTGGCGCAGGGGGAGGATGCTGGAACAAGGGCATGTTGAGACATTCCAAAAGAGTTTGCAAAGGGCAGGGGAACTGTGGCTGTTGTGGGCTTTGAAGAGTGCAGAGGACCCTGATGGGCCAAATTACAAGAAGCACAGGTCAGGTGAGAAACCCTGGAAGAAGAGGCACTGGAGGTTTCTGGAGATATAGCTGGGAGGAGGGATGGAGCAGGTTGGCTCTTGCTTCTTGCATGGCACGTGCCACACAAGTGGTCAGAGCCACCCTGGAGCAGCGGCCGTGCTGGCAGTGTACACATGTGCAGGGAGATGCAGGGGTGGGGAGACAGGAAGAGGCACAGAGGCAGGCACAAGATGAGTCAGCTGTACCAGCTGATGACTAGGGGGCGTCCTGGAAGATGTCAACATTTCTGTCTCACTTTCTGGAAAATACCCAGCCTCAATGGAAAACTACTGCAGCAGAAGTTACCAACGCAACACAATTCCTGCTTTGAATACCGGGCCAAAACCAATACAGCAGTGCTTGCTTTCCCAAATTTTAATAGGACTCCTTTAGTCCTATACGAAACCTTAATGAAGCAGTTGACACAATGGAAGCAAGGGATGCCATCCAGACAACCCGGGCAAACTTAAGAACTTTGCAAATCCAAGGCCACATTGTTGCGTCTTGCACGATTGTTCTCATAAACACTTAATCCAATTTCAATCTCAGCAATGTCTTCTGGGAGATCAGGCCAGAAGACTCGAAATGACTGAGGAGACACCTGGCGCTTCCTTCTTTGCCTGGCCAGCCAGCAGATGACAGCAAGCACGACCAGGGCAACTGCAGCAGTCCAAAACAGCCACCCAGAAAAGAGTCCTTCCTCTGCATTCTTGCTGTTCTCAATCTCCTTCAGCAAATGAATCAACTCCTTGTGCAGATACACCTCGTGCTCCAGCATCTGTTTGGCCGTGGCTCTGCTGATGTGGTGGTGCTTCTTCTCGTCAGGCTGCATCATGATCTCTCTGGCCAACGACGCTAGGAAGAGAGCATTTGCTGCAGCCATGGCCTGGAGGAGGTGGGAGGAAAAGGGGCTCATCAGGTCTGTGTGGGGGAGAGTAGGGAGCTGGGGGCACCCAGCACATTCCCAAAACCTCTATAGGCACCTGCCATCTCTGGGAGCCCCGAGCCTCTCTCCCAAAAACCCAAGGGTGGTAGTGCCCTATCCTGAGGGGCTCGGCTCTCTCTCTGTTTCAGAACTCCCTGGCATCTGCCCTGTTCTCCATCCAGCCCAGCCTTCTCCCTGCATGAGCACTCACCAACACCTAAGTCCTACATGAGTGCAGCTGTGGTGGAGCTGAGGCTGCCTACTGACGCCCCTGGTGACTTCTCCCACCGTGACACATCCTCCATGATGTCACAGCCACCAGAACCACATCACCCAGCCAGCAAACCCAGGCTTCATCCCCACCACCCAGCTCAGTGAGGCCTGAGCAAGCCCCACCTGCAGAAGTGAGCTCCCAGGAACACTCTTGACAAAGAGACTCCCCTCCAAAACCTTAATTTAAATGAAAATGGGGACTGCAGGTGGATGTCCCTGACATAGGGGTGCGGTGTTTTCTGGGTCAGGTGGTCTGATTCCAAGTTACCTTGCAAAGAAGAGCTATGAGCCCTTGAGTAGAGACAACTCTAGTCCCTCTCATCCTCTTGGCTTCCTTTTGCTGGGGCAGGGCATATGGATAGCAGTTAACTTAAGAGAAATTTTAAAAAAATCAGTGCAGCCACAGCTAAAGGTCTAGAGAGGGATGCCTGCAGCTGCCAGCACTCTCAGATACAGTAGCAGGAGGGGACATCTTCACTGCCCATGGGAGAAGGCTGAAAAAAAAAAAAAAAAGAAAATCTCGTTACTTTTCTTTCCCTCAACTACCCATTTAACTTCCCATGCCTTCCGCTTGTTCCTTGCTGTCTAATTACATTTCCTCAGAGGACCGTGTTTCAGGGCAGAAGGCTGGTGTAGGGAGTGTGCAGGTCTCCCAGTCCTTAGCCAGCTGCAGGGAAGGAGTGGGGGTGTGTGCACCCCATGCTCCCTGTGTCCAGGTTCTGTCCCTGGCTGCTTTGTACTGGAGACATAACAAAGGGAACGCTGCAATCGCCTCTGTAGGTTAGGAGATAAACAGCCCTCCCTTAATGAGGACATGGTATACCTGGCAAGACTTGTGGGGAACAGCAGGCTCTTTCACTCGGGGCCCTGGCACAGCCAGCAGAAGCTGTGGGACAGAGGGAACAACAGCTGATAAATCAGCTCAGTGCCACCAGCCATGGGAAGCCCAGGCTCAGGACACAGCCCTACATCAGCTGTTGTTGGGAAGCCCTGGGATGTCCCAGGTTGGATTCTACCAGCAGTCACAGCAGGACAGCAATTTTGGAGGGCTGCAGCTTTGCTAAAATTGGCTTTTCCAGGAAGGCAGATGGGCATGGCAGCTCTCCAGTGCCAAGGGAAAGCTGCATTTCTGCCGCCAGTATCTGCTGAGGGAAGCCAATCCTGGAGGGAAAAGGGCAGCATTACCACACTGAGAGACCTCTGCTTGCTGCTTAGGAGGTAAAATCCCCACTGAAAGGAGCCAAATTGTTACTCTGTGTATCTAAAGGCACTGAATTATTAAGGAGATCGCTTAAGGCTGCAGGTGAAGCAGAGAGTTTTATGGATGGATGATATTAAATGTAATGGACCGCTAATGGAAAACCACCTGATTGCCTCAGAATGGTTTCTCAGCTGTGGAGCAAACCCAAGCAGCTGGAGTGAGTGTGGTACAGACCATTATTGCTCCAGGGAATGTTTGGGTTTGATAGTCCTTTGCAGCATTTTGGAGTATTACAGTGAGCCTATGATGGAGAGATACTCCCCCCCACCCCATTCTCTGAGAATATTCACAATCCAGCCTTTGCTTTTTCTGGATGAGCCCAAAACAGCCTTTCCCTGTTTCACCAGTGCACACTTACACGTGATTAAGGTCATATAAGAGCTGGCTGTTGTTTCCAAGCATCCTGAATTTGCCAAAATTAGTCTGGATTTGTGGAAACTGGGTTCCTGAGACCTCGGGCACTTCCTGCTTTGAATACCAGGCCAAACACAACACAGCAATGCTTGCTGTCCCCAGTTTTAATATGACTTTAAAAAGTCTCACATGGAGCCACAAATTACAAAATTCTTTTATCTGTGTGTCAGAAAGAAATCATGAAACACCAACACTTTAGGAAGCAGCAGGGAAATACCTGTCAATCATCCCAAAGAAGTTAGAGAGGCTTCTTCCCAAAAGGTAAGGAGGGTGATAGCCCAGCTGAAGTGTCTCTACACCAATGCACATAGCATGGAAAACAAGCAAGAGGAGCTGGAAACCATAGTGCAATTAGAAAACTATAACCTAACTGCTATCCCAGAAACATGGTGGGATGCGTAGCGCAACTGGAACTCTACAACTGAGGGATACGAGCTTTCCAAAAGAGACAGGCTGGGAAGGAGGGAGGGTTGTTGTGCTCTAGGTTAAGGAATGCATGGATTGTGGAGAATTGCCTCTGAGAAACAGCCACGGACAGGTTGAGAACTTGTGGGTGAAAATTGAGGATGGGACCGCCAAAGAACAGCTTGTGGGTGGGGTCTGCTCCAGGTGCCTGACCAGTTGATAAGGCTTCTTGCTCCAGCTACAGAAACCTCACACCCATATGTTTTCATCCATATGGAGGCTTTCAACCATCCAGACATCTACTGGGAAAGCAGTACAGCTGGCTGAGAACAATCCAGGAGACTCCTGGAGTGCCTAAAGGACAACCTACTGGTCCAGGCATTGGACAAACCAGCCAGAGAGGTGTTGCTGGACCTGGTGCTCACATGTGCTGATGAGCTCATCTGAGAAGCTAAGTGGAGGCTGTCCGGTCTGTAGCAGCCAGGCCCTGGATGAGTCCATGATCTTGAGGAACATGGGTCTCATGGGGAGCAGAGAGAACTTCTATCTGTTTAAAAAATTAGTGGATGAGATCCCCTGGGAAGCTGCCCTTAGGGACAGAGGAGCTGACCGGAGCTTTCAGGACACTGTTCTTAGCTCTCCATCCACATGAGTTGGGAATCAAGCACTGAGTAATTCTTTAGGTGACCTGAGGAATAGAAAAGGCCATTACAGCTGACAACTCTGCTCTGCTGTGACAAGGAAGCCTTTGCTCCAAGACCTCATAATCAAATACAAGGCAAACATGAAAGGTGGAATACCCAGGGTGGAGAGGGAGTCAAGGGCTAGAGGAAAGTGTGATGTGTACAAGAGCTGCAGGGACTAAGGTTTTCTATTCCTAATTAACAGACTCACTTGTCTTATTTTCTGCTCTGACCACCATATGAGCCTTTTAAATATAGAAGGCTCCTCCTTGGCTATGTACACAGCCAGCCTGGCACCACCATCCATCTCAGCTACATGGCCACAGGTCACATTTTCAGAACCACTTGATGGGTGGATTAATAGCTGCCTTCTTATTGCCAGCTCCCCAGCTTTCAGGGTGGGGTGGAGGCAGGAAGGAGAAAAATAACTAATAAAAAAACCCCCATATGTGAAATTTTGAAGTGTCATGAAGGTGGATTTAAAAAAGTTGAGATTTTATTTTAAAATTCATCTGTCGGGGGTTTATTTGCTGCTAAGTATGAAAAATGTGAGGCTCGTAGGTTCATTTTTCACACTTTACCCCACACACAGCCCAGGCCTGGAAAGTTACTTTATTATTTTTAAATGAAAATATGGAGCTTTACTGGAATAACTAGTAACTGTGGGTGTTCTTCAGTGCTGCCCAATGCAGCCACCCGCGCAGAAAAATCGAGGTTTCTATTACATTTAAAATGAAGAGCAGGGTCTCTCATCCTGTCTTTCAGGCTTTGAGAGGTAATATTTATTATGAAAACCCTAGAAGTGATTTACAAATAACTATAATGGTTGATACAGGCTTGATGTACTGAACAGCTAAAATTGAAGAGTTTTGGGTTGCTCTGTCTTTTTAAACTATTACTATCAAGAGGGAAACTAGCCAGATTTAACCGCTGCCCTGTATGTAATGCAAATAAAGCCCCTGCAGGATGCAGAAGAAGGTCTGGGTGCAGAGTAAGGGGAAGTCAGTGAATGACATACACAGAGCCTGGGCTCAGAAGCTGGGGCTGGGAAATAAATCACCATGACTCCCTCTCCCCATCGCCTATGGACCTGCGGCAAAGCAGCCCTTCGGTCAGAGATCTCCCGTCCAAGCCGACGTTTCTGACAGTGGAAATCCAACCCCCCCGAAGGACAGGGAGGGATTGTTTTAAGCTCTCGGGCAGAGCCAAGTCTCCAGCCGCGCTGCAACAGGCAGCACGCTGCTCCGATGCTGCTCCCGCTGCGGCGCAGCTCCAGCCCCTGCTCCTGCTCCTGCTCCTGCTCCTGCTCCCACCCAGCCCACGGCCGTAGGGATTTGACCGCAGCAGCGCCCCGGCTGCGAACGGAGCCGAGATGGCCTGCTGCACTTGGCATGCAGCTGCTCTGCCCACAGTGATTCAGCCTCACCCTGCCTGCCCGATGCCGCCAGTTACGCTTCAGAAAACCAGGGTGACATGAGTCATCTGGTCACACCAGGACAAGGCCAAAGGCTTTGCCCCCCCCCCGCAGCTGGCTCAGCTGCACGGACCATCCTCAGCCTGCTGGCTGCAGTGCAGCCATGCTTATCCCCTGTGGTCCTCAGGGCTTCAGCCAAAAGCAGCTGCCCATGACATGGGGACACATGGAATCATTGAATGGCTCAGGTTGGAAGGCACCCTCAAGGTCATCTTGTTCCAAGCCCCCTGCCATGGCCAGGGACACCTTCCGCTAGACCAGCTTGCTCAAACCCTGTCCAGGATGGCCTTCAACATTTCCAGGGATGAAGCATCCACAATTTCTCTGGGCAACCTTTTCCAGTGCCCAACCATCATCAGAGTAAAGAATTGCTTCCTAATATCTAATCTCAACCTACCTTGTTTCAGTTTGAAGCCATTCTCCCTTGTCCTACTATATGCCCTTGCAAATAGTTCTCTTCCTCTTTCCTGTAAGCCCCATTTAGGTACTGAAAATCTGCCTCGTGGGACAGAAGACGTGTGTTCCAGGGGCACAACATCATGCTCACTAGAGGTCCTCTCCAAAGCAGGGGAGCATGATCTTTACTGTGACTCTTTTGTCTGGGAGGCACTTGGAGGGGCCAGGCTCCCTTGGCATCCTATTTCCCACACCCCTCCCCTTACACACTGGGCAGGGCCGGCTGCTGTGCTGTGAGGGTGCGCAGGAGGAGAGGTATCCCTGCTTGGGCCACCCCTTTCCAGCTGCACCCAGCGGCTGCTGCAGGTTTGGGGATGGTGGCAGGGACAGGGAGTGCTGGCAGGGCACAGGTGCTGTCCCCAGCGCTGAGCCAAGCTGCGCTGAGTGCCAGCAGGGAGTCACACCAACAGCCTGATGCTCTTTGAGCCCTGGCTGCCTGTCCCAGGAAGCGCTGTCCTCAAAAATCACATAACCGAGGGTAGGGCTGACTTGCTGACACAGGGCATGCCCTTGCCCAGCAATTCATTTGGATGCAAGTGGCATTTGCAGGATAACTACTCTGCCTAAGTTAACACCATGTGTGGTATGAAGTGTGAGAGCTTCTCCTCTACTCTGAAATAACTCCATTTAGAGACAAGCTTTTTTGAGATGAGGCTCAAAGCAGATCCAAGTCACTGCCTAGTACTTTGTACTTTACCAAGTTTCCACGCAGCATCATCCTGACTTTCTTGGACTGCTGTGTGTGACCAGAGAAGCCATGAGGCGCTCCAAATCAGAGCGGGAGGGCAAAAGCACCATGCCAAGCAATTAAAGGACACGCCCATCCCCCCACGCCAGCTACCTGCATGCCTGGACTTTCCTTCGGGCTGGCACAGCACCCACTGCCTTCCTGAGCTGGTATCTGGGCGGGTGGGAAGGAATTTGGACCCAGTGGATCTGACTGCCAGCACTGTTAAGGAGGCACATGCAGTCATCACAGGCTGAAAGTCTGCCTTTAGGACTAGCGACTGCATCCAAAGTGCCTGGCTCAATCTGCCCATGCTGCCTGAGGGCACCTCGATCCCAGCAAGGAAGGGGGCTGCTGTGCTCAGCAGCATGGAGTCTGCACCTTGGTCTGGTGAAGCAGGGGGCAGTGAGTGGTCTCAGTTCATCTGTGGGTTTAAAAGCTCTTCCGGAGAGAAGGAATGTGAGGGAGCTGTGCAAAGGGCTGATGAGAAATATTTAAATATTTCAGTTTCCAGTGTAACTCGAGTCATTTGGAATGGAAAGTTTCCATTACTCAATAAATCTAGTGCATTCATTTAAAAGGGAAAAAAAATAAAAGAAAATGGACAACTTTTGGTGTTGGCTCGAGGAACATAACAGTGCAGCAGAGTCACAGACAAGCACCACCCAGCAGCAGGTACATAATGTTCTTGGCCCAGGCTAGGGCCAAGGAGGGACACAGAGCAGGCAATGGAGCAATGGGCACATTTGCTGCACAGGGAGGGCCTGCTCAGTCATGCTGGCATGGATAATGCAGAGAAAAACTTAGGCTTGGATCAGAGCAGGTGAGAACAAAAACCCCAAACCTGTGCACCTTCGGATGAAATTAAATTGCATGAGAGACATTCTAGGAAAAATTATAAGGAGGTGCCCCTGTCTGAAGTGATGCTCTGCACTACCTGACTGTGAGAACAAACTCTGCCCACGGGCGCAGACATGATCACCCCTGGCTTCTGCCCAGGAGGGGCAAGTCCCTACTGCCTTGCCAGGGATGGCTCCGGTGCTGGACTGTCCCAGCTCCAGGAACCCCTGGTTTAAAACGGGTTGGAGGATTAGCTCTACCTGCTCCAGCTCTTTCTGCCACTCCCTACGAGTGGGGCTTGTTCTTTAAGGCATGCTTCACAGAGGACCACGCTCCCCACATCCGGTTTTGGGGGCAAAGGAGGAGGCTTATATGTGCCAGGACTGCTATTTTCAAGGAGACCTGGGCCACCTCGATAGCTTCAGTGCGGGGACTCGCGCCGAGAACCGAGCGGGGACCCAGGCGGGTGCCGGAGCCCAGCCGCGGGCGGATGGCGGGGCTGCACTGCACTCCAGCGGCCGCCGAGCTCCCGCAAGCAGAATTCCTGCTGGGAAAAGGGATCCCTCGGGCCCCCTCTACATCCCGCAGACCATCCTCAGCCTTCTCTCTGCGACAGCTCCTCGCCGTCCCCAGCGCCTCTCTGTCACAAAGACATTTTTAGTATTACAGCCACTTCAGTGCCTCTCGTTATCCTGCTTCCCTTCTGTCCCAGTCTTTCCTCTGGCCACTGCAGCCAGAGGAAAAGCTTGCATAAGGACTGTGGCACAGGGTTTGGGGAGCTGGGGGCTGCTTGCAGCAGAAACAGGAACACCTGAGGAAAATACGTAAAGAGAGCAGGACCCTTGGCAGCACTTCCTCCCTATCACACCGAAGAGACACGGAGCACGAGGGAGAACACAACTAAGGCAACCCGGAGCCTCCCAGCCCCGTCTCCCCAGTGCTCACAGCTCTTCCAGGGGAAGAAGCAGGGGGATGGCACTGTGACACTCCAGAGGGGACCAGCTGGCATGCACTGGATGTAGGGCACGAGCTGCACCCTCGCCAGCTCGCACACACCAGACCCTACAAGCTCAGGAGCACGGGAGGAGAGCAAGAAGGGCTCTCCCTGGAAGGCTGTGAACAGAGCTTGAAGCTGCACACCCTGATGGGCACCAGAGCACCCAGCTGCCAGCAGCAGGGCTGGAGTGAAGCCCTGCCCCTGATGGGGGTGAAATAAATGCCCCCTTCACCTGGAGGTGCAGCTGTAGCGCAGAAACTGTTCCCAAATACAGGTGGCGTTTTTGTGGAGTCGAGACACGGACAACCCATGGCAAGGCTCCCACCTGAGCTGGCTGGATCAGGCAGCAGAAAGGAGGGCAGAGAAGTGTCACCTCCCAGCAGCAGGACAGTGCAGTAGCACCCACTCACACCCTGCCCCCATGTTTCTGGGCAGGTACAGATACTTGTACAGCTTCCTGCCCAAGCCAGAGGAACAGAATTACTGCAAATCCTGCTATTTCTGGCCAGTCTGAGGAACACAACCCTGCCAGTCAGTCCTGCCCTGTTGCAGGGACCATTTCTGAAAGAGAGGCCAAGGCAGTGGCATAAAGAATGCTCTCCTCATGACAAATCCTGCATTTACAGCCAGAAACTATTGTAAATAATATTTACACCCAAGGCACAAAAAATGTGCAGATGGAGCACAGCAATTTGGCAAGAGAGACCCTATAATCACCAAGAAGGATTTAAACAAGCAAACAGAAAGGAAACCCTACCATTAATGATATCAAATATCAACAGAGAGAAAAACAACACAGCCTCACTAGCAGCAGCAGCAGCTTTTCTGCCTATAGAGCAGCCAGGCAGTCACAGATGACTTTCACAGCTCGGCACACGTTAAGGAGACAGGCCAGAAGGCTGTGAGAGCTGGGTCCAGGTCTGTGTACCACCCTCTGCTGCATCACCTTGGAAGTGTCACAGGCCATCCTTTTGCCCTGTGCACCAATACAAGTAAGGAGAAGCCTGGAATATGCACCACCACAATCATACCTCCCTCCTCCCAAAATGGTGCACAGTTCTACCTGTGCCAAATGTTGTACTTGGAAGGAAAAACTTCCTCACCTTAAAAATCCTGCTAAATCCAGCTCAAGTGTTACCTAGTTCTTCCAGGTTCTCAAGATGGGCTGATGTGGCTTTGGTTCATGTCTTGCCCAGGCCAGGGAGAGGGTCTGAAGATACTTTTGAAGATGTTGCAGGGATAAATTGAAGGAATAAAAAGAGGCAGTCCTGTTAATTTTAATGGTCATTTTTCAAAGCAGCACCATGTGTCTGTCTTACAAGTGTCTCAAATGAGACCCCAGCACCTACATTTCATTTGACCAGGCTTTGCCAGCTTGTAAGAGCAGACCGCTGGAAAAAAAAATCAATAAAAGCTAAGCTTGAACTGCAGCCTCTGATAGAATGAGGTTTATATTGAGCTGCTGTCCGGTGTATGTAGGTGAGAACCATTGTATTGTTCCCACACAGCCCTGCTGTCAGCATTACAAGATGCTTGCTGGGCTGACATTGGTGCTTCTCCCTGCTAAGCCCTAGACCTGGGCACATATTACAGTTTTCCTTTATTATTGGTCGCAGACCAGATCAGTCTGTGTGTGAACTAAGGGATGCCCATATTCACACCCATGACTTTTGTGTGAAATTTCAGTGACGGTTTAGCACAGCAAGTTTGTGGGTACCTGACCAGGCTCTCAAGGAGCTATGCCTGAAGCTCTGGGTAAAATAGAAATGAGTATCAGGGCTCTCCCAGATTGCCTTAGGCTGCTTTTCAGCAACTGCTCAGTATTGCCAAAACTTCTATTTGTTTTCTGATATGTTTCCTGTTTAGAAAAACACCCCAAACCCCCAGCGCCCTCCTATTCACTAACCAGGTTCTACACAGAGCTCAGGAAGCAAACACTGGGTTTGGATGCTAGCATGTTTTTAATAAATTACATATATTTTGGATGCAAACAGTGACTTTCTTGAAAAGTTGTTTACTATTTTCTTGTTCTGACTGTAGGTTGAAGGTTCATAGACACTAGATTTTAGAACATCAAAAGTAGCCTTTGCTGTGGTTTCCTAAGCAAAAGGGGAATGTTAAGTACTGGAACACAAACAGGGAAATGGTCCTCCACTTTGAATGGAAAAACTTTCCTCTTGTTAAATACTAGGAAATGAAAGCAACCAGTTGCTACAGCCTCTCTATGCTGGGATCACATTAAGGGCCATTTCCCAGGCTGCATGATGAGGCTGCTGCCACCTCCAAATCCCAGCCAATCCCAAAGCCTGACCTCTGTCACATCCCAGCCTCCAACAGTCCAGTTTGCCATGTGGCTGTTTCACATAGAGCAGGAAGAGCAGTGATCATCTTAGGTCTTAGATCATATTTTGAGGTTTCTTTAACAGCTCTTGAAGTATTTCAATTTGCCAGAGGGTTGGTACCCATGTTTTCGGGTGTTCCCTTGCTATAGGTCCCAGACCTCTGGGTATCATGTGGTTTGACTTTGTCAGCTCTGATGTCTTGCCACGGTGCTTCCGATTTTCCTCTCTCAGTGCCTGGAGGAACCTAATTGAAAATACTTCCAAATCAGTTACGTTACAACAGCTCCAAGAGGCACAATAAGGACCAGGACCTCCCTGCATGGGGGCTGAGCAGGATGACATTTAGGAGCCTTTAACACATGGACAGCACCTGAGCACAGGCTACTTTAGCTGTCAGAGTCACCAGGGTGACAGGAGGACAACATTTGACCAGTCTGCTCCTCTGGGCAGCTCATTTTGCACTGTACTTACAGGGGCAGCTGCCTTCAATTCCAGCTGGAAGCACAGGCAGAGAGAGTTTGGGCTCTGCCCCAAACTGATGGTGCCCGTGTATCTCTAGAGAGTTATGCAGGAAAATACAGCCCAAGTCCAGCTAGGTTGATGCATACATCATAGAATATCTGTTGTATGCATATTGCATATGATCATCATCCCTTATTAAAATTTTCATCGAGACTCGAGGTGCCATTGCTGGAAGCAGCCTCTTTCATCATCAGGGATGCTTTTGGGAGCATGTGGAGCCAGAGGGGGAGCAGCTTCTGGGGACAGTTGCTGCCATCCTGTACAACTGTCTTGAGCTGAAACTACACCCAAGGGGGGCCTGGCCAGCCAGAGCAGGATTTCTGCCCCTGCCCCACTCCCACAACAGCTGTAGGCTGAGCAGAAATCCCCCAAATGTTGTCAAAAGGCTCTGCCTCCTGAGCAGCTTCCCAAGCTCCTCATGGGTCCGGGCACTTGTCCAAAGTCAGCATGCTGTGCAGAAGTCCTGGGAACAGCCCAGAGGGTTCAGAGAGAATCACTCCACCCTGCGTCAAGGCTGAGGAGTGTCACAGCGAGGTGTGTGCTTTCCCAATGTGCGAGTGCCCTTCTGCAGTCTGTCAGGCACCAGGAGGGGAAGACAGTCTGCTGCCATCTTTTTTCAGTTGTTAATATTGGGTGTGAGTTCCCCGAAGCCATATACTGAGCATCTGGCACTGCCATCCCCTGAATGCTGCCACTTCATCATCCTAAACCAGGGGATATCATTAGCGATCTGCATGGCTGTGGCACTGCAAGGAGCACTCATCCATCTGCTCCTCCCCAAGTACCTCCTTACCACCCCAGGAGTTCTCTTGGGTGGCTGGAAAGGCTCTGTCGTCTTTCCAGCTGTTCAGATCAGCATCTCCTTTGTTACTCTGAGGTTTTGCTAAGGGTTTGAATTGTGTTAAGTTTCAGGAAGCACAAAGAAACTGAAGATCTTTGTATGCCAGGCTCCTGCCCTAAAGTACTTAGTCTCCAGGGAACAGAGGGCAGACAAAAGAGAAGAAGGAGGGTACAATATCTGAGCAAAAGATCAAGCCAATGAGAGAATATATTATTCATTAAGTATATCTCCAAAACAAGTAACAGAGGGAGTGCAGGAACAGAATTTACAATGGTCTTAGGTACCGTTGTAAAAAATTTATATACCCATTTTTATCTAATCTTTTTTGACATCTGTTTACTTCATTTGGGATAGGAATAGGCCTAGACACCATTTTTGAAAATGAGTGTATTTATATGTTCCCACTGTTCTCACTGTTCATGATGGGATGTGCATGGACTACATAATGTCCACGGAGAGAGCTGCAGAGGTCTGAGTTTGATTCTAAAGCTGGTGGTAGCTGGGGTCTTTCCTGAGCCTTGTCTGCCAAATAGATTCACGGCAGAGACCAAGCTGCTCTGACTGTGGTCATTTCTCTCTGGTGGCACAGATGCCAGAAATCCATCTGTATGCTGCCTTTCCCAACCTGGTAACTTTTCTCTCACTGCCACTTCTAATACTAGCCAAACCATCTCAGAGGAGATAACAGGAAGACCTAAGATGCATATTCTCACTGTGAGGTTTCTGCTGAGTTTTGGAGGGTGCCTCCTGTCCCCACATTGCTGGGGGGCTCATAAGATGCTGTGCTAAATACACTGGAACAGGAAGGACCCAGGGAACAGCAGATGAAGTCAAGGACCTGGGCCTCCAGCACAGAGATTGATAAGTGGCTATTGCCAAGGGCAATCCCCTCCCAGAAGTACCAGGCTTCAGTGCACATGCAGCTTTGGCTTCTGGCATCATTTACACCTGCGGAGCTTCCCTATCCCATGCAAGCCCTCTCTTCAGGCCCTCATTTGGGAAAGGAAAGCAGTGAAGGGCTGGTGGTTGCAGAGCTACTGCCTATTTCAAAGTGGGTGCTAAAACCCTTCTCCTCAAAACTGAGTAGGGAGACATCGAAACAAATCCCCTCAGGCTCTCGGGCCTCCACAATCACTTTTAACCCTCCTGACCACCCCAAGCAGAGGCAACTCTGCACTGTCACACAAAATTAAACTTTCTCTTTATTCTCCAGTCTAATCTCTGTCTCTACAATATGATCCTGAGGTTTAATCTGATTATGTTCCTTCATATCACACTCTAACAATCGGTCTCAGCTGCCAAGCTAAGCGGTTTAATGAGATACTGTGTCGGTTATCAAATGAAAGGCAGAAGAGACACTGCAGACAAAGGCATTGCTTGCTCAGTCCCATCCCCAGGATGTGGGGCATGGGCTACAAGGAAACACTCATGCAATTAATGTTGTGTCTCTTCTCTAAGAGGAGAAGACCTGCCTTTCTGCAAGAGTTTTGCTGGAGAACTGTGCTCTGTCAGGCAGGGTGGTGGCTGCTCGGTGACTGGAAGCTGTGAGATGTGACCACAATGTTGTCTGGCCATGAAGGTCTGAATATGAGATCGAGAAAATACCAAATACCAAGTTTGTCTTTGGTCAGATGTTATTACATCTGATCTAAACATAAAAGCCCAAGATGTATCACATGGCAAACCAATATAGTTGTTTGTTGATTCAAAGGCAATCAGGCACTTCTTTTCTTCCTGCCTAGATAAGACCCACCCTTCCCCCTCAGAACTGCAGCCAAAACGTAATTCCCTCTCAGTGGCTAATGGCATTCATAAATTATGCTCAAGATCCATTGTTCATTTAATCCTTTTTGCTGCTATTAGCTCTGGTCACTGATCTCTTGCCTCTCCAGTCCATGGCATTTTAATGACACAGCTAGAAAACAGCCAAACTCTTCAGCTTAGTGGTAAAAGCTGCATACGTGTTACAAGAAGGAATGGTGTCTACCATTAACTCAAGGGGAAGAAGTGTGGGAGAATTATAGGCCAGAGCTGATTGTTGCCTGGGGAAGGCAGAGAGGAACAGGCTGGAGCAGACTCATTGATTTTGGCCTGAGCTCAGGTCTTATGGAGTTGATGAAGCGGTTGGCCCACGGCCTCAGGAATATGGTTCACTTCCAAGACAACCAGACCACGGCAAGCCTTTCAACCAGGCTAACCTGGTTTGCCAAGGAAATCATTGATGATAGTCGCTCCTCCTTTGAAGTTGCAGTTGTTTTTTAAGGGAACTTGACCTCTGTGTGTTCTTTCCTCTTCAGCACAAGGGGAGATACTGCATGGATTAGTATTATCAGTGTGACATGCCATCACAGGAGATACTGATGAGACTCCATCTGGAAGGCTGCAAACCAGCCTTGTTATCTGTGCAGAGATGAATTACACACAATGTAGATCAAGACTGGAACAGAGGTTTTATCAGAGAAAAAGAGACCACAGAGTTTGGCACATCTAGTCATGCTCAGCTAAAGGCAAGGGAGCTTATGATTACCCTTGTGATGGTTGCAAAGACAGCAAACCCCATGGAGGGTGAGCAGCAGCTTGCTCTGGTACAAACCAGACTGCACTGGCTGTGAACACATCTAGGCTGAAAGTTCAAACAAAGTTCCTAATGATCTGTGTGGGTCTGAAATAATCTGCCTGCCTCAGGAGCCAGGGGCAAAGTATCTACCTACCTTTGAAACAACTCCTAGTTAATTTGGGGGAAAGGACCATGAAGAGCAGCAGATGAATTCGGTGGCTGATGACATTCCTCCCAGCTATGTGTCCTGACCCTTTAAAAATGCGATCCCAGGAATTCAACACTGATGTCCAATTTCTTTAGTAATTTTTACTGTGGATTTTTAAACATTTTTTTCTGAGTTGCATTTTTGTTTTGGTTCATTACTAGCTGGAAACTGGACTTTCTTAAGCTCTCCTGAATTAACCGAACTCTTTCCCTGGAATGCATTGGCTAGCTTCCTGGAGCTGCAGTGCATGCAGCCTTGCCCTTCAGGCCCCCGAGCTGTGTTGGTGACAACACTGTCACTGGAAGGGGCTATGGCCTGCCCTCTGCTGCTGGGATGTGCTGCAGGTGGGTGTAAGGCTGCCTGCAGTTGTGGCAGAAGAGGTTTGGCTGTTCAAGTTGCTAGATAACAAATGGTACCCATCTCCTCCAAGGCAACAGGAAAAATGTGCTGGGCCAGATGCAACTGAGCCATGGCTTGGGATCAGGCTCTGGACCACCCTGCACATAAAGTGGTGGCCTCCCTGGCTGAAGCAGGCTCAGTTCATGCTTCTCAAAGCTGCTGGCCTGTGTTGCTGCCTGATTCCAAGAGTGGCTTCTCTAAGAATGGAAACAAAAAGATATTAAGATTTTTTTAGTACAGAAATCTTCAAGTGGCACAAGCCACAGTTGTGCAGCTGGTAATTACCACTACCCAGGGGAGCCTAGGAAGATGCCATTCTTTTTTCTAATTACTACAAAGCCTTTCAATCTGATTAATTCTTTCCTTAATGCATTTCCTTGTAATTTGTATTTGTGAAAATGCTAATGGTAAATTAGACAATCTTTCCTGTGAAAAATACATTCTGCATTCTCCATAGGCTTGGTCTCTGGTGGCACCTGTGCATTCCTCATCACCCATCCAGGAGATGCTTTCAAAGCCAGGTGCTGATCCTGTCCTTTCTTTCAGTTCAAAGATGCTGCATGGAGCAGAACTGACAGGTACATGTAACATGATGAAAGTGTTGTCCATTTCTTTGTGCTGCAATGGTCTGAGTCAGAATAGGATCAAATACATTTGCTACCTGTAGCTGTTTAATTTCCTTTGAAATTGTGTGTATTATTCCAGCCAGAGAAGTCAGATCTCAAAGGGGGCAAGGGTACCACAGCCTCCCACAGTAATGGCACAGATTGGCCTGATAGGGTGAGTGGGATCTCTTACCATGATTTCAGCACTGGCTTCTGTGTCACTATCTCACGTGGCATTGGAAAGCCCTCAGATGAGTGTTGGGGGGGGGGATATAATCATAAAAAATATGTTTCTCCTCAAAACCAGAAGTCCGAGCATTGGTAAACAGAAAAATATTTACTGTGAAGGCAGAATTATCCTACCTACCACTGTATGTCCCTGCTTTGCTCAGAGAGGCCAGGCAGCTCCCACTGGGAGCACAGTTTGCAAGGTGATTTAACTTCATTGCTGGGCACCATTTCAAACTAAAGATGGAGCGTAAGTGAGGGTGTGTAGATGGTCTGTAATGGCCTCTGTGTACACCTGGGTCCCATGAAGTAAAAGAGAGTAGATGTGCACTGAAAAATGACCATTCCCACCAGAGCCAAAGGGGTGGCATCAGAAAACCTGTGCTGAGAATTCTAATTTTTTTTTTTTTCTTCTGCCCCCTGGTGGAGGGAGAAAAAAAGAGGGAGACAGAGGAGCCTGAGGGGTAGGCACACATGGGAGCCATAGCCATAGGCAGGACCGTAATGGAGCAGGGTAGTGGCTATTCCTGCAAGTTCCCTCCTTCCCAGAACCCTGCTTGCACTTTGCTTGTTGGTGCTTTCCCAGTCGAAGGCTGTTGGGAGGGAATTACAGCAAGACCATCAGAAACAATAAATCCATATTCTGGCTCTTAGAGCGGCTTCCAGAGTTTAGAGGCTTTTTATCCAATCTTGCTATTTATTAGAAAGCTCTCCCGTGGTCTCTTCTCTCCTTTTGGCAACAGAATTCAGCATTAAATTAATCGAGCTCATTTGTCTCAGCTCGATGACAATAACAAGATGCTGATTTTAAGAGCAAGATCCTGGATGGGTGTCTGTGCTTCAGAGACATAATGCCCTCTAGTGACTAGAAGGTAGGCTGTGTAAAAATACTAAAAACTTCATGAGTTTTGTACAGTTTTATATGGCAGAGCAACACATTCCATTGAAATTTCTGACAGAGCAATGCTGACTGTGGTGAGGGCTGCGAATGCAGCAAATACTCATGAAAGCAATGAAAAAGGGAGGGAGAGAAAATGGTCATCACATTCCTTCCAGATGTTCTGAAGAAAAATCTTTTGATTAAACCTATTTCAAGAAGGTCTGTATTTGTCCAGATGGTCACTTTTAAAAAAGAAAAATTATAAATATGAAACAAAACTCATTATGCAGCCAAAAAAACCATGCAGTATCTCTTTTTGGAGGAAAATCTTGGGATGAGGCCATAATTTTGCAGTCACTCTTGATGTATAAGTGAAAAGGTATTTACAGAAATTTTACTCTGGTAAGAAATGCAATAAATATATTTGGCAAGTTTGTTCTGTTTTTTTTTTTTTTAATAAGAGACCTCCTGCACAACTCTCCCACAACCACAACAAACTGCCTCACAACAAAACCCCACACACTCAAGCAGACCTGCACAAGATGATGTAAGATAATACCTCAAAGATGTCTTTGAAAGGAATAATTTTTGTATTCAACTGCTTCCTTGAACATGTTAGTCCTTTCCTCAAAGCCTTTTCCCTTTGCTAGCGGCCAGCTGTGTCACATACCTGCCGTTCTGGAGAAAAAGCTGTGGGATTATTCCTGTGTCTCTGTGGTCAATCACAATGTACCTTCCACGTTTCAGTGGTGACAAGGATACTTTCTGCAACAGCATATGCCAGCTGATGCATTTACTTGTGTAAACAAGAAGATAGAGCAAAAACTGATCAGACTTGGCTCAAAGCAGCAGTCCATAATTCTGTGCTTATTTCCTGGCTTTGCTGAGTCATTCCTGGCTGTTAGAGGCTGCCACACTGGCAGAGCAGCGGAACATTCCATGTCATGGCTGTGCAGCACACGGTGCATGCCCATGGTTTTGCTTCACAGCAGGCTGTGAACCCCAGCAGCTGCATCCAAGTTAAGGTATCACCACCAAAACTCTTGTTTTCACCCAGCTATAAAGGGAGATAAATTCTTCAACAGCCACAACTAAATCCCAAAAGGACCATACATCAGAGCAGTAAAATCTCAAATCTGGGATTTACAGCTCTGAATGTTTTGCATTGTCCTCAAACAGTTTGAACTGGTTTTGCCCCCCTCTAACTTCAGAAGCCAGCCCTTCAACCACAAGACAAAACCAAGATGAAACAGGAAACATTACTTCATTGCCACAGCTGCCTGACTCTGCCTGGCAGATTGGCATCTCCTTGCACTTTACTGAAACAGCTCAGCTCACAGGAAACAGGAAAGCCAAACTTGAACAGGAGGTATGATCATGAAACTGACACTTCTGTCCCATTTAGGGAGCCTGGAGTACAAAGGTTTAGCAAGAGAAGTTAACTGTTCAAAACAATTCCACACAATGCAGTTACCCATGTGGAAAGGTGACTTGGAGAGTCAATTCCGAGGATCTGAGCAAAGAGGATGCCAGTTGAGGTGGTTGGATCAGGTGGTTGATGCAGGAGACACAGGACCACAACCAGACCAGGACCACACAGCTGGGATCCTTCCTGACCCATATCTAGTCTGCCCAAAACCTGCAGAAGACAGCCTGCTCCGGAGGCAGAGGCTGCGCTGGAGACGCGTGGTTGTACCGCAGTCTGCCACGACGGGGAGACGCCGCACCGCGGATGCGCCTCGTGCAGCTCCCGGGATGCAAATCCCACCTCTGCCTGCCCCCGTGGCAAAGGACTTCTTTACTTTCCTGCATAGATGTGACATAAAAACCCCACCAAACCCTACCCCAAATCCCCCCCTATCTTGGCTTAGTCTCAGCAATTTAACAACATTAAACCCATCATTCTTTATAGTAATTCTAAAACTCTGTTCTTTTGAAATACTAAAATCCATTTTCTTTTGAAACATCCACAAAATTAAAAGCACTAGGGGTCTTGGAGCTAAGAGCCTTTGAAAAATATTCCCCTTCTGCACTGCACCAAAAAATACAAAGACCTGTTCCTTGTCCAGCCCACTGGGCAGAGCCAGGTATGGGAGTGAAATATGCCCTGCCAAAGTCCCCTGACTGTATAGCACTAACACAACTGGCAAAGGCAAACATGAAAAAGTCACAGTTGAAGCAATTGGAAGAAAAATGTAAGTGAGGGAGAGAAAAATGAAGAGGCAAAACCCGCCATTCCTCTTCTTGATTCCATTGAGCTCTTCAACAGTAGCAGCATGGTTAAATTCCTGCTGGATCCTACTGGAGCAGGATGTCACAGAATTCCTCTGAGGAAGCTTCCAGCTTCAGAACACCTCGGAAATGCTCCTCTGCCCTGCTGCAGAGCTGGCCTGTGAGGTAAGCAGGCAATTAAACCCCCTGTCCTTGTGAGAAAGGTGGTTGCAGCAACAATACATGTGCTAGGTTACAGAGGCAGCAGAGTGAGACTCCTTTGCACTGCCTTTCAGCTTAGGTGCCACAGGACTGGAGACGCAGAACAAGGCACTTGCCTGCTCTGACTGACACTCAAAGTTGGGTTTCACTGGCTGTAGCTTCCAGGCAGGCTGTCACTGTTGAAAGCAAATTAGATCAGCTGGGCATCAAGTGATACCTCCCATCAGTTTTCACCGCCCACCGCTGCCAGCTCGACACTTCTCTTTCGCGCTGCATGTGCCAACTGTCTCACAGAGCCAGCTGCAACATCTACTGGAAGGACACAGAGAGCAACCACAGGTGGGGAGAGGAGCTGGGGGGATTGACTCAGGGTTGGGGCGGACCTTTGCCTGCCTTAGTCCAGGCAGAAAACGGGGTTCTCCAAGAAGACTGCGAGCTTGCTGGCCACCAGGTCCAGGTCACTGGTGTTGGCATATTTGAGCAGATTGGTGTTCTTGAGAAAGTAATGCTTGAGGAAGTGCTGGCTTACACACTTGTGCAGCTTCTGTACGAGCCTCAGAAAGGCTTCAGGGAAGCAGCGCCAATCCTTGGTGCGTGGGTATTTTTCACACGTCCAGAATAGCACTGTCTGCAAGAAGCAGATGGGAGAGAAGATGTGTTAGAGGTTCTGTCGAGGGCTCGCACAGCTTACTAAGGCACTTTTAGTGCTGGTGAATGGCTGACAGCCTTGGAAATCACAGAGACTCGTGCTGCTACCTCCCTGTGTTAATGTTTCAATGGAGGGATCCCAACTGAAGTCTCCTCTGGGGACCAGGAAGAGCAGCTCAGAGGTGCCTGGTTAGGATCTCTCCTCAGAGGAGCCACTCGCCCCTGACTGAGCCAGGAGCCCAAGGAAAATGTTCTTGCTAAAACAATCTTGGCCTATTTGCTATCCTCCAGCAGGAGCCTCTGTAGAAATGCCAGGCATTTTAGGCTGTAGAAAATGGCCTATTATGCAAGGTAGAAGCCAGTAGGTGCAAGGAGGGACAGAGCATAATGAGATTAACATAATTATTTGTTAGCTTCAGCTGTATTTGTGCTGAAGATACACAAAGATCTGCATCCTAACAGACTGAGATTCCAAGAAGCTATTGCAGGTGCAAGGCTTGCTTTCTGGTCAAATGCTGCCTGGTTTTTTTCTGACATGTGATACTTACTGCATGTCTTACGTTTTATTCCTTCAAAATTATTTTATGCAATTTAACATTTGAGAAATACATAGTTAAAATAACAAAATGCATATGATTATTGCTCTTATAGTATTATTTTTTTACACTGCCCATGTTGCATTTTCTCAGACTTTCCCATCACTTAGAAGAATTTTCTCAAGGAACTTAGACTTACTGTACCAAAAAAGCTATACTGATTGCCTTGGTCAGCCTGAAATAACTTTTTAAAGTACAAAATCATCTATCCCGTGTTCAATAATTCTGCTAAGTCCCTTAACTGTCCTCTGAATCCCAATTTTATTTTGCAAATTCAGCTACCCAAAAAGAGACTCACAGACATTGTGAGAGGTGGCAGAACCACAGCCTTTAACTTGTCTGTTTCTACAAGGTAGAATTTAGTCTATAGTTGTACTGCTGACAAATTTCTCCTCAAATAGTTTTTCAAATGTGAATTTTTTTTTGTTCACAGCTGCAATAACCACAAAGCCTTTTCTTAAATGTCACCAGGGAACAAAGACATAGTGAGGAATTCAAGCTCTAACTCTCTGAGAGCTGCTCCTCAAGGACATGCAGAGTAGTTACTGTGGGCTTGACATTTCTGAGTCTGAATTTTAGCTTGCTAACTATCACTAGCTCCTTTCCCAAGGGACAACTGTCAACAGTTTTCTCTTTTCAAAACATCTCTCTCTGTTTCTCAGAACAGGTTCAGTAAACAGTGTTCCCTTTCCCATAACAACTGTCCCCAGGTGTTGTTTCTTATTACTTAACTAATGGAGAGAAGTGTCAGTCTGATGGACGAGTAATAGACTTTTTTAGCACATCATGTTATAAAAGAAACTGTTAGAATTGTAAATAAAGCCTTCTTTCTCTTCTGACAACTATATGGAGTCAATGTATTTTGTGTCCTACCACAACACAGTTACCTTCTGACACACTAAAACTACTTCAGCAGGCAGCAGTTGCAATGAAGTTTCTGAAGGCAGGGAAAACAGCACTGGTTTTTCAGTCAGGTGCCCAAACAAGTCCCCAGCATTCATGTCCCTAACTGCCAGCTCTCTACCAACAGCACAGAGTTGGCTTTCAGAAAGTACCTAGATCTTGTTGAAATTCCAGATCTCAAACTTCATTCCTATGCAGGTAAGCAAAAGAAGGGCAGTTACATGGTCCTCTCTGGCTTCCAGAGCTTCTGGGATGCAGATTTCCTCTGTCATAGAGGGTCTTGTTTAATCCTAATTGTTGGATACCTCTGACGGGGAACCTGAGAATGTGAAGAAACCTAACATTAAGCCTCTGCTCAACTGCTGGTTTATCTACTGACTGTTTGTCTCATTTTTCTTTTCTTTTTTCCACTGTTTTTCTTTTTAATGTAATTTTGAAATGTTCTTTCTGTCTGGTAAACCAGTCCTCTCTTGCCATAAAAGCCAGAAGTACAGTAACAGTAAAGAACTGAACAGCTTCTAAATAGATTTTTACTTTGATCAAGAGTCCATGCAACAGCACTTCTTGCACATCTGCTCCTTGAGCCAGGGAAAAACATTGTTCCTAATGGTTAAATGGTTTTCCACTTTGTCTTATGTATGACAGTTTCCTCACTAGGTTGTTCCTACAGGCACTGAGGAGTTTTGCATTCAGCTAAGTTATAATCAGCCTCATCAATTTTTTTTTACTCCATCTTGACTTAGAATAGTGCCATGACTGTAACAGCACTTGATGGTCACCAGCTTTTTCTTCAGGAGAAATCTTAGCATTGCATCTGGTTTTGGACACCAAAAGATCAGTAACTACTGTAGGAACATAATGGCTTGAGGCTTCAAGATGGGAAAAGTACAGCCTCTCCCTGGCAACTTCAGGAGGATGAAAGCCCAGAGAACAGGATTTTTAATCTATAATCTAACAAATGGTGCTGCCTGTGGCCCATTGGTGTCTGCACCTGTCATATGTGGGGACACAGTCATAGCAGAGTCTTCTGTCTCTTCTTCACAAATCTTGTTTGAAGCCATCTTGAACTCTGAAATAGGTGCAGGGAGGATGCCACCACCCCTTTAACTCTTTCTTCTCTTCCTACCCGAGGTGAACACTACCAGAACTGTAGTTTGCACCTAATTCATTAATAATGCTCACCTGAGACACTTTTGTCTGGGGCATTTCCACAAAATAAAAAAGCACCATCTTCCACCAGACAGACAGATGGATATAGATGGCTGGGATAGTCAAGAAGCAGGAAGTAAGTGTGCAAGTACAGACAACAGTACAACGTGAAGTCAAAACAGAGCAGGGGCCTTGACTCTATGTTGCTGCAGTCATAATGTTTCTACAGGCCTTAGTTTCTTATCGAAGTTTGGAACACATATTTAGTGAATTCCTTGCCACCACAGAGCAATGAAAAAATACAGCAGTTTTGACAGTTACCTTAGAAGTTACACAGATTCTATGCTGATTTACACCACAACATTCTGACTTTACTGGATGGAAGCCACTGCAACAGATCCCGTGACTGTATGTTGGTATCAGGGTGATGCCTACCTGAAGGTGATAAGCTGTGATGACAGGCTTATTTCCAGAACACCAGACATCTTCCTTCATCTGCCTCATGACCCTGAAGCACTTCCTGCGACAACCACCATCTTCATCAAGTCCCTCCATGAGGATGTGCTCAGCACGGGAGAAGCACAGCTGCCAGTGATAATTAGAGCGGGCCAGGAGGTCAAAACCCAGCGACTGTGAACAACAGGGGAAGTGTGACAGCAGATCAGGGGCAAACTTCTCCCAGCTATGCAGAGAGAGGTTACAAAAGCATGTGCGACATCTCTCGAAGCCTATTCTAAACAGGATTAGCAGAGGCAGCAAACATGAGGTGTGCTCCCATCTTAATTCTTAGTTGAATAGGCACACATTTTGCGTTGTTTCCCTGTGTGCTGGTATCAGTTACTGCAGGGAGATCCTGTTCTAGAGCCATCAGGCACAGTACCAGCAGTGCCACTAAAGCAAAGGTGCAGCTCTGCAGGCACTTTGCTGTGGAGCAGGAGGTTGTGTGTGCATTAGAGGGGAGCAGGACTGGAAGGTGGAATGGGACCTGCAGGAACATGGCAGCTGGGGCTGAGCTGAAGTGCCAGCATCCAGCCTTGAGTGTTATAGGGAAAGATGGGATTGAGCTGGATGGAAAACCGCAAGACAGCAGCCCATTTGCTGAAGTTTTACATGAGGCAGAGCAAGAATTATGCACATCAGAGTCGTGTGATGCAGGCAGAAATATCTGCTAGAGAGTCAGGCAATAAAAAGTTAACTCAGATTTTTTTCTATAGAATTCATCACTGTGAGGGGGGGAAACAAAATCCAAAAAAACCTGACAGAATATTTTGAAACACTGCTTCTCTCTTTTGAGAGAATACATCTTCTAATCCTACTGCCATCACCATGCAGTTCTTCCTTTGGGAAAGCACTGTCAGACACCTGAGAGGTAAATTCCATCCCAGAGTTCAGGGCTTTTTTCACACTGTTTACCTTGATGCATTGCACTTTTTCCTGAGAAGGCCAACGCTTAAGGCAACGAGGCCACCGGGCTTTCTCGGGCCAGCAAGTTGGAATCTCCACAGCAGGGACCAGCTCCACCTCAACCTGGGATTCTGATGTCTCCACAGCCACCCGGACCACTGAGCTGAAGCTCTCCAGCACTGTCACTTTACCTGTGAAAGAACAACAGGAGAAGAAAATATAGATAAAAGGGTCCTTTTCCACAAGCCAAGCAAGAGGCTGTCTATGACCTTGAAGTTCTATTGGTCTGTCTTAACACTTTCTCTTCAATAATACATGAAGAATATAAGAAAAATCTAAATCTATATAAGTCTGTCCTGGGGAATGAGAATAGGAAGATGAAAGAACAAAGTTCTTAACTTTACACTCAGTTATGATGCTTTTTTTTTCTTTATGGGTCCTCTTAAACTCTAGGATCAGCTTCTTAAAAATAAAGCTAGACAAGTGGTGCAACCTAGCATTTCTAATGGTACACTACAAGGAGATCACTGCAGATTGGAGAGGACCAGATGAACCAATTCCTATCTAAAGATGATCTTCCTTCAGAAAACCTGAGATCAGACCCTTGCCAGATCACACTGCCAATCATTCAGAATGTTTTATGTGATATCTGTAAGGTTTATTTCTGGATATGCACTTGCACAGAAGACAATACCAGAATTTATGGTATGTTGTGCAGAGCGGTCACACAGAAAAGGCTAACGGCTACATCACTGCAAGTGCTGAGTGTTAAGAAGAGTTAGTTCCAAGGTGATTTGGAGGAAAGAAGTTTCCTCAGTGTGGAAGAAGAGTGGCTCGTCTCCAGGAACAACATGATTTAAGAGTACAGAAAGGAAAGAAAGCTGCAACTAATGGACTTTGTGGGATGTTTCCTGTTGGTGCAGTTGAGTTCATGGAAGAAGTTTCTGTCCCGGTCACTCTGGCAGGATCACTGTCCCTTCAGCTCCGCCATCTGAGCCAATTGCATGTTGATCCTCTAACCCACTGAAGTGAAAGCCTGAGCAGATGAACATAAGCAGTTTAATGAGCAGAGTGTTATCCTACCTCATTTTGATTGGCAGGGGCTAAGGAGCAATTCATGGGGTGAATTACCTTGCAAAGAGTAGAGTCCATCCCAACCAGAACTTCATAAACCTCTGAAAATCTATGTGCTACTTCCCTGCTGAGCCAAGCTGGGCATCAAAACACGAACTGTTCTGTTTCCAAGCTCCCAACAAGGACCCTTAGCAGCTGAAAAGTGTTAGAGTGACCACTGTGTCAGCATGTAAATATGTTCATGGCATTTCCAAAAGCACTGCAATGCTTATACCTATTTTACCACTAAGGAAAAGTGAGGCTCCTCAAAAACTGATTTTGCTGGTGCTGAAAGAATTAAAAAACAGGGAAGCAAAGAAATCAGTGAAATTTTTCTGTAACTTCAGCCATACTGTGGGATGAAGGAAGTTCATCCTTCACTGAAACAAACAAAAATGGTAATTGCTTCTCCTGACATCATCTTAGCTCATCTCCTCCCAGCAGACCTTACAAAAAAGGCATCAGAATCATCAACCCAAACATCACTCTCTGGGGTCCTTGCAAGTACCTTTCCCACAACACTTAATTTTCACTCAAAAACTTGATGTGACTGCTGCCCAACAGAAAAATTTTCACGTAAGTAAAGCCTCAGAAGCAAGCCCGTTCCAGCTGGTCTTTCTTGTGAGCCTCAATGGTGAAATTTCAGTTCTATCCGGCTTTCCATTCCTATGATAAGAAGTATTTCCTGAAAAAAAATGCCATTATCTAGCAGAGCTTGATAATTTTAACATGTTTTCTTTCCTGTGACTACAATTTAGAGTGCAATCAGATGAGTGGAAATAGCTCTGAAATACAGAAGACTCATTAGGCTACTGATGAGTAAAGTCATCCTGGAAACATGCTGTGGAAGAGGCACCACAGGAGTAGACTGGACACTGGGGAAAAGAGCACTTGTCCAACATACTTTGCTTCAGTAGAAATCCTTCTACTTAGTTCCCACCATCCCATGCTGGAAAGGTGTGGGCAGGTAAGGTTTCCCCAGAGCATTATCTGCCCTATAAATACCTTCAAACACGTTCTCCTTAGCTTTACGTGTCTTTCTGGTATCCAATTTTCCCATACTACCTTCCTTGATAATCCAAATATATTGCAGGTGCTGTAGTAGAGAAAGATTTTTTTTTTCCCAAACAAATTCCTAAATGTTCTAAAATTCTGGGCTGCCTCTTAGCTGAACTGCAAGGGTGATGTTGCTAGAGACCCTATCCAGATTCCTAAGAAAGGAGTAACATCTTGGGTACAAAGAGCCCAAGAACTACTGAATTCTATCTTCAGTGCAGGTCTGTGTATGTCACTGCAATCGCTTGAAGGCTTCCTGGTTTTGCTCAGCTTCTGACCCTGCAAACCAAACACTTTGTGTGTTTGATGGTTTCCCTTACACCTGTCCCCACCAAACTCACTGGAGAGGTTACAGGAGGCGATCGACTTCTCCACCAGCTCCCGGAAGACAATAAGGACTTTGGCTGGAACCAGATCACCTTCGATGTTCACATCCTCTTCATGCCACTGCTGAAGGCTTTTTGAGAACTGCTCCACCTCCAGCCACTGATGCAATTCCTCAGGGTCCCGCACGGAGGAGAGGAGCTTGGCTCCGTTCACGGTGTAATAGCGCCAGTGCCGTACCTGGCATTCCCTGTAACCGGTCAGGCCACGCAGAGGAACGGTGATGAGGAACTGGCTGGGTGCTAAGACCTAGGAGAGTTCAGAGAGACTGAGAGAGGAGACAAGGGCAGATCCACCAGCTAAAATAAGGAAAACAGGGTTGAGGAAGTACTGGTAAAACTGAGGGCTTTGAAAAGAAGGAAAAGCCATGGTATGATGGGACTAATTGAACACAGCCAGGACCTAAGGGTTACCTTGGAGGCATGCAGACTAAAAGGAAATTGTCTTAGAAGGCATCTAATGTGAAGCTCTTAGAAGATAAGAGCTCACTGGCTGATTTACCACCACACCTGCCATGCTTTCAGCCTTTTCTTGTTATTTCTAGTCTGCAATTGCATGAGATGTAATAATCAGCAGATTCCAAGGAGCAGGAAGGCATGAGAGAATATGTTCTGAGATGCAGCCAAGGGAAACCCAAATAGTGCTAGTTATTATCTCAGAATTGTTACTTGAGATAAGCCCAGAGTCCAATACTAGTAATAACTATGGCAAAAAGTGCGCCTTTCTGATCTCTTTCAAAGTCCACTACAGACATTAGCAAAATAAGGCTTTGGCCCATTGATTTTACAAGTGTTTCACTCTGTTTGACTGGCCTTTAAAGGGACAGAGACATAAAGCAAGTGACATGCTTGAGCCTACAGAGGCAGTGTCACTCTCAGAAATAAGTCCAGGTCTTGGCCAGCTGTAATGTATGGAATTGCATCTCCTGATGAGCATGACAGAAACAGTGTAAGGATGGAGGCAGCAACCAATGGACAAGGAAGCCTTCAATAGGCTTGTTCACATGCCAGGTAATTTCCCTCACTTGGGGAACAACCATTTTCCAATAAAAAACAGTTCTGAGACAGTGTTTGCAAGGAAAGAATAAGGTGACTCAAATACCACAAAACATCATGTCTGGCCCAGGGCATAGCCAGACATGTCCAAGTGCCACTTTGGAAGAATCTGGTAGTTTTGGCTCCAGAAGGGATGTTCAAATTCCTTCAGATTTTTACCATGTTGTCCCAGGAGCTTTTCAAGTCCACTTGCTACCAAGCCTAACTTACACTGGCATAAGTAAGGTGAAGCTGCTGCATGAGCAGGCTGTGAAGTGACAGCCACTGCTGCGAGGTGGTTACACCCATGGTGAAAGAAACACGCTTGTCACTCTCCTGTAATAATCCCAAACACTCTGGTAGCCTTCCTCAGCTCATCTCAGATAATTTGAAGAATTATCACAGAGGTGTCAGGGCCCTGAGGGCACTAACAGGCTTTATTGTCCCTAAGCAGCCTTTCTGGGACTTCTACCCATGCCTTCTGCCCATGGGTCTGGGACCCCCATTTGAGGTTAGCCCTGGGCTCCAGTGAGTGGGGGAGTGGCCTGACCTCAGACCTGACTCACCAGCTGACTTGCCTGATGATCCAGACCCCTGGCTGACCCAGCTGCCCTCCTTGTGTCTGTCTCACTCAGGGACCATAGCGCAGGGGCTGCCTTGCTACGCTCACCTCCTGTCTCTCTCTCACAGGGAGCAGCTGGTCTTCTCTGCTCCTTGGCAAGAGATTTGGAAAACAAAAGGTGGCCAGCCAGAAGCACAGAAATAGCAAAGAAAACACCAGGAAGCTGCTCTTTTGTCAAATATAAACCATAAAGGCAGGAGGATGCTGAAAGGATGACATTGCAGATCAAGCTGACCTGCACACATCCAATTTGGTGGGGCTGAAAAATCCTGTGGGCAGCTCAGAAACAGAGAAGTAGGCTACATAAGGAAAAAATACAATGGCTGTCATGCAGTTACTGCTCCTCTCACTGCCTCAGCCACATTTGCAGGTAAACAACCATTCCCCCCCATACCAAAATATTGTTTTGTATGCACTGGCTCCCGACAGATTGTAAAGGGAAGAGCTGCACATATTATGTGAGTGCCTCCAAATACAAGTCACAGGGGTCCTCCACCTGGGGCTTACCAGAAAACAACAGAATACACAAGGCTGGGAATAGCACTGTAAAGCTGGGCAGTTGGGTGTCCTCTTGCCCTAAATAAATCCCAGTCCCTCACCTATGCTTTGTCACACAATGGTCCCACATGCTATGTGCAGGCCACAGGCTCGAGCAAGAGTCTCCAGTTCTGGGAGTGTAACTTGTGGCTAGTTCTGCTGTATTAAAATCCTGTCCAGAGTATGCTGGGCAAATTCAATACAACCTATTCTTGTGAACCTGGACAGGCTGTTCCAGGGAAGCAGAAACATTAGGTTAGAAAGAAAATAATTATGCTTTCAGGGGAAAAAAAAAAGCAAGTCTCTCATGCAGAGGACAAAAGAGTCATGGAAGGATCACTTTGGTGGGTGAAGTTGTCCGGAGAAGAGGGTGTGCAAGGAGGAAGCAAGCACAGGGATTGTCAGGCACCAGGAAGGCTTTGTACCTGGATGGATGGGTGGAATGGGCGCTTCCTCCGAAGCATAGCTGACCACTTGGCCAGTAAAGCTGGCTGATCCTGAGAGAAGCAGAAAGGAAGACAAGAAGTACACAGAACAGAGAGAAAGCATGTGCTAGGTCATTCATTCACAGAGCAAAGCTGGAAGCTTCCTTGGATGCTTGGAGTTTGTTAAAGGAAAACCCCCCATTGCCCCCACCTTGATTAAACACTTGGCAGTGCCACTGGGCAGTGCAGTACCAGTGATTAGTCTGGACCTCTCCATTACAACCTTACTGAAGCCTCCACAGCTTTTGCATCAGCCCTGCACAGTTAACAGCTCCAAAAATGGTGGGCCACAACAAAAACAAACACTTAGAACTTTAAAAAATTAAATAATCTGTCTTGTTCATCTGAATTTTAATTCAGGTTTTTCATTAAAGCATGACTTTGCTACGTGGGTCATAGGAAAACACTGAATACCTAAAGATGTTTTTAAACTATTCCCCAATCAGCCCTTCATATTTAGAAGGGAGCTTGAGGCCTCTCAACAAATCTAGATTGCTCACCCTGTTAAATTGATTCCTTTTAACCACAAGCTGCAAGTTCTGAAAAATCACTGTAGATTTAACTGACAGAAAAAAAGATGTTGTGAAATTAAACACAGAATAATTAATACATTGACTTTCCCTGGACACAAGTCTCCTCTATGTTGAAGTATGTCAGCAATGGTATTAAAGTTTTCAATTTTTGGAAGTAGACAGCCCAAACCAAAATATTTTCTCATCAACCCATTCTTTGCTGCCCCATATGTACAGGGCAGTTAGTCAGGTCCTCCTAGTGTTACTTCCATGGATTTGTAACACTGGGTCCAGTTAAGCATGAACAACAGATCTGCCACTTTTCAGGAAACAGATTTTGAAGATTTCTTTCAAGCAGAATTTGTTCAGATCTCCCTACTATAACACCAAGTTACTGCTCATAATAGATTGCCTTGGTGGTTTTGTTTTGCTTTGCTTTCCAAAACAACAAATTCACCCTGACCCTGGTCATGTCAGACTTCATTAGCCAAGCAGGTTTGTTCCAGCACAAGAGGTGGCTCTGGCACTGAGGAACTCGTGGACCAGGATGTGGCACTGTTTTACATCACTGTGGCCATACTTATTGACAAGACCACATGCTCTGGGATACACAAAATTTCAGAAAAGCTATGAATCTGAATGTCTCCAGGGCAATAGCTACATTTCAGACTGGGTGATTATATTTTGCCTCTACCTCCATACCCTTCCAGCAGCTTCATGCAAAGACTTCTTCCCTTTCAGTCCCAGACAGCTGCAAAAGTTGCTTCATGCTTTTATGGATTTGCTGTGTTTTGATCTGTAAATGGCTGTGGTTTAATATAATGGCTGACATTAGTATTTCAACGAGATCAGATGAAAAGATTGTTTTCATCTGATGTTCCCATTGCTGTGATTGTTTCTTGTGTCTTTACCAGCTACTTTTGTGTAATGGAATCACCAGAAATAAGCAGCCTTCTTCTGTCACAGCTGGGATAGGGCATTATTATTTTCACATTTGAAGGTCAAAAGTGGGGAGGCATTTCACTTCTCCCACTAATAAGCATTTTTTTTCCCCAAAAAAAAGAAATTCTGATCCGTGACAAAAAAAACCCCATATTTTTCAGACAGAGCATTCTAATGCTCGTAGCAGAAGAAGGACTTTTAATTTTTCTTTCTTTCTTTTTAGTGAGTTGACAGCCTTTCCACCTGTGAAAAATATGAGTCATAGCTCATGAAGACATGAGCATTTTTTCTTACGTTACTGCTGCGTAAGTTGTTCTTTCTGTCTCTCAAAGAGCTTTGGCTTCTGCCTGTGGATTGGCAGCTCTGGCAACAGATGCTCTTTGTAAACACAGCAGCTGTAAGAAGAGGCTCTGCCTGTTTTACCCATCTCTCTTTGATGCTCCTCTGGCGGTGAGATGTCCATGAGTGAGTGTCAGCACATCGTCTGTGGTGTTTTGGGTGAGGTACCTGCCCATTCGAACACTTACATAATGGAGAAATCACTTTCTGGTTGTCTACAGGCTGCCAGAGAGTGCATTAGAGCTCTTGTTCGTACCTTAATGTTCTCATTGTGAATGCCAGAGTTGGAGATAGCCTGGAATCGCACGGCCTTGTAGCTGATTTCTGCCGTCAGCTGCTGGATGATTTTCTGCACCTCCTCCACTGCTTTGGAAACCAGGTGATGCCGCTGTTCCACCTGTCAGTTCCAGGAAAGACACTTCATATTACAGGTAATTGCAGTCTTTGTCTCCAGTGGGAAGCAGACAAATCAGCTTAAAGCATCCTGAAACATTTGTGCCTGTGCTGCCCTGGGAATAAAAATTGTTCCCTGTGTATTGCAACCAATTTACCATGAGATGGAGCTGTGAACACCAAAGGGTCAATATTCAAGATTATTGAGCATTAATTGATATTTCCATGCCAACATCATTGGATGGAAGGAAGGAGGTCATTACACAGATAAATTTATTATCAAGTACAGCTACAGTCTCAATTCTTTACCCATTTGATGCAGAATACCAGTTACTCCCCTGCATACGGCAGCCATTCTCAAAGCCAGGACATGTTTCATTCCAAGAACTAGCAAGACATCAAGAGTTACACATCTTTCCATTAGTCAGATGGTAGATGTATGTGGCGTCATTTAGATGCCTACTTTATACACTGAAAGTATCCACACTGTCTTTATGGCTGAAGTACTGATGAGATTCTACTCCTAGTGTGAAAGCATCTTTCCAAAGCTGGTCCTATTGGGAACTAGGTGTTTGTGTGGCTTAAAGGGTAGTTTTTCAAGAAGTAATAGCATAATGAATTATTGAAAATTATTCCAGTGAAATGTCTGAATTGTGGAAGGAGTGAGGTGAGGGGTGGACAACTCAGAAAAATAGAAGATGAACCTGAACCTTCACTTATGACTAAAAATGAAGGGAGCATAAGGGGACTGTAACAGTCTGAACAAGGAGATCCAACAGAAGGAACATGAAGGAATCATGTAAGTGAAGGACATTTAATATTTCCCAAATATCCTTACACATTTACCAAAGTGAGGAGATTCAACTACTGTTAATGAAGTTCATGTACATATTTATCATAACTTATGCAACCAGAATGACTTATGCTGAGTGAAATATTAAGACTGTTTACTGTTCTTTTTTGGATCCTGTGCTTCATCTCATTTGGCTGCAGCTTTTGCTCTCTTCTTGATTCTTCTTCCTCCTCACAACATTCTACTGAATCTTATTGTTTGCAGGTAAGGAAAAAAAATCAGAAACAGAGTTCATCACTTGGGTAAAGTGAATGATAAAGCATAATTGCCACAGTCAAACATAATTGCCACAGCCTTTTGTTATTATCAAAGACCAAAAGGAAACAAAAGCGTAAGTTAAAAATTCTGTACTGTGAGAGTGGTGAGGGCCTGGCACAGGCTGCTCAGAGAAGCTGTGGATGCCTCATGCCTGGAAGTGGTCAAAGCCGGGCTGGATGGGGTTTTGAGCCCTGGTCTAGTGGAAGGTGTCACAGTCCACGGCAGGGAAATTGCACTATATGATCTTTAAAGGTGCCTTCCAACCCAAACCAGCCTATGGCTTTCTAAAATTCCCCTGTCCTACTTACTCAGCATCTTCTTCAGCATCTAAACAACTCTCTTTTCTCTTTAAAAAAATATCATTGACAAGTACTTCTTTAAAAGTCTTTTTGGACAACTTTATGTCAAATGTTGAACTATCAGCCAAAAACACTCAAGTGTGTTGAAATGTGTTTCCAGGCCCTGGAGGGGCCCAAATAGATTCACTTCTTCACAACAGGGGACCATTCAATGGACTAAAGTGGACTACTGCTTGCCTCACATTCATTAACCAAAGAACAGCAATTGACTAATACTGAACTTGAAGATGAGCAGAGTTTCAATTCCTTCCTCCCTCAGACAACAAAGTTAACAGTACTTGTACTAAGCCTGAATAGCTTTTGGAAGTGGGAAATATGTCAGACAGCAGCACCATATTCCCTCACTGGGCTCTCATCGACCCTGGACATCCTATTTCTTTGCTATCTTAACACCACATAGTCCTTTATGTTTATATAATGCCCTTTAATATACCTAGTAATTCACCCTCCTCCTCATTCCAGTTCATTCTTTTCTCTAAGAGCAGTTTTAGTTACTTACATATACTTAAAAAAAACCCCAAAAAACAAAACCATACACTGATTTTAGCCCATGTTCATTTTCACCTCCTCTTCTCAGCTTTCATTTGTGGCACTTCTCCATCTGTATCTATACTGCATCTATTTTCTCCACCTTATTTTTGTTCATTCAGAACAACTCCTTAGAACAATCCAATAAGCTTGTCTTGCTCAACAAGACACCTAATGGTTTCTCCAGCAAGCGAATGGTGAGTGGCAGAGAAAGCTGTCCATCTCTAAGAGCTTTTAGACAAAAAAATCGACTTTTTTAAAACTGAAAAGTATAAAAAGTATACAATTTCACAGTGGGTCAGGTGAAACAGAGACCTAGACTGCCCTCTGTATGCATTCCTCATGCTCTGTTCTCTCTAAGGGGCACCTGCTGGAAACATTTTTTGCCACCTCCAGTATCCAGGAAGAATCCATTCAAGCCAGTCTGGCCTCATTTAATTCTGCCTTCTTCACCTACTGGCTAGGCTACAGCAGTTGTCATGAATTCTTTATAAGAGTACAGACTCAAAGAAACAGTTGAGGGAGTACCACGAAACACCTCTTTCAATGTGTACTCCCCATCACTGGAGCAGGGATAAAAAAACAATGGGCACGTGACTGACAGAGTGGGCTCACTATAATGAGCTCACCATAATTAGTTCCCTAATCATCCTGTTGGAAAATACAACCTTCCTACAGAGGGGAGGGCAAAAAATCAGAAAACAGAATATGAGTTTGAAGATCCAAGGCATTTATCTCAGATACTTCTAGTACCAGCACAAACATATTGTGAGAAGAGACATTGTAAGGTCTTTGCTGGACAGTCACTTCTGTGACCAGCTGGCATTCCACTTACCAAATCTTAACTTGGGGAACTGTGCCAAAACAAATGCACAAAACCTGAATAACAAGATCAGTTAAGGTTTTATCAAGGGGGAAGGAGGCAGGATTGGAATTTATTAGGAACTGCTAAGAACATTTGGGTTTGCTCTTATTTAGCCAGCCACATCCACTCCATACACATTCTAATTTTTCCTTTGATGAGTGGCTTAAGGACAAAATCTCTGTTATTATAAGGATTCATTGCACCAGGTGGTTGACCTATTTCCAAAAACAGGCAGCATTTGACAAGCTGAACTGCCTGAAGGTTAGGCAGCATCTCTTGGACAAGAGACTCAAGAGCAGGCAGAAACTAAGAATCCATCAGAGCTGGAGGGATGCTAGAAAACAGACTTTCAGTATAACCTAAAATACCGGCAACTATGAGCCTCACTTAACTACAGTCTGTTTCTGCTCCTTGTACTTATGGCTGTCATATGAGCATCTTCCTGTGCATGGCTTCCCTCTGCTCCCTCCTTTGTAAGCTCTGCTTTTTAAATCTTCAGAGAAGCATTCGCTCTTATAGCTCACTGAACAGATTCTCCTGGAATGCTTTTCCTGTGCACAACACTGCATGCCTAAAGAAGGTATATTTCTGTGAGAACTTCCCTATTTGCCGCCAAAACATTTCTACAGAGAAAACAAATAGAGAAGGGGCTTTCTTACCAGCAGCTTCATTGTACTAGAATATGTGATCCTTTACAGAAAATAAAGCCTTACACTTTCTGATTTTGAAATTATTTGTCACTTTGGTATCTTGCATTTTGTTGGGGAAAGTAGACTATAAAACAGGATCTTGCTAAGTACTGCCATGAAACGTGTCAGCTTTAAAAAATGTTATGGCTCACTTAGAGCTTTTATTAAACAGTATTGTTTCACAGAGGATTTTATTCTGTTTTATTTCATCTCATAATGGGGGAAAAATTGAGTGCTGAAATATCTTATAAAATAGAAAATGAGATTCCATTCTGCATGTGCTAATGAGACATGTTATTTTAATCATGGTATATAGAGAAGTATCCTAGGCTGAGGTGACAGACTGATGACTGAATTTTAACAATATCAGTCTGTCTCTGCAGTTCCTACATCTTTCTTAGAGGCAACGCCTGGTGTTGGTCTTGTTTCGGTCAAGCCAAGACCACCAGACAGGGAAAGAGGCAAGAACCTTTCCTTAGATTTAAATTACAGCTAGTCTCACATCTGGAATTCCAGATCAGGAACAGAAATTCAGGATACGTAGAAGAGGACAAGCACCTTAAAAAATTAGGCTACCAGCAGATAAGATCCTGCAACAGAAACCTAGAAATCTCATTAGAAATACAGTTCTCATGAGACTTCACCCAATCTTGTCTCAGAAATGAAGACAGCAGGCGAGCAACTAACTGTCAAATTTGGCACCCTTCAGAATCAACACCTACTGTGGGAGACAGAAAATCTGGTCAGATGAAGTCTTACCTTGCTCTGGATGTAGATTTCTACATCTTCATCTGTAAATGGTTTCATGGCAAGATGGTCTTTGCTGCTCTTTAAAGTGTGAATTCACTCTTCACTCGTTCACCTGCCTCTGGAAGTAGAGGAACACTCAGAAAGAGCTGCTCAGAGCCTTCTTGCCCTGTGAAGCTCAGGTCACCTAATACCTCTGTGGATGAATAAGAGGAGAGAGAAGCAAGGAATATGCCTATTTTTAATAATTTTCTTCTTCTGGTCTGAGCTACTGTGGTGACATCCAGCTCATTTGGACAACTAGCTCCAAATGTTATTCTCAAAGTTCAATTCTTATTATTCATTTTACTGCTTTTAAATGGTGGATCTTGCATGCAGGCATACACAAAAATATCCCAGCAACTGCTCTGTCTGAGGGCAGATCTGGAAGTGCTTTTCAGATTGCAGTGCAGCTTCAGTACATTCATGCACAGCATTATTACTCTGCGTGCCACTAGTACGTCCCTGCCTCGCTAGACCTTCACTACACCCTTTCTTAAATGCTCTCAGTTATTCCTTGTTGACTAATCCACTCTCTTTCCATCTGAAAATGAATGGGTATTTTTACACTCAGGTCATTCACTGGGGTTGCAGTCTGCAGCCCCTGCTCCCCTCTCCTCCCCTCTCCTTATATCTCCTCTCTCTCTCCCGGCTGTATTGACAGTAAATATTGTGCAGCCTGTCCCCTCCTGTAGCCTGCTTTGCTTTCTTTACAGTAAACAGACAGAAAGCTGCCTCTCGTTTTCTGCCAGTAGCTCAACTAACAACCCCATATGGATGATTCAGAGGCAAAAACAATTGATCAGGCCTCATTGATCCAGTGAAGCTTGGTGGCTTTTAGAAAGGGTACATCAACACATGGAAGGGAGCGACAGAGTACAGAGATAAGATCCCATGCTGCTAAGCATTCCTTATTAAGGAAGGCACATTCCACTTTTGAGTAAAATCACTATTTCCCCCTGGAAAATGAACTTTGGCATCCCTTGACCAATTTACTGCTCCTGCAGCAGCTGGCAAAAGGCAGCACTTGGGTGGGCACTGGGTGTTACCTCAGGACAGCACTGTTGTTGCTAGTTATCCTTCATTATGTCCTTCATTAAGTCAAATACAAAGTACATTAATTTAAGTAATTAATTGGAGCACAAATACCTGCAGGACATCTGCTCCCCCAGCACCTACAAAGCAAACCTTTCTCTGCCAGACAGCTGCCATTGTCTTTTTGCTGAGGGACTCGAGGACTCCTTACAAAGACATGTAGGCAATTACTTCCCAAACCAGATTCCACCAGAACTGGGGACTGAAAAACTTTCTTGGTTCCCCAGTGTTTATGGACTCTTACCATATTCTTGCTCACTTCAAGACTTACTGGCTATCTTTCCTCTGAGGGGCCAGCAGTTTATGTGAGCTCTGCTAGCAAAGCCAGATGAAAGGCAGGGTCTGAAAGAAGGTAAGTGGAACAATAGGTTGGAATGGAACTTGTAGGGGCAGGTTGGATGGGATTATATCCAAGCAGAGGAGAATTAGCCTTTTCAATGGTCAGATTCCATTAAAAGCATGCCCCTAAAGCATTAAGTCCCTTGTGCCCCCTCAGACAGTCAGCTGCACATACAGCAGACAACTTCCTTGACACTCTTGACACCACCACACATTACTTTAATACTCAAAACCTCAGACATGTATTATGAAGCAAGGAGAGATTAAGGATCTCTCCTTCTCGCACCTGTAAGGTCTCTCCTCATGACAGCTGTCCAGAGACATGGTGCTGGCAGAGAGATGAAGTGCTTTTGGTCATTTTTCTTTTATATAATAACATACCTTATGTTCATAATCCTTATTATCATAATCCATCCATTATTTCCATCCAATCCATTGACACATTATTATGCTACTTATAGGAATGGAAGAGTGCTATTTGGCTGACAGTAAACAGTACAACTGATAAAGGTCTTTACATTGCCAACAAAATATAGATTTGAGTGGTATGGGAGGCAGCAGCCAGTCTTGACCTCACATAAACTTGTGTGTGTAACATGAGGACCAGATAGCACAGAATGCAGCAGAAAAGTAGAGGTAGGAAATGGCCATGAGTGAGGAGGGAATGTTACTGTGGGAAAAACCTGTATCGGTAGGAAAGAGTAGAGAGAAGGGACAGTGCAGAAATCAGAACATTTGCATAGATAAAAGAGGATGTAGACACAAAGTGGGAAGAATGCAGGCTTCTCCAGTGAGGTCTACCGAGCTGATGTACTGTTACTGCAGAGAAACCTCCATCAAACTGGTCCTTTTCAGGAACCTTCTACCATGACAGTGCTTGTATAAAGTAAGACTAAGGTGGAGAAAACCTGAGACAGATCCAAGCTCCAAAGGCCAATAAACACAATCTCCTGAGAAAATATTTCCTCTGAGTCTACAACAACTTAATTCCCCAAGCACACCAGCAAGAGGGAGTGAAGAATGGCTATTTTTCTTTCTCACTCTTCAAGAAGCACAGAAGGAAAGAAGGAGGGCATCAAGAGGATGAAGTCAGGCTCTTCTTAGTGGTTTCGAGCATCAGGACAAGAGACAGTGGGCAGAAACTGATGCACAGGAAGTTCCACCTGATCTGAATATGAGAAAGGACTTCTTAAATGTGGGGCTGACCGAGCACTGGAACAGGTTGCCCAGAAAGGTTGTGGAGTCTTCCTTACTGGCAATATTCCACAACTATCTGTATGCAATCATGTGCCACGTGCTCTGGGATGACCCTGTTTGAGCAGGGAGGTTGGACCAGATGACCTATTCTTTTGTGAAAAGCTCACAACAGCTTCATGGAGATAAAATGCACTCTGCTGAAGCCAGGCAACCATGTGAAGACAAAAACACAAATGGTCTCTTCAGTTCCAGTTAGCTCACAATCCATCAGATATCATGGACATGAGCACTGTTGAGAGCTTTTGAACTTGATTAATTTGGCAAATTAAACTCCCAACTAGACTTGTTTCTCAGGAGGTTCCCATCAATACTGAGAACAGCTATCTTTTTGACACCTCTGAATCCCTTTCTTTTCAAGTGATTGTTACAAGTGCCTTAAGTCCCCGCTGGGGTCTGGGCATATTTTTGAGAGACAGTTTCTCCAGACAGTTTTTGCTGAAGCACTGCAACCTTTCTTCCCTCTTCGGTGGTGTTCCTGAGGTTTTCAGCATCACATACCTAATTAGCCAACCATAGACACCCAAATTCTGCTTGATGAGCATCCATTGATTTATACAGTTTCTCTCAAGCATTTTCAACCCACATTTCAATACTTTGGTCTTCTCAAGTCACAGTTCCCTGCCTGCTGATCTGCATAAAATCATATGAAATGACTCACTGCATTACATTACCCCATTTATATTATTTCAGTTCCCACTTCATAGTACCTTGTAATGGAGTTCAGATTGTGGCTAATTTCCCTCGTACCTGCATCTTCATTTACTCGTCAGTACTCTTTGAAGAGGATTTAGAATTTCCTAGTATCTGCAAATACACTGAATCTGTGGCATATAATTTTAATTCATGCTGTTGGCAATATGCAGGACTGAATGTGATTTTGGATCTGTGAAACCCTTGTAAAAGTATTCTGTGAATATATGCCTTGAATGGTATTAGATTGGCTCTTGTATCTTCGGAAGATGCCAGTTACTGATGCTTTCCTTGCTTGCTTGGCTTTCCTTTCTTCACTCTTCAATTTCACAGATATGACAAAGACATTTCAAACCTACAATCAAAACTAATCTGAACTGTGAACTGCACAACAAAAAAGAAATCACCAACATCTTGTAAATAAGAGCAGTAGTATTAACTGCACAGGGCTGTCCAATATTGTGCCTTTTTCTGTTGGGCAACTATTTAGAAAAATTATTCATACGGAACAGTGAGCATGTATTAAAAAGCCTCTGCTAAATCACACAAATGAGTCAGTCCAATGTACCACTTGTGACTCACAGATGATCTGCAGTGGCAACAAATAAGCCCTGTTGAAGATGCTGCCTTCCAGATGAAATGCAACTCTGAATTTCTAGTTGCTAATGATGACCCATCTCTTCTTGCTCTAATTACCAGAGGCATTAAGTCTGTTGCATTAGCTGAACCATGTACTTGGGTCAAGACAGACTACTAAACCAAATGATCCCAACAGATTTAATAATCTCTGACAGTTCTCTTGCCTTCCTAAACTGTTGTCCCATTTCTCCCCATTAGTGGATTAAGTGACTGTGCAAAATGAGTAATTGTAGCTTGAATCCCCTATAACATTTATGCTGTGACAATTGTTAGTACTGTTCAGCCTCCATTCAGAGGATAGCAGCATAACATAATCAGGCTTTTTGGGGGCAAAAGTTCTGGGAATTTATTTGGGGTTTTTTCCACTTTGTCTTTTAACAAGTTGATATGAGCAAAGGGGATACTTCAATGACAAAAGCCTGGGATGGACTACAGGGAAAAGAAAGTCCTGCTAATTCACTGTGACAGCACCAGAATCACATATGGGTGCCAAATTGAAATGCTTCTCCACTCATTCCCTCCCGTTACCAATCAATACTTGGCAGGCTCAGAAATGCTCTGAATGCCTATGCTGCTTGTTCTCACTGCCACACGTTCTCACATTAGCCCGGGGCCTGCACTTCATGTCATGCAAGTTAAAGGTTTATATCCTTTCTAAACTAAGCACAGCATTGGACCAGGTCCAGTGGTTTATAAAACCTGGTATCTTTTTTCCATTCATGGTCATACCAGACACATCAGAAAAAGGCAGACAGCTTTTGCTAGAAATGAGCTCTCTTAACCTGGGAAGAGATTTGAAACCCAAACTTACTTACAACCTGAATCTTTTAAGGCTGCAGTGTAATATTTCCAAAAGAAGTGATTACTCCAGGATCACCGGCTGAGGATGCAGGAAATTCCAAAAAAGGCTGAGATTATGATGCTGCTACCGACCACCTACCAGCCTCAACTAGAAAATTCATCAGAATCCAGTCCATTTTGCAGCTGCTGTTAAGCACCAAGCCACTGGGCAGCAAACATAAATCATACAGCAGCGCTTCGAGTATTGCCAACATCACTGGGACCCAGGGGGGGTGATATGTTCAGATTTGGAAATTTCCAAGTTTAAAAAATGGTCAGCTCAGAAGATGGCAGGAGATACAGGGAGCTGGGAGCCCTGGCTGCATCAGCTCTGAGGCTTCCAGGAGAGTTTACTGAGATGCTGGGCAGGAAAACTGGCATTTGAGTTCAGAATCCACGTACTGTCTTCTGAAAGTTCACTGAAATAGTGTAAGTTCAGTGCATCCCAATTTAAACATAAAATATTCCACTAGACCATTTCCAAGCATTTCTAAGGGTATTTTTCCTCCATGTTTTATCCATCACTAAACTACAACTACTATTCTACTGTTTCAATCAGGAAGTCCCACCATCTTGAAAACCTACCTGCAGCCAACATCCATAAAAATGAGAGCCTTCCAGCACTCTTATTTATATGCCTAGGTAAACAGCCTACATGCCAAAAGGGAAATACTTGATACCACTGATTTAAACACACGGTCAGAAAAACAGCATCTGGAAAAAACGTGTTTGGCAGAGCACAGTGCAACTGGGAAAACTTATAGCACTGGAAGTCTTTTCAGGTGAGAAAAAGCTGCCTCACTTTTGATCTCAGCATGAGTTTGCTCGTTCTTTTCAGGTGTCAAGAAAAGGATTTTAGATCTAGAGGCACAGTAACCTGGGACAGACAGACCAAGCCCAAGATTTAAAAGAGCCAAACCAAGAAGCATGCTTGCAATGATGCTCTGTCAAGAGGGGCTGAATGAGACTTGATCACTGCATTTCCAGAAGCAGGTATTTTTTTTCATGACTGCTCTCAGAGCACAATGTTAGCTTGTATTATTTTTACACTTTGCTGTTGTGTCCAAATTGACCCAATTCAGAACTTATTGCTTGAGTCCACGGCAGTTTGAAGCAAATTGAGTAAATTACCAGTGCTAAGTGAGAACAGTCACTCCAACACAAACTCACTTGGAAGAGAGAAGACTCAGACTGGCATCCCTGTTTATGTGCTTCATCCAGTCAGTGACTAATAAAAAATGTACAAGAGTTCACTGGAGCCAGAGCTAGAAACTAGGTCTCATATATCACAGGCCAGTAACAGTTACATACCTGTAACATCTATTATCTTCTCTTGATCAAAATATAATTACTGCAGAACAAACAGGTCATCTTGAGCAAGGAAACTGAGAAGCATCTCCAGACCCAAAACAGTCTGGTCCCCAGGAACTATTTTAGAGTGCTGGAAGAAATACTTGTGTGGGAGGAGAGTGAGATTAAAAAAAAGCTAAACCAAACAAATGAAACAACAAAAAAACCCCAACAGCAGCAACAAAGAAACCCCATCCCCTCCCACCCAAACCAAACTCCACAAAAAGCCCCTAACACGGCGAAGACAGCTGACAACCACATTCTGTCTGAACCCCATGAAAAGCAGATATGTTTTTGTATGATCTTGGTTAGCAATATTGCCAATCTACTATAAAAGCTGTCTGATCAAACTCCTCAGCTTCCCACCCGATACACAAAGTTCAAAGATACCCAACTTCCCAGGTGATCCTTAGGATACATCAACTTGGACACTGTGTTTTGTCCCGGGACTAACATGGCATTGTGGAGACGATGGAAAGGAGAAGCTGAAGAAGCAAGCAGGATTAAAGGAAGATTTTGCCAATATACCTGTAGAAGTGCCTCAAGAAAAGCACAGAGGAAGGCCCAGACAATTACATGCTTTGTGTGGGAAGAAAGCAGGGGGGGAGAGTCACTGTGACTCGGCAATGCATGGGCCCAGAGGGAAACAATTGCCATGAGGGAACAATTACTGTACAATGAGAGCATCAGCAGAAGGAAGAAGTAATTTGCTTTTTATTAGAAGTATGATGTATGTACCACAAAGCAGACCAAGATAATCAGCAAACTAGTGAGAACAAGCCTTGTCAGAATCTCTACAGAGGCTTCAGTTAAGTCTTCTCAGAGAATTTCTAGACACATCAGATAATGATCTGCACAGCTACACACTCCAGCTTCAGTCACTGGAAGATGAGCTAACAGCCTCCAGTCCAAGCTATGTCTGGCTAATACATATGCTACTCTTTTAGTCTGTAACTTCTGAAAATTTGTCATCCTCAAAAGCAGGCAGCAGGAGAAAGAAAGCAAGCAACTTCATTCTTAAGCAAACACTTCCTCCTTCATCTCAGACCCATAAAACTATACAGCATCAAGCCAATTCCCATCATCAGCTGCCCAGCCCTTTCCACTTTATTGGCTGTTTTGTGCAGTCAAAGCCAAAGTGCCGAAGGGAGAGGGTCAATCATTTGTGCTGCATCTGCTCCAGGCAGTGACAGGCCACGGGACAGATATCCAGGGCTAGAACTAGTTAAATGCAGATTAAGGGCACTGAAAACGGGAGTGGGGGAGGAGAAACAATAGGGAATAAAACCACTGGGAATATGCAGAGCAAGCTGCTTGGCTAAGCTAGTGCATGAGGGAGCAAGCCATCTTTCTGCTCCCTGGGTTTTCATGGAGGGAGGAAAATGGGCAGATGTGCTTCAAATGGAAAATTAATGCTACCAGTCTCCTGGTAGGGGGAGGGACAGTTAGGGTCAGGAGGGAAGAACAGCATTCACAGGAGCACGGGGTTATTCAGTTTCTGCTACCAGGGAGTCCATGAACTGCTCTCTAACAAAGCAAAGGCCGGCAGAGAAAACAATCAAATGGCAGTTTAGAACACAGTACTGATCCCTATTCCCCACAGTCACTTTTTCCAGATTCTGACAGTATTTTCTTTGCCACTGGACAGGGGACAGGAAATCCAGTCAAGCTATTTATTGCCTCATTGCCAGGTAATGAAGACAAATGTCTAAATTCTGCCACTCCCTGATGAGATGTTCTGGCAGGAGCACTGAGGACAGGTACTACAGCCTAGTGCATTTGCATCCCATTTTAAGAAGGAGTGATTAAGAGACAACTAGAGCTCATGGGAACTCCCCCAGTACATGTTAGTAACACCACCACGGACATTTTGCTATGCTAAACCCCCCAAAGTGTTTCCAGTCTTTCAACATCAATCAGGACAACTGAAGCCAGTAGTAAATTGATTCGCACATTCCACTGGTGCCAGTTTTTGTTAGAAATGATTTGTGATAGATATGGTGGAATATATTGATTAGTACTGACAGTCCCAGTTTCCCAGGCGCTTTGTAGCACTGCCTTTCCAAAATGACCTGCTTTCCACCTTGTCAATTTTCTTCTGCTGAGTCCATTAGAAGTATCTATTCTATTCTGAGAGCTTCATGTCCCTCCAGAAAACAAAACAAAAGGGTCAGGGAAGTAAAAAAAAAATCAGTGCAATAAAATAGATTTGTGGTGTTGCAAAATAACTTGTTTTTATTGAGACATTTTGTGTCAGGGGAAGAAAAGGCACAAAATAAGTTACAAAGACATTGGATGAACTGTACAAGTCGGAGGCAGTATCAGAGTTGTTACAAATCACCTAAAAGTTGGCTTACTAACATAGGTTAGCCTCTATAAAATTCTTAAAGGATGTATTTAAAATTATTGAAATAATTCAGAAATTTAAAGAGAAAGTAAATACGACAAATAGTAACTCTTGACTAAATTCACCTGGGTTTACCCATTATCACCCTCTCTTAGTATACAGAGATCACTGGAAAATATTTAGTATTACAGAATTATTTTAAAAACTCATTAACATGTTGTAAATTAAGAACCTGATATTTACTTTTTGTACCTCCAGTGAAGTACAATACATACAGGTAAGGCAGTATGCATAGGAAATACATTAAGAAAACAGAATAGATAAGTGCAATTATTCCAAATATTTCAACATTTGTTATGGTCCCTCACCTATGGCAAAGAACATCTTAAAAAGATGGATCCAACAGCTGTTCACAGAACATATGAATGTATCACCATAAAAGGTCTACTGTGGAAAAGCTTATGCTGTCTTCAGTTGTGACTTCTCAGATGAAGTATTCTACAAACAGACTTTCCAGCAGCGCAGCTGAGTTAACAACAGCACACTAATGCAGTTAAAAAAGAGAAAGTACTTCTGAAATACATCAGTCCTCATTTTAACATGGGAAGGCCCATAACACTCAGTATTCCATTAGTCCAAATTAAATATTCAACAGTACATACATCAACTATATACAACTTCATTTTTGAACTCAATCTGCTCCGCCTACCCCCATTGCCAATTTCCTGTTACTCAGCTCTTGACTGGCAAGGACTTTTGATTGTTAGTTCAAATTGAACAGGAATGAGAAAACAATGCAGAAGTCTACAGGATACAGAGACTATACAAAGATTTGTTTTCATGATGATGAAAGGTGGAGCAGCAAAAAAAATAGTTTACCCCTTTGGCTGGTCCTCTGGTCAAGAGGAGGCCTAAGTTCTGTTGTCTGAAATCAGCAAAGACATAAATGCACACAGACACAAAGCTTGGCTATAAATGTCTGTTTATGTCCTAAGGAGTTTCAGTTACTTGACCTAAGACAGGACTGTAAATGCTAAGAAAAAGACATTACAGTGCTACAACGGGATGAGGAATAAGGATAAACCCATGCCAGCACAAGAGAAACTGAGAGACAGCTGAGCAGGAGAAACACCAAAGGAAAATCAGCCTGAGCAGAGGCTGAGAGTAGACTCAAAAGGAGCTACAACTCCAAAGGGACTGTGGCTGGTGATGAAACCCACAAGAGAGCAGCAGAACAAGAAACAAAGAGGAGTGAATAAACAGAAGCACAACAGACTGATCCCAGTCTCCTGTGCTGCCTGTTGCCTTGCTGAAGAGACTGAGCATGACAAGCAGCCAAGGAATGGGAGGATGGCATGGAGAGGGAGAAGGCAGACCAGTGTCTGGAGAAAAGCAGCAGTATTTTCCTTAAGTGTTTTCAGTATTTTAAATTCCAATACCAAAGCAGTAACAAAAAACTCTTAACTGGCAATAAATTAAATTGATTAAAGCCCCCTGACTCAGAACTTACTGCCCCTGAAAAGTCATGTCTTCAGCTGACATTAGTATAAAATGAGGGGCTTTCTGTCCCTTTTAAAGGCAAACAATATATACAGAAAAGCTACATTCTAACTGTGTAATTATGATGCTCCTTGGAAGTTTTAAGTCTTTTAACTAATTTTAAAAGGCCTTTGACAAAACCTTTAAAAGAAAAGGATGACTTGAGGACTTTAAGTCACGGATTCCCACACAAATAAAAAAAGGAAATATTTTGTAGTTTCCCCAAAATCAATTAAATAGAAAAGTGACAAAAAAAGGCTCAACATAAAAGAGGTAGCTTAAATAATCAAAATACTATTTGATTCAGGAAGCAAAGGTAGTGCAATAAATGTATCCATATGAAAAATGTACCTCCCATTTCCACATTACTCAAATTTTAACAAGAACAAAATAAAATTTGGGTTGGATTTTGAGGAGTGAAAGGGATCAAATACTAGAAACCAGTATTTTAGAGGCATATTTGAAATCAAGGCATATACAACTCATCACAAATAACCTTTGCTCTGTAACAATTTTCATCAGTATCTGCAAAACTGATTTTTCATACAGACTAACATCAGAAATGCCTGTCTCCCAATCAGGCTTCCTTAATTTAAAAACATTTTGTTTGAAAAGAGATGTACCAGATACCTCTCCCAGGATATTTTTAAGTGAATACAACTTTCAATACTGGCAAAGGTTTTCTTACTGCCATACTTCTTGCCTGGCGCCTGACAAAGCAGGTATAATAATGAGCACCTCAGATGTATTGGTGGGAAGCAGTAACATGCATGATAAAGACTTTAGTGAGTAAGGGCAGGCAAGTATTTAAACATACTCCATCCTACAATCTTGCTGTATACACCCCATGGTCCCCCTTTTTTCTGTACACATAGCAAAGAATGGCTTAAAAGAAACAATCTTTCTTCTGGGCCTAATCAGCCCTTGCTGCACAAAGTTTTATCCACCTGCTTTTTTTGCTGACAGACATGCAGCCACAACACGGCTGACTTGCAGTGAATATTAGTTGCAACAGGGATTTAAAATCCATATATTATTATTTAGCAATGCCTCAAACAGAGTGTGCATTTTATAAAAATCTGCTAGATTCCATGAAGCTCCAGGCAAATTGCTTATTCTTACTTAATTTGTAAGACTGATGAATGAACTAACGAATTCCAGTGTGCAGTTTTTAACCAGGTTTTATCAGTCTTAGAGTAAACTTTGATATTTGCAACTCAGATCAAACAGGTTCTGCAATTTCTCTGTGATGGCTATGTGGTATAAATTCTGAATGTTCTACAAAACAAACACTTTAATCCTTAATTTAATTTCTTTGGTTTCTCAGAAACAAAAGCTACTTAAGTCAACTGAGCAATGAAACACAAGCAAACAAAGGTAACTCTCTGTCCCTATAGTGTCAGGGATGCTTGTAAATACCAGTTCTGGCAGGCTGCATGGATAAATTCTAAATGAAGGCAGCTAGAACTAGTTTTGGACTATTGCTTTCCAGAAAAAACTGTCTTTGGCACTTATATAATCCAATTCTATGATGCTACTTTACACATAGTCCCATATAAAACTGACTGAGCAAATTAAAGACTACTTTTTTAAGACAGGCATTTCAAAATAGAACAAAAAATCTGTTACCTATTAGGCAATACAGGAGCATTTTTCAGAATGACAGAAACAGAGAATAGTACCAAAATTAAGATGAGAAAATTCAGTAAATTCAGACTATCTGAGTAAAAGCTTTACCCAGCTCTACTAGCCTGAAATAACAGTAGCACCTGGAAAATCTGAAGGCTACAACAGACTAGACAAAATTAAAATACATTAAACTACACAGCATGGAAAAAATACGTATAAATTTGTTCACCTTCCAATCCTACATTTAGATCTGCTGGAGAGGTTTTCTTATGTAGGTGTCTTTCTACTACGTATCTTGCAGTAAGATACAATGAATGAGACTCACAATACAGCTACACTCTGTCTCCTGTTTGGTAAACAGCTGAATATAGACATTTCTGAAACAAGCATTGTGTCAGGCCAGACTAACTTCCACCATCAAATGACAGCACAGCTCTTGGGCTTTTCTGACATCTTCAGTGCAAGGCTCACAGTTTGCAGTCACAGATTCAGCCGCGTCAAAGAGCATGTTCCAGAGAAGCTCTCACAGGGTGGGAAAAGGGATCAATAGCACACCAACCTTCAGCTAAAACAAAATGCTACTAACCCAATCTGCATTCAGTGATTATTACCTGCTTTCAGCAGATTCAGGAACAAGAGTTTTAGCTCAAATGCTCCCTTTAACACACTCCAGGAAAAATTCCTCGCTTTCCCCTTTTCCTCAGTACAAGAAGAACATTCTCTTGTAAACTGCTTTTACATGCTTAGGTGAAATACACTGTAAAATGTATGGCTCAGCTGCATTCCCTATGGTTCTGTAAATGATGTCCTGCCAACCTCAGAACATCCACACAGTTTGGAAATGCTGGCATGGATTGCACACTTAGAGCTGATGAGCATGTGGCTTCCATCCTTAAAACCTTGACTGTAACTGTGGTGGTAACAAGCTACAAACTCCTCCATGTTAGTTAGGTGTCTCTGGAGAGGTTCTTCACTCAGCATCCTGACCTGAACACAGTCTCATCTCTCTGGCTCTCCTTTAGCACAGAGCTTCTAGGTTTCTGATATGTCAGGGGCCTCTGAACAGCATTTTCCCAATTCCTAAATAGAGAGGACTAGCTTTGTTTTCAGAAAAAATTTTAAAAAATAAACTTGTCTAATCACTTTTGTATTGTATTCTCTTCAGCCTACCAAAACAAGCCAAGTAGTAAAATCCTTTTAGAAGGCTGAAATATTTCACAAGAGCTTGTATGACAAACACAACAAATAATTCTAACACTCTTGTCCTAAAAGAAAGCTGGCAAATTAAGCCATAATGACCAGTTATACAACAACCTCCAAAACAGGGCTTTCCAATTTTAATTATTTTGGTGCAACGCCATTTCATAAAGAAGCTGAGTCCAAAAGAAAAAAGGCAGGCCACATTTTATTTTGATCCAAAGAAATGTTTCATCACTGAAGAGGCAGTGCTGGACACAGCAGACATTAAAAAGGAAATTATGAAACTGATATCCCCAATATGATGTCCTGGAACCAATACTAGCTCTGAAAGCTTCAAGTCAAGACAACAAGCAAGAAGAGTATTTCTACCCAACAGCTGCTATTTTCTGCTTCCACTTTTCCTTGCCCTAATATGTTTCAGTCGAATCCTCCATTTTTTTCTTTAATTCTTCCAGCTCATTCTCCTCCATGCTGCCTCGCATGACTTGTCACTCTCCTTCTCCTTCACTCTTAGCTGTATTCACTTATCACTTGTGAGCTCTCCAGGTAGGTGAGGTATGTTTGGGATTCTGTTGAGACCTGACTAATCAGCACCATGGAAAAGGCTCTCTTCGCCCTAGCATAATCCCACTAAGTGAACTACCTGGAAAAAAAAAAAATCACAGCCAAAGGAATCCAGAGAAGAAATTCCATCCTGGGAAAACTGGTATCTTAGTGTCTGCACAACATGAAAACAGCTAACAGTACCGGCACAGCAGAAGATTGTCATACTGCACTAAACTATAGCAAAGAACCTTGGTCTCAGACTGCCAGCACTATAACATGCAGTAAACTGATAGATCCAGTGCTGCATCATCCTCTGCTTTCCAGTAGCTCCTCACGGCAAACTTAGTACCTAGACACTGAGATACCACTATCTCAATATTGTAAAGCTTTACATATCATGGGTAAGAAAAAAAGTGATCTTACAGGTTTCTGTACCAGAAGGCCAGCTCATACTAAAAATGAACAGCCTCAGAAAAGAAACATAATGCACCTAATGGATTTGAACTTCAGAACACAAAGCTGGAGAGCAAAGTCTGATGCTATATTGCTGAGCTCCTCCTGCAAGAAGTCCCTCCTCTAAACCTTCTAAATTAACTGATATGGGAAAGTAACAATGGAAGATTTAAAATTCCTTTTTAAATATTCCCTTCAAAATTCCAAAAGTGAAAATATGAGAAAGATTTAAGGTTAAAAAAAGAGCAGCAATTCCTATGCAAAAAAAAAGATAATTTTGTCTTCACTCCTGTTTTTTGCAATTTTATATATGTATACCAATGATATAAAACTGCATGAGTGGAGAAGTAAATTTAGTATTTAATTTAATACTTAATTTAATTTTTAATTTAACGCACAAAATCTAGCTCAGGTCCTGCAAAGAGTAATCTTCTCCACCAGAACCATTACAGCATCCTACTGTTAATGAAAATTCTGTTGAGGGTCTTGTGGCATTACACAGGGTTGCCAGGAGCAGATAATGACAGTTCCTGACTTATTCCACCCAACATCCAAAGAGGGACAGAGGCAACAAACACTGAAAAATAACTATTGGCTCTTGGCAACATCTTAATACTGCCAGGCTTACTGCTGTTTGCCATCAGCAATAAAAAGTCATTTTCCCAGCTGTCCATAAATTAAAGTGTGAGTAAAAAATTTAAAAATATTTGAATGGATTCAACTTTTCCAGTTATTTCTGAGTACCTTATTTGGTGAAATTTTCTTATACCTGAAAGGGCCAAATAAAGCAGAAAGACTACCCAGCTGGGTTAAAAAGTGCCACATCTACAACAACTACTCAATAGTCTGGGGGGGGGAAAAAAACAGGGAAGACCATGAGTGAGAATTCTTCCAGTGACACTCATAATACAGGCAAAAATCACAACAATATTGATAGACTGTCCAACAGGGACTGAAGTTCCCAACTTTTCTCACAGTCAACACCTGGATCAAGTTCAGACCCAACTGGAATGCTGCACGTGTAAAACTGCAGACTCTGGGCTGCCTTCTGCACCAACCAGGGCAGTTGCACTTTGCTCAGCATTGCAGTTCCCAGTGAACAAAGTTCAAGCAGCTAGCTGCAAACTTCAGATGCTGTTTACTTTCACTTCTTCACAGAGTAAAGGAACTTCCAGGTTAACCAGGAAATATCCAGCAGGAAATATTTTTAGACTCACCTTTTTAATTTTAAGATCTGCAAAAATGGCTTGTGAGCCTGAAAATACATTTGCTGCCATTGTGTGGCACTTTGCTCGGAAGTAAGTAAAGACTTAGTAGGAAGACATATATTTTATGGAAACCAAACTTAACAAAGAGAAAGCCACAGATTAGAGGATGAAGACAACAATGTCATCAAGAAAACTGAATCTTTGTAAGGCCTCGTTTTTGTAGTTGGAACATTTCACATGTTCATGTTTCATATTTTGTGATTCCATGTCCCTCTAATGAAGCACTTACAGAAAGTTCAGTGAAAACAGCAAAGTGAAGTAATTTTTCTTAACAAGGTCAAGTAACCAAGTGCTTGAGCAAGCACTGGTAAAAAAACATCAAGTAACCAAAAAGGTCCAAAGAGATTTCCTTTCTTTTTAAATGAAAACCTTAGCTACACACAAGATTTTAAAATAAACACTACCAGCTTCCTGACAATAACGCCTAAAATGTAACAGCACCCCACAGTTCCTCTTATCACTTCAGAGTTAAGCCTCTTCCAGAAATAAAGACCCAGATAGGTCCACAAAAGTAAGCTATATATTCTAACACACCACACACACGGTATGTGATAAATACCTCACCTTTGTTGCACCCAGGAAATGATATCTGTCACAGAGCTGTTTCACTCCACAGAGAAGTTGCTGAGCTTCAATAGTTATGGCAAAGTGAGGACAAGGAAAAAGTAGGCAAGGCTATAACCAGCTGTGCTGAGATGTGGGGAACATGTGGCAAACATATGCACAAGACAGACCAAGAAAAAGCTTTGTGTATGAGAAGGAAAATAGTAAGTAATGTTCCTTATGTTCGTAGGTTTTGTGGCTGCTCTTTTGTGTAGTCCCTCCTCTCAGCCTTCCATTATCACTAAGTTAAAGCCCAGCTCATGAGTAACCAGTTGCACCTGTAACTCTGCACAGGTGTGCACACAGAGAAACCTTTTGTTCACAGCTGCCTCTCCTCTACTCAATGTACAAAAGCCATTTTAACATATAATTTCAGCAATTTGTTCCCATTGGAGTAGCACACAGCACATTCTCTAACCACTTTCACCGTTAAGGAAAAATACAGTGGTTGTTTCCAAGTTTACCAATTTGTAGTGAAACGAAACCCAGCACCTTGAAAACAAAATACTAACACAAGTGCACTGATGATCTGTCCAAATCTGTTTAAGCCTAGGTTATTTCCTGGGCTTCTGAAATATATCATCCCGGTCTTGCTTTCTCACCTGGCTTCAAATGCAGTCCATGCACTGTCATTCTGAACCACAAGAACTGGAATGGCTGCCTCGTATGGAGAGCATCAGTGATGTCATCAATCTGATCAGTACTCAAATCCCTCTCCTAGTAAGGAAAAACACAGGCACTTTCCCAATTACATTGCCTAACAAGGTCCCCAGTACTTGTCATACAGCTGGACTGACTGGGCAAGAAGAGGCATAGAATAGGCCAGTGTTTCTTCTTTTCATTACTTGATCATGTGAGTCTCTTCATCAGCATCATAGAACTCCTCATCTTCACTTCCACTCCCTGTAGAGCTGTCTTTGTCTCCAGACTAGAAGCAAAAAGGAAGTTGTTAGTTAGATTGAAGCCACTAAATTAACATCAACATACATGAGAATGAACCATTACACTTCTATGGAATGCTGGAAGAGAAAAAGTAAGAAAACACAGATCAAACCACTGTATTAAAACTTTGTAAGAGACATGATGTGAATTCAGATTTAAATCCTTGGTTCTTCAAAGTATCTTTAAAAGACACGGGGTTGTACTGGATGGACTTTCTCTGCTCCACCAGTACACGAGAGAATATATGCAGAAGAGACTGGCTAGAGTGGTTCTGAAGTGGTAATCTACTAAACTTTCTTAAATTCAGTCTAAGGTGCCTACTTTGTGGAGAGCTACTGGAAACATAGTAGCTCACCACAGCTCAGAACACACATATTACTTGTTTAGGTAAAGCTTCTCCATCTAGAACTAACACTTTTCCTTGGGTAGCACGGACATTTTACTGTGCAAGTTGAATTAAAAGGATCCCCCTACAATACAAAATGAAAGTGTTATGGCAAAGGGAAAAACCATTACCATGCTCTATGTTCAGAAGGTAAAATCCCTATTACAGGCATACCTACTCAAATCAGAGTCCTTTTCACAACATAATTTATACCACATACCCAAAATAAAGTCAGCTATTACAGCTAATTGATTTTTATTTGGCCAGTGTAGCATTTTTCCATGGAACTGACACAAATGATTCCAGTTATAAAGGTTCTCCTGCTAGTATAAACTCCATCTAGTTTGACTATTTAGGATTTTTTCCCCAGTACGCTTGCATCTATCCTAAGACCTCTGCCTGCCTAGTCATATGCTAAGAACAGCGAGAGAGAGGGTGAAAAATAGAGAAATGGAAATAGTGCTCCTGACTGACAGTACCATGCAAGCGAAATCTGTAGCTTTAGATCTCTCTTCAGAGGAGCTTTGCTACACAGCAATGTGCGTTAACGGCAAAGGAATTTCAAGCAGTTTGAGCACTACGACCTGTCAGAAGATGTAAAGGGAATCATGTTAGGCTTTTTTTTCCTAGACTTCTAAAACTATTTGAGGAAAGTCAGGCTATCACTGGATGCTGTCCAACTTGAATATCACATTCATGTATGTTAACAGGAACAAAACCTCCGTTCTGGGCAATCAGAACACATGTTATCTTGAAAATGGTACAAAAGGACAATGGATTCCACAGGGGGACTTCAGAGTATGCCAAATAAATTCAAATCTTTCTCACAACAGCTTCATAAGACCTTTCATGGCCTTGTCAAATAGGGTTAATGTTTAACAGCTTTTCATTTTATCTGCACTTTCTTTGTGAGCTTTAAAATAAATCCCTAATGTGTCACAGACATTCCAGATGTAACTTCACTGAAGTTACAGGATTAGTTAAGGCCTGAACCAATGACTTTCTCATCCGGAGTCAGTAATTTTAATCCATCTGGGCAAAATGCTCCAGAAGAACATTTAGAACAACAGCCCCTTTCATGGGTCCTGTCCAGGATTTTTAAGAAGTCTACAGAAGCACGAGCAAAGAAGATTCAAACATGAAAGGACTGACTGACATAAGCGAACCAATTTGCGGGAATACTAACAGACAAAACTCATCACCTCAAAGGGTAATACTGATTGTAGTTGGTTAAAGAAGAAAATAAAAATGTGACTTCCCACCGCTAGGCCGTAACACCTGCACTGCTTAAAAAAATTGCTTTTGTTGGTAAACCATCTGCACAACTAAGACGTAATAATAATGTAATTACCAAAATAACAGCTGATGTAAACATACATGACGGATTTGTGTAGTCAGCAAGAATGTGGTGCCATAACACATTATCCAGTATGGTTGAAAATGTTTATAAATTAAGGATGTAAAGTAGCTAAAGTATAAAATTAACAGTTACAGGGCTGCCTTTTTCAGCCTTTCTTCAAGGGTTCTTTTGTCACTAAACTGTGCTGTCCTATCAAGAACTATTACAGCTAAACTTGGTAAACAAGGCAACATACTGAAGCTTCTGATAGAAAGCAAAGGTCCCTATTCTACAAGTAAGTGATTTCTGTAAAAGTAAGTATGACTACCTGTGAATCTCAGAGTGCTCGACCAAAAACTATTCAGATGAAAGTAAAGGTGTTAAAAGGATCCTGTCTCATCTCAGCCTAATGGGGCAACTAACATTTTTTGTTATGAGTTTCCCTTCAAATCCTCTGACCACTTATGCTATTTCTGTAAGTCCCTCGATACTTAAACTTTTGGGACCAGGATTTAAACTTTAAAACTTTACCCAAATTCAAACACCCACTCCCAGCTCTCTAGCTACTTCTTTCTAATCCCACTTCATCCACAAAGAAGTAACCATGTCAAAAAACCTCCACATGACTGGAAGATACAGACACCTAGAGAGGTGTCCAGGAGTTTAACAAAATAAAGTGATCTGAAAAACACAATTCAAAGAAACCTCATAGAAAAACATCCTGCTGCCACATTTATTTATGCCTATACCTGGGAGTTTTCAATGAGTTAGTTCTAATGTTTTCAATGAATCTTGTTTCCCTGAGTCAATAGTGGGAGAGATAGTGGGAAGTCAGTCTGGCTTTAACCCATTCAGAGCTTGTCTAGGACAGACTTGGTAACTAGCACTGCAGACCAGTTGGGGCAGGTCAGAAGTAGCATGCTGCCATTGAGAGCAGCCCTTCACAAACAGGCTTCTGCTTTTGTTAACATCTAAGGCTTCTCAAACTTCAGTGTCCAGCTTTGGCTGAAGCACACTGCAGCAATCAGAGATTAGAGATGCAGAGACATCACTTTATCCCAAAGGGAAATGTAAGCTTGTGGCCTTGAAGGGATGAATTAATCCAGCTATATTTCAGCCTGTATTTCCAGAAAACATTTCAGATGTGATGCTAGGGCTGCTACACTATCTTCTCCTTGGGGCCTATCCTCCACAGGTCAAGAATCACTCTCCTAATCTATTTAGAGTGGCAGATTCAAGCTGACAGCTGAAATAGACACAACAGAAAAGTACTAGGAAAAAAATTAGTATACCTGTGAGCCATCTAGGGCTTGCAGTGACATGGCTTCATCACCCAGCCTCCAGTAGGAGCACACTTGTAGGTCTGAAATAGTTTCTAGCAAAGGGCTGTTTAAGGTCTCTGGCAACAATAAACTTAAGAGCCCAGACAACAGACCAGTTGCTCCAAAGACAATGTAAGGCAGAGACCACTGTACAGATTTCTGGAAAAAAATAACAGAATTAGATTCAGAATGGTTCCTTGTAGTTCACGTCGTATATTAAAGGACCTAGACTTTATTACCATTCCCTCTGGTAATGCTTGTGTTCCTATTTAGCACAAAAGCCACCAATCCTTCTACTGTGGGTTTTTTACCAGTATTGTCAATTGTATCTTGTCAATACTACTAGAACCCCACAGATTTTGTCATGAACTTTAAAAGAAAGGCCTGCTTTTCTTTTGAAATTTGAATTGAATTTGAACTCAATTCTTGCCTCTAACATATGTACTTTTTAACAAATGCAACATCCCTTTGTAGCAGGGAATAGATACCCCAGAAACACAGACATGCTGCTTGGAGATCCCAAGATCATCTAGGCCAACCACCTACTCCAAGCACAATTACAGCCTCAATTAGATCAGGTCAATCACTGCTTCACATAATCAAATATTGAAGACTCCAAGGATGGAGATTTCCCTCCCAAGTAGATTGTTCCAGGCTGCATTAAGCCTCTCAAAACCATTATTTTCCAAATTTTCTATCTAACCTCCAAGACAAAACTTGTGAGAAACATATGCTAACAGTGTGGGATAGTGTCAAGTGCCTTACAAAAGTCTTCCCTGCTCTCCCCCCTTTCCTCATCCATATTGCCTTCCATGATGAAATGGCTGACAAATCAAATCAAGTTGGCCAAGACGGAATTGTCTTTAATAAATCCATGTTCACTGATCCCGATTACCTTTCCCGCCTTCATATGCTTATAAACAGACTCTCAGGTCATGTCTCAATCCTCCCACAGACTGAGTTGGAGGTGCTTGGCCTGTAATACCCAGGTTCCACTTTCTGATATTGAAGACACACACAGGATTAGCCTTTTTCCTCCCATACCTTCCACTGATCCTTCACTACAACAGTGGTTTATCACAGATGATGAACTCTTGCTTCACCATCACAACCATTCCTATGGAATTTTACCCCATGGAATGGAAAGTTTTCAGCTGGAAGCGTTCTTGAACCTATTGCTCCTCCTACTGTCTGCTGGCTTTCTGCTTCCTCAGCTGTGGTGAGAGGCAGAGTATTGGAGTCAAGCTGTGTCTCTCAAGACTGAAGCACAAGTACTTCAGCTTATTCCATGTCACCCACCAACAGGATGCCCATCCCATTCATCAACAGGCATTTTCACCGGATTTCCTTTAACAGTCAGAATCCCTATTTATGCTCCTTGCTAGTTTTAGCTTCAACTGAGCTTTGGCATTCCTGGCATCACCTGTGACAGCCCAAGCAACATTTATACTTCTCCTCTAATGCCTGTCCCTGTTTTCACAGTAAAGAAGGCTTATTTTAGAAAAGGGAAAGAGTTCAGCTGTTTGTTTCAGAAACTCACATTGTAGAGAGCAATTCTAAATTGCAGAAAAAATAACAGGCAGTGATCAAATAAATGACCAACATTTTATCTCTTATCCCAGCAGTTAACTTCTCCAATTTTTAGTGTTATGAGATCTCCAGACAAAAGACACTGAAAATGGGTTAAAATACTGGAAGAAATTACGAAACACAAAAATAATCGATTATTTTCTCAAATCAAGGTTCATTTGTTATTTAACCAGAACTACTTTCATTTTCATGGAACCCCTTCAAACATTATGATCCAAAATTTGTATCTCATGCAGTATCAAATCTGGCAGACACAATATAATGGATGCCCCAACTGCTACATAAAAGCTGCTTATTAAATCCACCTGGTAGACTGGCAGCAGTCTTGGCTTTGCTTATTGTTCCCCAGAGGTGCTCATGCTCTCACCTGCCCAGTGCTGCATTCTACAGATTAAAAGGCTCCCTGTGCTCACCTGCCCTTTTGCAAACCTTCTGCCTCACATGTAAAATGGCAAACGGCAGAGAGGAAAATTACCTGAGATGAAATCTGTCACATTAAAGGAATTGTCACTGGGCCTCAGCAAACAGCTGGGAGAAACTGGCACACTTTTTACCTGCATACACGTAACACTCTAAGCACAGGAAAGTAATGGTATCATCCCCATGTTCTGTTCTTCAGAATCTTTCTTTGCCTGGCCGGTATATCAGATCTCCACATCACCTTCATTTACTGAAAGACAAACTGCTTTGCCAATATTTATAACCCATGGATATTTAATGAAGTGCACTGACAATAAAACAAGCTTTTTCTCAAAAATATGAGTTACTGAGTCCATATGCTTAATTTTGATACAGCAGTTCTTTTAACCACATGGGTCTTTTGCTATTGCTTGTGCAGGGTTTAAAATTCGGTATCACTATCTTGGTGATTTGAAATTATTATGTTTTAAGGTCCACTAGCTAGGTCCCAAAATTCCTATAGAGCTAAAATACCTTCTAAATTAAATATGCTGAGGTTTTGTCTACTCATACAGATGATACTGCAATGCCTTTGGCCTACCATGATACTGTTAATATAGGCAATTTATGTATCTTAATTTATATATGAATTTTATCCCAAACATTCCCATCTCTGTAAACCTCTGATACACTAGAGCCACAAACCAAAAATATATGTAACAGAAGTTCAGACAAACCAATGAAGGGACAAAAGGCGCAATGATTCCGCCAACACGGGAAAACATGGAGCAGGCACCCATTCCAACATTCCTATGAAAAAAACCAAACGTAATTAATCTTTTGAGAAAGTTATTGAGCAAGGAAAAAGACTCATCAGTCATGACCCTGAGCACATTAACTGGCAAAGAAAAATCTAACTGAAAGCATCCTAAGACAGGAATGAAACATGTTTTTGTGATTAAAATGAAGCAAAAATCCCCTTTATATTCAGAATTTTTACATACACACATAGGCAAAACAAGTGTGATTCCAGTTCATGCATCTTGCCTCTGTCTGAAACTCTGCCTGAATTAATTTATTCAAATCCTACTTATCATCAGATGTACCCACTCACGAAAAACACCACAGTATAGTTTCACTGGTGGCTGACCATCATATGCACCCATATGGCAGAAGCTTCTGTCTGCTCTGTCAGCACAAGCAGGGGGTACTTTTGCCCCTAGTGAGTGAAACCTTACTGTTGCTCATACACAGCCTGTGAACTATCAAGTCACTTTTACAAAGTTTACTGATCAGTCATCTTCCATGTTCCTGGTTAAGCATGTATGATGATAGAGTTGTCTGGTTTTATAAAGCATTCATTGAAAGAAATATCAGCAGTGCTGTAGTTACCCTCATTAGTAGAAGGGGAGCTGTAAGCAGGCCAAGCAGATAAAGATCTATTTTACTGTTCCATAAAAATACGGTTAGTCTGAAGAGAACACTGCAAATTTGATGGAAGAGGGAATGAGAAGATGATAAGGGAAGAAATTTCAGATGTAAAACTACATCTAATCATTATATGTAATGAAAAATTCAAATAAAAAACTACAGTCAATAGAAAAAAAAAAAAGAGAAATAAAACATGACCATGTAAGAGAACCAGAAAAATGAAGACTTAAAATTAACTTGTGTTACCTGATGACTGTGGGATAAAGTTCTGATGTGTAGATGTAGACAATGTTAAAAGCAGCACTGATTGTCAGTTTTCCCAGCAAAGAAAGAGAGCGACTGTTCACCACTGCAAACACTCCAGTATCTGAGGGAGAAAATGGGACTCTTGTAAGGCTTTTGAGCATGCCAATACACCTCTAATGATTTCAATCACACAACGGCATGGTGTGAAAAGGAATCTAGTGAAGAATCTAACAACTGAAGCTACAACTCAGCATTTTTGGCCTATCACTAATTATATACTAAATTAGTTCAATCAGAAAATTGAAGGAGAGTGTAAGAGATACATTTTCCAAAAGTGAGTACATTTTCTTTTTTAAACAAGAGTCCTATTCATTGTCATTTCTATAGTATCATAGTATTCTTCTAACATTATAACTTTGAAAGGAAGATGCTGTAAAGAATCACACCAAATTTCCCATCCATCTTAGTTTGTCAGAACAGCCAGTGCTTATTTGTTTTTAACAGGCAAATCAGAGCTCATGCTCAGTGAAGACAGGTGCTTCCTTCTGGCCAGTGAGCCCTTTCACTTCCCAAGGCACTTCACCCTTGCCTGACATGGGCAGCTCAGTATACAGCTGATTTCCTGAGGTCTCACAGTTCTATCCTTTCTTTTCACATCTTATGTTTGCAATGATATGCAAAAAATACTTGATGACTGGTACCAGCCAAACCAGAATGTTTCCAAGTGTCCATGCTCTAGCACCTGGAATAATTCTGAAAACTTGAGTTGCACCCCTTCAAAAAAGCTTTACCTATTAAACCCACTGCCACCTAGAGCAAATTCTGTACTCTGTCATAGATGTTTGATTTCTCGAATCACTCTTCAAGCATTTGAAACATTCTCTCACTTTATAAAAGGTAATATACATCCATAGATCTTATATGCAAGATCAATTTATCTACCTGGGTTTAAAAAGAAAAATTGCTATGTAATCTGAAAATTAACATTAGTGCATCTTTACACAAAAGATGTTTAATTTCACATTTCTTGAAGAGCCCCCCCAATTTAGAAGTTTATCAGAATGCTCTCTGAGTTGTATGTGGCCACATTACTATTACCACAACCACACTACTCTTGAACATTACACAGCAGTGTGGGAAAGATGGAAACTTGCTCCATCACTCAGTTCTGCAGGTCTTCTGACATTGATTTTCTACTTGGAGAGATACATCCAAGTTGCATGGGTACTACTTACACTAAGCTATCATCTAGCTATTAGAGATACCACAAGAAATATCACTCATTGGGATTATGTCAAAAACACTGGAAAGGAGCAACTGATGTGAACAGAAGTAAAGGGCAGAATCCAAAGGCAAAAATTTAAATCCAAACCTTACTAACAACTTTTCTCTAGGGTCTTAGGGAGCTTACTGCTTATTCTTTTATTGAGTTGGCTCCGCTGGCTTCAAAAATTGAGACTCACATGTGGTATGAGCCTAATCTTCCAGCAGCCATCAAATTGTTATGCTGCTTTTACCAATTCTTACCACATACTCCCGAAACAAAAAAATACTTACCTCTCTTCTTAGGCAGAAACATGACAATAAGACAAGCCAATCCTCCCAGGAACAGAAATGTACTCAATGTTCGCTTCCGACCAAACCTGATATGCAAAGATAACAAAGGTTTATATTCTGCATTAGGTTTGTGGGTTGCAAAGTAATGAATCCTCTGAATTCACACTGACTCTTTATTTGCAGTTGGGAATTCTGAATGCCATCTTCCACCAACGCTTCCTCTCACACCGTTTTTAAACAAGCTGCTGCTGCACACTTAACAAAATAAGCCCCAACTTTATACAGAGGCTGACAATTTCTAGGATTTGCAGTTGCTTCCTGCCATGTGTGACATTTGTAAACCTCCTCAGGAGATGCAGAGGAGAGACTGGGAGGAAATTCTACAAAATCTGAGAGATATTGTCCAGAGTATCGTGGCTCAGGAAAAGGCTGAATATCTGCTCTCCTCACACAGCAGCTCACACAGGTGTTGCTATTGCAGGAGACCACAGGACAGCCCCAGCAGAGTGGAGTGGGGACAGCTCTGTCGCAGCAGCAATGATGGGATCACGGGACAGCGATGGGAAGGACGCTATCTAGTGTTAGCCTGCAGGCAGCACAGCTTCCTCCGAGCTACATCAACCCTGCCTGAGCCAGAGGGACGGCTCACCACTAGGTGAGCAACTGAAAACAAGTTAAACTGCTATTTGAAATAGAGATAAATCAATGGCACTTTCACATTGAAGCTGGAAGCCCACACAACAGATCTAAGCTAGAAGATGTGATACACAGAAAACCTATCTTTGAGAAAAGTTATGAGGAAACCCTGAGTGGCTTAATAAATTCCATACTTACCATTTTTGGTTAATCAAGTAAATACAGATTGGGTATGCTGGGATTTCTATCAAGCCTGACAGGGCTAAATTGGCATAAATACTTCCACCTAAGTCACCCACATTAAGGGTAAGACCGTAGTAAACCAAGCTGCACACAAACCTGCAAAAGACGGGAGAAAAAAAAAAGTGCAATCAGAAATGACACTTTGCCTGCCAAATCAAAGCACTGGTCTGGCAGAATACACTATAAACTACATTTAGTGTTTCAGCAGATAGGTCTAAAATGTTTCTCTGTAAGCGAATGATGCCTTCTATGCAAATAAACTATTTTGTCTCAGCAAAGACCCAGTTCCTGACTTGCTACTGAGTAAAACTTAAGACTACATTTACGAACAATGTGCATAAACCAGTAGAAAGTTAAAATACAATCATGACTATATTATTTAACTTCACAAATGTTTTTGTCAGGTTACACTGTCATCCACGCTTCTTCCACTGTGTAAACCAAATTTCTCAAGTAGTTCAAACAACACTTCAAACTTCTTTTAATTTCTACACTCTGGTCTAGTTTTAGTCATTCATTCTCCAACTCTGTTTAACTTTTCTTTTGTTACCCTATTGTCATGTTAACCTCTGTAAAGGGAGTTGTCTTTACAGAGAGGAAAGAAACTGGTCATTAATTCATTCTGCAGCAAATCAGCCATTCTCATTTAAGGAACAGAACAGTCAACTATTTATTCAGCAGTAAGCACCTGGAAAAGCAACAGGAAAGCAGCTCCGTGCTGTATGCTGACAAAACCATTTGTTTTACTCTTAAATGATACATCTTTCCCAAATGTATGCATTATAAAAGCAACAATATGAGCAGTAATGCCAGAGGACCTGTACACCATGTCACATATAAGGTTTTTTTAAAGTAGCACCAGAAGACCTCAGGGCTAGCCAGATATCTGAAAAAAAACAGGCACTTCTGGAGTTAAATTTCTGCTAGTGACTAGAGGGAGCACCACTGGCTCCTGCTCCTCACTACAGCAATAGCCAGCACTTTCTCTTAAAGACCTGTTGCCTACAATGTCTACTCATTAGACAAGGTAGGCCACCCACCTGCTAATGGACTCCTTATACACAAAACAAGGAATAATCCATGTGAAGAGACAGTGACAGCTCTGGGCCTAAGAGGAGGACACTGTGACTAATTTCATGCAGCCTTGTGGGTCAGAACAGAAAGGGTAGCTCTCAACTATTTTGAGACTCAAGACAAGATAGAAATCCAGAGATAGAATACCTCAGAACTGGACTGTAAAAATGGCTTTGTGCTAGAAATGCCCTAAGGAAATGCTGTAATAGATACCTAAATACTATAAAGTATCCTTTTTAGGTGAAGTGTCCCTAACAATCTGTAGGACAAGCAATTCTCAGCACCATATTCTCTCAAAGACTGAAAAGAGATCACAGTAGCACAGTTGGGCCTACAAAGTATTTCCAGTACCAGGTGAACATCATGATCAAGGTGCGTCCCAGGAGAATCCTGTATCGGAACAGATCCAGAAAGCTGCCAGCTGCTCTGGAGCTCCTCTCTGCAGGGAGTTTTAATGAAAAAGTGCATTTCTGCTTGCGGTTCCTCTTTGCAATGAGGTAGAGGGCATCTTCTGCCTCGTTCAGACGGCCCTGGGAATAGAGCCAGCGGGGGGACTCGGGAATGAATCTGAAACACACACACAGACACCTTTAGGGATCTTCTTCTCTATGATGCTGGACTTGTCTAAAGGAATAAGGCTGAAATGCACTTCAGTACAATAAAGAGTTTTCAAACAACCCTTCAGGTATAAAATTCATGTAACTGAAACAGAAACAAAGCATGTTGAAAGGAAACGTAATAGATACCAAGAAATTACACTAAGTGTATACATATATACACACATAGAGAGAACATTACAAGTTACAGTATGATTAGGATCCTGTCTTTGGAGAATTCAAAATTAAGGAGGCACACATTACTACAAGTAACACAGGATGCTCTTTTAAGACCCACAAGTTCCATTTCTCATTTTCCACAAGATCAACTTCTACTTCCCCTTTTTCAGCTTTTTGCCAAATACTCTCCCGTAGACAAGAAGGCAGAAATTGTGCAAAGGTCATGCTCCTCACTTGCACTGTTCACTTGACAGGTCTGTAACTCCAACATTGTCTACTACACAAATCTTCTATTATTTTCAGACTTCCAGAACTAATTTAAACTTTGGCCTTTTGCCAGAAGCTTTTTAAGATTTTTGCCTCAGACCAAAAATTGTATTTTTCCTCTCAGTTTAAAAGAATGTGATTCTGTGTTACACCTAAAAAAAAGCTTAGAAAGGAACGTATTTTCTTCCCTAGGATAAAAATTTGATAGTATTTTCTACATGGAGTAATTTTTAAGCCATGTGGCAGGGAGGTAGTATGAAATCTGAAATTAAAAAAACCCTTTTGCTTACAGGAAAGTTAGCCTTCTGAGCACAGCTCTGAAGTCACAAGTGTAACTCACTTTAACAAGTTGTACCTATCAATCTGAAAGTTAATTTTTTTTCCCAAGGGTCCCTATCACCACAAGGTTTTGAAATATCTGAAGTGTCATCTCTGCCTTTCACCTCATGAACAGCCTCAAAGACTGAGGCTTTGAGGTTCTGGGTTCTTTCAAAACCTGAGTTCTGATGCTTCCTTTGAAAGGGTGTGTGGATTTTTTGAGAAGCAAAAGCTTTATTCAAAGAGTTCCCGAAGTGAAATAGATGTTGGAAAGGCAAAGACCTCTAGTTTAAACAGCAGCTAAAGTAATTGCACTCTTTTAGTTACTGAGATTTAGATGTCAGCAAGCAGGTAAGAAAAGAACACCACACTGCATCATAGAGCTTTCAATGCTGAAATTCACAAAGCCCCTACTATCTCCAAGAAGATCACATCTGTAAAATTAAAGGGAGCTGCCCATTTTTTCTTTTGCACGTCACTTTTAAGACTGGACAGGCAAGCAATTTTGATGCTTTTCCTTCTGTGTAAACACAAGAGAAGCATCATGTTATTACATAAATATGAAACTATTCCTGTATCTTTTAACATGTATTTATAGTGCCTTGTAGCACACCAGTTTAGGTCATCTACATACACCAGCTAAAGAACAGGATGTGCTTCTCGACCATCCTAGAGAGACTGTTCCCATCTACCCTAATACTTACAGCCTCAAATATTGCAGCACTACTATTTGAAGAAACCACAGACCTTGTGGTGAGGAGAGAGTGTACAGGTTGGGAGAAATACCTTATTTACACCATTTCATGTCATCCTAGAAAGGCATGTTGACTTAGTAACTTGGCTCTTGTTTTGCTGGATTTTTTTTTTTACCTCTTTCTTTATGAAACTCGGTTTGAAAAACAACTTACAGAGAGAGGAGAAAGACGACTGCTCCTTCCAGATTTACCACAATAGCCAGAGTCCTCCAGGAACGAATGAAATACCCTAATAAAGCATACTGGGCAATTCCCACAGCAAAGAACAAGCCACCAATGGAACCTAACACACATTTAAAAACAAAACAAAGGAAAATATTATCACTTCTGTAAGAAACATTAGTAAATCTCAACAAATGGGATCAGATTAACTAACTAGTTAGAACTAACTCTTCATTAGCAAAAATTCATTCAGCAATTCAGGCAGAAACACAGCTCTTTGGCCAAAGAACACCCTGTCCTTCATTCACGCAGAGCAGGAGTACTACATCTAATTTCCAAGATTAATAAAAGCCCCAAAAGCGCTCTTCTACATCCTCCACACCCAACAAAACGCTGTGAACAATGAAGTCTTCCAATTCCAAATATAAGTATGTGCATGTATGCAGCATAGGTATGCACCTTTCTATGTATAAAAATAAATACTACAAAACATTGAAAAACTGGTAATTTTAGGAAAATGTAATATTCATTTGTAGCTCCCATGATCTGTAAGACACCCTATTTTAAAGTAGTCTCAGCATGGCACTTCTTGGGCTTTGTAAGTCAGGCCCTACAGCTGTAGCAGTACAGATTACACACATTTCTGGAGGACAGGTCTAACACCAGCAATCAAGACAGTGGCTTTATCTTCTAAATTCTAAAGCTAATTACTACACGGGATAACTTTTTTTAGTTACATATAAGCAAAAGTTTTCTCATCCTCCTATGATTTAAAAGCATTTTTTATTTCGTTTTAAGAACTGCCTGAAAGGAAAAGATTTATATTTAGCACAAGAACACTTGGCTCTGTTTAGCGGAGTCCAGCATTGTAACAAACCTTGGATGAGTATTTAGCTGATAACACTCATGGGAGATGTTTCAGCTGGATCTTTGTCAGCTTGAGTGATGCAGAGACCTGAATGGCCCCAAGTCATCTACCCTGCTTGTCCAAGGTTCATATGAAACAAGTGGTGTTCAAAGACTGTGATCACAGATATGCTCAAGTGGAGCTAAATTTGCAACTGCTTTGTGTGCCTCAAGTGGCGTGTAAGATTGAAATCTATGAATTCAGACAATAAAGGCAGCTTACCTGCTAATGCCCAGTAGGCTGTACCCACACACTCATTCAGTAGAACAAAGGCTACCAGTGACATCCCGCCATTCATCATCCCTACCAAGAATCGGGAAACGGCAAAGAATTCATACGAGGGTGAGAATCCGTTTGCAATGGCAAACAAGATATCGAGTGCACAACCTGGAAAATAAGGCAATAAGTTTCACTTTAGAAGGGTACCTAAAGAAATAGAAGCATTTACTGGAATCTTGATGCCCACTGGCATGTGTCCTAAGACATCGCAGTCAAAACCACCACCACAGGTTTGGAAAGAAATTTAAATACCTAGAGTCAATATCAAAAAGGAATGGACACAGAAGGAGTGGTTTTTTGATACATAGTTTGCAGTTTAAACATTTAAATTCAGTTCATAGCAGACAATTTTTTTAGACACTAAGAACCATTGTCTGATTTCTGTTAAAGATGGCTTTATCCCTGATACAGAAGCCACAGGTTAAATATATGACCAAATATCTCTCCTCATTTTTAGAGAGCAGTGTGTAGAAACCAAAGAAGAGAAATATTGCTTGAGGACAATACATGGTGGGTTTGCATGCAGAGCAGGCCCACCTTTATGTGCTTTGAATGAGGGCTGTTCCTTAAAAGAAAAACAAAAAGCATAAAACATTTCTCTAAACTCTGCATGTTCATCCACTGACACACAACTTTATACATACACAAAACATGCAGTTTCAAATGTTGTTTGATCCAGGGACAGTTAGAAAGCTTATGAGCTTCAAAACAGTATGAGGATCACAAATACATAAAAATTAAATCATGCAGACAGGGGATAAAAGGTGCAATGAATTACTAACAGGTTATACAGGTAAGAATGCTGTTACAAAATTACTAAAAATACTAATTGCAACTTGCAGAGATCCCGCGAGCATGGGAACATTGCATGAGTGAAAGCCTTTATGGCACGACTCACAAACCCAGAACACCTCGCAGAAATTCAAATGGTGACTGAACAGTGAAACATTAATTCCTTGTCTCAACTTTTATGGCACATGTATATTGGAATGGCAAAACAAACAAACAAAATCACAGCACATGATTTACAGCTGCATATCAAGCTCTCAGCAGAAACTGATCTGCAGGGACAGGACACCTTCATGTCATTCATTTTGTCAAGGGGTTACCTGTGAGATAGACTTTCTTCCTCCCGAAGCGATCGGACAGCTGGCCAAAGGAGATGGCTCCAACAAACACACCACTGAAGTAGAAAGAGCTGGCAGCACTGACTTTGTACGATGCATTGCCAATTAAAAACCACTGGATGGAGGGGGAAGAAAAAAACAGAAACAACAAACCAGCAAAAAAGTAAATTAATCAGGATCCGAACAGCTCACCAACAGCTAATAGCAGGAGGGGATGTTACACATTTTAAACAAGATCAAACTCTTCATAAATCTCCTAAGTATCACATTCAGTAAATCACCAGTCCCCACTGCTGTATCCCGAACTTACCACAGAATACTAACAATTGCAGTTCTCCCAAACCAAATGCAGTCTTTGATTCTGAAATCAAGAACAGATTCCTTGCAATACTCAGTTTTTGCAGCTTTCTCCCACTTTCCCTTTTTCTGCCTCCTTTCACATAAAGCTGTTAACCTAAATAGACTCAGTTCTACCTATTGACATGTGGCTCTGCAGTGTGTAAAACACATACTGTAAAAAAGTAGTTGTGGTTTATGTCTGAAGATACTCCTGCACATGCTCCTCTTTATGAACTGTCTTGTCCCTGAGCAGTGCGTTGGTACCATTAGACAGGTTAGTTAGGTTTTCTGTATACACTCATCTTTTTTATAGTGTACTTCATCATTTCCAGTTCTTCTCAATTCCAAATACAAAGCTGATCTTGAAATGTTTGATTCTTAGACTTACTGTCTCAAGTTGAACCTGACAAAATTCTTTGCCCCACAGAAGTGAAGAATGAAAATATGCCATGCTCTCAATGTTCAAAAGTTATTTCCTTTTGTATTCCAAACACTCCGCATCTTCTGTTCTTTTCTTTTTCTATTCCTCTTGCACCTTGAGATAATGTTTCCTTTTAGTGACAACCAACGCTTCCTCCTGTGCTGGTAAGCTGGTGATTATGTCATTATCCCTGCAATAACTCTCTAATCTTCTCCTCATAATCTCCTCTTCCTCTACCAAAATCTCATTAAATATCCTTTCTAGCAAAGCTTATATTATTTCAAAGCTCAGTTATAAACTACCTCATCATGATAACAGAGCTATGCAATTAAACCTCACAAAGATTAGGATGCTAACAAAACATCCTTCATAAGCTCCAGGAAAATAACTTGCTTACTTTCTATATCTGCTTCATTTGAATTGTTACTTTAACAGGGAGGTGGTGAGTGATAATAGTAGGAAATGTGCCCTTAAGTGTCAAGACCGACAAAATTCAACTGGAATCAACGACATGACCATAAATCAGCTTTTGAAGCTTCTACAGACTTTAAAAACAATTCCCAGGAAAATACATTTGTAGAATAATTGCATATGAGATTAATTTTATCCTGAAATAACATGGTCAGTTAGTTTTAAAACAGCTACAAGATTCATGCAATAACTTTTGGTATAAAAAATTAAAAAGCTGCCAACATGAAAACTGTTGACATGAGATGCTTTCTGAATCATTCAGGGATTATGGGATACCTTGATTGCATAGCAAAATTTGTTCTCAAAATTCACCTCAATGTCTAAGCCCTTTAGAGAGCTCACAGCTTTTCTCTTCTTCATAAAACCATGCTACAGGTATGGTTATTCACAAATCAAGCTTTTTACATCATAATATTTTTCAGAGTAAATTTGTAATGGTCATGTTATCAGTGATGCCACAAGGTTAAGCGATGACATACCCTCTTTAAATACGTAGGGAAAAAACTTCTTTACAATCAATCATGAAATTAGATTAATAATGAATTAGTGGTGAAATATTCTCCAGATATGTATGTTCTCTCTCAAAATGTTTGACTTTGCACATAACCTCTAAATATACCAAATATTCAGCGAACAAATTCATTAAAACTGTATTTCAATAGAGGGAAACAGAAGAGTTAAGAAGATTTTATTCAAATGAGCCTCTACTGAAACATGCTAAAGAATTGGAAAGCAGAATCTACACTTTCTATACCACCCCAGGTTGGGGGGTTTTGTTTGTTTTGGTTGGGGAGCTTTTTTTTAGGGTTTTTTATTGCTCAAGCAGGCTTTGTTCTTTACCTGTATTTCTTATTTATGCAACCAAAATGTATAAATACCTGTATAAAATCTATGTCATATGCTAGGCTATTCAAGCATGTCTGACTTGTCAAGTTTAAGAGAGTAAAAGATTCTTGGGCAAGTTAAAAAAAAAAAAAAAAGAAAAACCCCAGAGAAAATTCAGAAACTTACTGAGTTTTAAATAATGTTTAAAAAATCAACCATCCATTAAAACTTTAATTTAAATGGTATCATAAGTACTCATATCCTCTTTATTGCCAGAATAAGAAGCAATGCCTTTTGTACACAATGGCTTGGTACTATTCCAAAGCTGGCCATTTTTATTAATACGCTCCTAACCAATAAACTGCTTTACAGGAGTAATCTGGATAGCACTAATACCTCTGGACAACAGCCATGAACTATCAAGCGGAGCTACACTGGACTGCACAGTTCAGCTCTACATTCAGGCCTTGTAACCAATGCACTCAGGGCTCTTGTAAAGAACAATTTGACATTAACAGATACTGACAGACCCAGGAAGGGCAGGTGTTGCACACATCAATGCAGAGTCTGGAATCATTCCTGTAGGGACTGTGGCTAGACCATGAAAGAAATCACTTAAAAAACACAGAGGCCGTGCCAACAAAGCCAGAGCTTGTTTTGGAATAGAATGTCAGGGAGCTGTTTTGTCCACCTGACTCCCCACTGCCCATGCTCTTGTATCTGGAGTTAGAAAGACTGCAGGAGCCACTTCCTCTCCAGTTCCTCCAGTGCTTGCTAACTGCATGATGGATGCACTACACGCACTGGAGCTCAGCATGGGGATGGCCAGAAAGAGCTCAGAGTCCATAAAGGATTTTGAGCAGATTAGTAAAATCAGTGTCGTGACACCAGCCCAAATGTGGAACCAGGCTGCAGGATGCAACATGTAACCTCCACACAGAAAAGATGGGAAGTTTTGGAGCAGAACGCTGGTCAAGATCTGCATAGCAATATAAAGCCAGCTTTTGTTGCCAGTAAAGACATAAGCACATTACCTGTGCTCTAACTGGAGGTAGCACATTTCATTTGCTAATCAAAACATTCATTAGTATGCAGGAAAAAAGCAGTACAAGGAGACCCCCAAAACCACCTCAGTAAGATTTAATACCCCCACATGAGGCTGCAAAACACATTTCAGACTCACCTCAGAGACTATGGAAGTGAAGCTGCTGCCAAAGTGTATGTGCTTATGCACCTCGCTGCCATTGGCAGTCAGAAGCCATTCGCCAAAAGCTCTCTGCTCGCCCACTGAATGGTTGCCATGGCTCTGATTAGCTGAGAGCGCTTGGAGATCCCAGTGGTAGGGAGGAGTCGCACCCACCAATGCGATGAGGATGGCTTCAGTGGCCACGTAGAGCTGGCATGAGAGACAAAAAACACCAGAGATGCTCAGCTTGAATCCAAGCAATGTCTCCTCCACAGCTGGATTGAATCAGTATTAAAAATATTCCTATTTTTATATTTGCCTTCTATGACTATGAAATGTCATCTATAGCCCCTGTCTACCAAACAGCACGCACTGAAGAACCACAACTTTAACAAAGTGCTTCTTGCCCTTTTTATGTGTTGGATAGGTGAGAGAAAAGAAGTTCCCCTCCTGATACCTTTCCCTCAGTCAGACAGCTGCAAACTCCCACCCATAGCAGGTACAGATCATGGATGGAGGAAGAGTTATTAGATGTACTAAGGAGAAGAAAACCCCTAGTCTTTAATGCAAGTATATTATTCTTATATCCTCTCCTTCCACCTGTGTTGTTCACTAATCTAATTTGGTATTTGGACTAGATTTCCTCCTCATGGTTCCATATCTAATCTTTCCCAGTTTTGACAAAATTAATTCTTTGCTGGCTTTCTGCCTTCTGTGGACCTATTTTACTCTTAGAAGAGACAGAGACAACCATGAGAACACACACATGCATTTTTTATATACTTACATATTTACAGATACACACAAGGTCTAAATAGTGGTCAGCAGTCACTTTTGTTTAGGAAAGAATAAACAAAGGCTGCTTCACAAATAATTCACAAAACTGGGAGAACCATAGGTACAAAAAAAGAAGCCAGAGGATCTTTGAATTCTGATGCAAGCAACACCAGACAATACTGCCCTGTTCTGGACAACAGCTGAGCAGCTGGAGTTACATTCAGATCTAAATGAGAATTATTACCAAACTAAAGCAGAGCCCTGAGTTATTACCTGAAAGCAATTTTTCCCCATCAGCTCCTCTTTGTATTCTACATGATCAACTGCTACTTTAGAGGCAGGAGGTAGTTAAGTATTTTTAAAATAATTCTCTTACCATTTTCCATTAAAATTATCAAATATCAGGAGAAATTTGGAAAAACACAGTAAACTGTTATTATTTAAGCTAAAGAACAACTTCTAGATCAACAGCAATGAAAAGTAAAAGAACTCATCTGGGAAAGAAGGCAATGACTAAGATCACATGGGAAAAGAGGTTTTAAAAAGCTAAGTGGCCATGTTGCTAGGGATGTGTGGATACAGTACTCTCAAGAACAGCTTGAAATTACTGAGAAATGAGACTTACAGGTCACGATGTGTGGTGCATCCCTCTACTCTGACTCACGCAATTATGTGTCAGGACTAAGTGATAACATCCTTGCTTTTGTCTTGTGAAATAAACATATTTTTGAAGTAGATCGAGAAAAACAAAATCCTCAAGGTGTTTGGTTTCAAGAAGGAAAACATAACACTTTTCATTTTGGCACTAGGTGAAACCAGTTCCAGAAAACTGAATAGAAAAGTAAGCGATTGCAGGCACATGGGGAAACACTACAGGGTTTTTTCAATAAAAAACCTCCAACAATCAGCCTTTAACATCCTAGTGGGTGCACACAACCAAGGATATCACAAAGAAAGAAACACTTTCAATTGATTTGTGCAATCAGCAAACCGTATGAGGATGGGGATGTGTTTTGATAGTATCGAATAGTATTGTTCTATACTCAAGTTCACTGAGTCACGGCTGACAGAAAACCCTCTTTCCTAGTGAGCACCTGCCTTGTATTTTGGGTAACAAGTACAGTAAACCCTATTAATTTCATCGAGGAAACAAAACAAAGCCCACAAAACACCCCATCAAAATTCACTGACAATCTGGAGCTCAGAATCATTTTCTAGAAGTGATTTTAAGAACATGATGAAAGAAACTCTACACTTAATTAAAAAATAAAATTTTCATTTAAGTAAGAGTTGTGCTAATGAATCTGAAGATTCCTCCCTTAAGAATTCTAAATTCTTGCACTTAACAGTAACATAGTTGTGCAGACTGGTGAACAACATAAAACAGTAACAAATCAAATCGAAATATTGCAAAACTACTGTATAAATGGCTACATTATATGCAATGTGGCAAACAAAGCTCTTAATGTTTCATTTGTTCTATAACCGAACTCAAGTCAAATATGTGTCATTTAGTGTATAGTTCCAGTTCATAAAACATTTTAATTGGCTCTATATGGATGTTAACAGTTCCCTACCAAAATCCCTGCACTGATCTGTATTAATCAAGATGAATACCAAGCACAGGGAGACAAGGCACCACCTCCCAGTCACTGATGATGAGACGCTCAGAGTTCTGCTAGTTGAGGTTTCTCCTGTTTGTTAATATTCCCTTTAGGTTAAAATTTTATAGTCTGCCTAAATTAGGAGACTGCGGTGTAAGAGAATTTATTAAAAGGCAATGCCATAATAACCTGTAAACTGTCACGTTCCCTGCTAAGTAGAAGGAATTTTAGTTAGCCAGTTAAAGCTATTTCACTAACAGATTTTGATATTAACTTAAAATTAACATTAATAGAAGTGCCTGCCATGTCTTGACCAGTTTTCCAGATGTTTGTTTTCATAACAAATTACATCCAAGAAAGATGTAGAACCTCTAATAAGACTAGCAAGGAAAGGGGAGAATGAATTAAAAGCTTCATTTGTGTGTAGTGAAAGTGAACACAAAAAATGATTTAAGAAACTCTTTTAGACCTCATAATTTACCCATTATAAAGCACAAATGAAAAAACAAAAGCAAGACTTCAATTCTAGGAAGAGGAACTTTCAACCTTTTTTAGTCAGCTCATCAGCAATTCCCAAGTAGCCTGGTCATTCTAAACAAGTATCAGCTGAAGCGCTCATTGCCGAACAAAATAATGGGTAAGACAGTAACTTCTGACCTTTCGAATACAGAAACATTAAAACTGCACCCTGAGGAAAGACGGAAATTAAGGAAGAACAATGAATGACCTTGCTCTGATAGAAGTTTTTGATAAAGGGATGGTTACAGTTCAGGATTAGACTAATTTCTTCTGAACCCATGACAAGCAGCTGAAAAGCTGGAGGGCAACCTAATTTTTGAAAATCTGATGATCTCTTCTGCTCCAAGTCATCTCTAAAGGGTGATTTGGCTTTCAATTCACATTATTTTTTCTCCTCAATAACTCCTATGTAGAAAAGCCCTACAATAAGTCTTCTTGTTGCAAAATTATTATTTGCAGCTGACAACACATTCCTCTATGAAAATATCCTTCCCTTCCTGGTGGCACAGTAAGAGAGGGAGAATACTGTAAGACAGAAGGAAAAGCTGTTGTAGTTAAAGCAAAGAATCACCGTGAGCAGAAGAGCATGACATCTCAGTTACTTACCAAGCCCAGACCCACTCTGACAGGAAATACTTCCCATGCAGAATGCAACCATTGTTGGTTATTACCTGTGACTTATCAAGGACAGAGGGGACACACATTTTGAAAGAACTTAGGGTTTCTGCAGAGTGACAGAGAAAACCTACACAGTTTAGAGTTTTTAAGTCTGAAACTGCTGACCTCCAGAATCCACAGCAAAGAGTCCAAAATCTGTCTAAAACCCTATATAACTTCATTCTGGAAATTCTTCAGCATGTACAATGAAGAAAAACACTGCATAGCAGACCACAGCTCTTAAAGCCTCGCCTCCTACAGGTTTGTGGAAAATGTCCCCTAGCTTACCCCTCCTGTTCCAAATATCCAAATGCACACCTCTCAGCTCTGTTTCATGCTCAGTGTTACTTTGGTGGGCAGTGGCAGCAGCAGGGTTTGTGGCTCCTATTCAGCCTGGGTGCCCATCAGTCAGTGACTGCTGCCATAGTGAGGCAAAGGCTGCTTTACTTTCCACGGGCAAACACCGGTGTCTGAAGAGCAAATACCTTCATTGCACAAGCTTTCTGCAACATCCCTCCAAGTGACTCCTGTGTACACACCTTTGTCTCACAGAGCCACAGGAACACAGCACCCTCACTCACATTGCAGGTTGACAGGTCTCTGAACATGAACAATGGAGTTGGAAGTGTTATTTTTCTGCCTTTAAAAACAGAAGGCATAAGGAAAGCTCATGGACTGGTAAGTTGAACCAAGGCAATACACATGAACCAAAATTTAAAAAAGCACTATTAATACTACCGCTGCTTCACTAGGAATATTCAAGGAAGTCAAACTACATAAACGTGCAATCAAGCGCCTTGGTCAACTCCTCAGTCAAATACCAGCTACATAGTTTCACCAAAAGTGCCACTCCACTCTTCTTATGAGGATAAGGACCTCGAAATGAATAAAGCAAAGAAGTGCTGTAAGCTTCTATTCCAGTTTATGAATATAATGCAAAGCAGCCCAGGAGTGGACCATCCCAATGGTATTATAGCATAACATGAAAAACAGCAACTGCTGGCAAAAAAAAAGCAGGGACTGTGGGCTGACGTATCAGGGCAGGGTTTAGTCCTGCTTCCACAAGCATGATTATTCTTTTGTCTGTGTTTCATGTTTGCCCCTCTTTCTCGGCATACTTTACAGCCTGTGTTGGCTATAAACTTATCTGAGTGACAGGCAATATTTTAAGAGATCAAAGTCCTCACCTTTGCATGACATTTTGGGACACTGCCAAGGAATACTGGGTGAGATTCTTGGTCTCAGAGAGGCAGTTCTGCTAAGACTGTAAGAAAAGCATATTCTTGGCTAAAGTATTTAACTTGGTAATTTCCTGATTACTTCCAAAGTTTTTGTTTAAGTATCCAGACCAAAAGACAATGCTGACATTTGTATAAGCTACTTTCATTTATTTATTCATTCTATGGACTTGTCTGAAGGTAACCAATTAGATCTACTCGTGTTTTGTTTACAGGGTTTTTTAAACTGAAAAATGTCCTCTGTTTACTACTATTTCAGAGCAACATGATGTTCCAGAACTGAAAAAATATATTTTTCCAGTTTCATCATGGAACTAAACCACTGATTTTCAGCTTACAGCCTACAGGCCTCATAATTCCCTGAAGTATTTCTTAAAAGTGCTCAGAAAAATAATTAAGAATTACGAACTGTTTCAGCCCTCTTAAATTTACTGTAAAAGGGCATAACCACTTCAGGAAGAAGTCTGTCAGGGGTCTACAAATTGAAAGATATTAAAGAACTCTGGTATTTATATATTTTTAAGATACCAGTAACTAAACATCACACCACAAAGTTTTGTAAGCTACACACACAGCTCTCTCCATCTCTCCTTATATGAGGATCTCAAAACCTTCATCGAGCCTTCCAAGGCAAATTCTTAACACCCTTTCACCCTGAGCCCACCATGATTAGGAAAATGACCCAGTGAACTGACTGTTTAACCAGGGTAAACTGCAAACTTAGTCAGAGATCATACTGTAAACAGACAAGACCTAGAAAACTGATGTTATTGCTCCAGAGGGACTCCAGTCCCACTGCGCTAACACTTGGAAAAAGCAAACAGGTTTTGCTTAATGCAAACAATACACAAGAAACACTATCATAAAGAAGGAGTTATATTAACTACTCCAGTTAATATAACAAAGACATTTGAGAACATAAAACTTTATCTATGCCAGAAATAAAGAGCAACTATCTCATGCAAGTGAGAAACAACTATTCGGAGTTCAATTACACACCTACTAATTCTCTCACCCAAGAGGAAAGGAATTTAGAGCCTCTAAAATGGAGATGTGTCAGTGAGGAGCGCCTTGATATTGCTAGTGGAAAAATACAGGTAATTTATTGCCTACAAAACATGGGAAGTTAGAGACTGTGAGTACACAGGGGCAGGAAAGAAGGAAGGGGAGATAATGTGTCATAATACAAATATTTTTAACCCATAGTGTTTGCTACCCAGTAGAATTATGCCTGTTAACTCCCAGGCTGCTCTTCAAGGGTGCTCAGAGGACAGATTGGCTAGATGGATTGTTGTTTGCCAGGCTGAAAGGCAAATAGCAGAAGGTGGGATTGCTTCAGCTCCCACCGAGTCCAAATATCATCCCATTGCACCAAATATTCAATGTAATAACAACTTTATTATTAATAATGTGGAAACATCTCCCCATGTTTTACCCACAGCCCACACAAAGATGGCAATCACTATTAACAGTGCCTGCAGGCACCTTCCATTCCCTGTTGTTAAAAAAGACTGCAAAAATCAAGGCATTCACCCACAGCTCCAGTGAAGAGCCCAAGTGCAAGTTCCTTCTGACAACTTCACTCCACACACCATGTAGCCACCTTTCTTTTTTTTCTAAAAAAAAAGAAAGTTGGGTTTTGGTTTGCTTTTGCATTTGTTTGTCTGTTTGTTTTTTAACAGGCAGAATACTCTGCTGCCTTCCCTCTGTTGGTAAGTCTTCAGAATGTCTGCTCTGTGCCTCTCCCAAAACTCATGCTTCTTGCACTATATCTGAGAGTTAAGGACCCCACTGCTAATATGGCGTGTCACAGGCCAGCACTGCTTTTTCAGGTTTTCTGCAAATAATGCCACGATGTCTGCATCAGCTGCATTCACGTTTTTAAGGTTATAAATGTAGTATCATTAAAGGCAGTGATTGTCTCTCTTAAGGAAATTTGTTATGGATCTGAAAGAAGGAGTAAGAGACCAAGGATTGTGGGTTAGCACCACTGAAATCAAATGTCACACATGAACGGAGAACTACCTTTTTTTCTTGAAAGATTTCCCCCACCCAGTTGAAGTAAATGGTAGGATTTGTCTTCACTTAGAAGTTCCATCAACTTTCAGATGGAAATATTCTTAACTAAATGAGTAGCAGCACATCTTTATGCATCAACAACTTACATACTCATACCCACCTCATTTATTTGTCCTCCCAAACAGGAGTATACTACACTAGAACAAGGATTTATATTCAGTGATGCAAGTACTCTAAAAGCCTTCATCATATTCACATGGGAAGCAACACCATCCTTCAGCATAAGCATGTTCTGAGTAAGATCCAATGCAAAAAAGGATGTTGGAATATGCAGATTTCCACAAGAAAAACATTTGGGTCCCTACTTTTTATGTTTGTATTCATGCCACATTTGAAACCTCTCCTCCATGGAAGTGGCTGCACATGTCTGACACACATTCTGCAACTACTTTATTGAGAATCAGAGAGACTTAAAACTCACTCTTCTCCCACATACAGAAAAAACCCCAAACATTGAGGTAACCAAACTCAAAAAAGATTACACAGAAATTCTGAAAACCTTTTTATATCTGCCACCTTGCTCACTGACCTTACAGACACTCGTATTCGAGCTGTGCCTAAGTTACAGTGCAAGTACTTTGGGTGAACACCAGATCTGTCATGATGCCCCTGGAATAACTGCAGCACACGATACCAGAGTTGTAATGCAATTTGTGAAATATTCCTCTCCTTTCTTTATTTTAAATTGTTCATTACATTTCCAATTTGTTTTGCTCTTCCTATTCAGATAAAGTCCAAATGGTATACATCATCAAGGACTGGGAATAAGTTCAATGTATGATCAATTCTGGCAGGTTCAAAGAAAAGTTTAAAAGATTCAAGCAAATGTAAGCATTAAAAGAAGATTCACTGACAAAGTATTTCATTACTGTCATTGCAACTATAGAGTGATGTCTCATGCCGCTCAGAGGTAGAGTATGTACAGGGCATAGATAAAAAATGTCAAGAAACAGTTAAGCAAGGCTACATAGGGAATCACATCTGCATCCTGTCTGAAGACAGACACTACTGCTTCTGAATTATTTCTAGTGACTTGGAATGAACCTGCTTTTACTTAAGCCACATGCCCCAGAATGTGCTTTCCCTCAAAACATTTGTGCAGATGGGATGATCAAATACCATCTTTCTGCACTGGGATATTGTAATGACAGAAGTCATACGTGATATTCTTGTCAACAGTAATGTGATGTTAGCAACACCACTGATTACAGCTGTACTGCATCACAAACAGTTTAAGGCTAAAGGTATAACTCAAGCAACTTGATGTAACTATCTTAACTGTTTTTACATCCTCCTTCCAGTTAGTAATGGGTTCCTAAGATGGATGGGAACAAACCACCCCTGGTAATTATCCATATTACTGTGCAATGCACATTACTCAACTTAAAACAAATCCTTTTTCAGCTGTGCAAACAAGAACTCCCTTTTAAATTTTATGGTGTTTTTTAAAGCCTCTCAGTAGAGGTGCAGTAAGAGCACATTTCCATTCTCAGTTTGGGCTTGGGCAATCCTGTAGCTCCAATTCACTGGCACAGGCCAGACTTGTTCAACCACATGTGCTGAACCACAAGAGACAAAGAAACTTCTTATTTTTAAGTACACTTGTATGCCCTCAAGCATCTGATCAAGGTGTGGGATTTTGTCTCACATTGCTACACACCAAACAAACACAAAAAGATTATTCTTTAATAATACTTCCGTATAATACCAAAAGGTTGCAACAACCTTTCCAGTAATTAACAGGTATCAAGTACTTTAGCTCAAAATAAATTCCTAAGTATTTTAAGAGTTATCAGCTCCCTTTGTTTCTTCCTCACTTTCTTAGATATACTAGAAATGCAAGACTAATCCAACCCTTATTTCACATCATTAGTCAATCTTCACATTCTTCAGCTAAGTCCAGTCTTTCTGTAATTCCATGTCACTTGCAATAACATTTTTCTACATTAGCTGTAGTCAGTCCATTATGAAGTTAGCAGCCATTGGTCCAGAACACACCTAAAAATCTTCCAAATTCCTATTAACTTGGTAGGGAATAGGCCAGGCATAACTTGATACAGTAACAGCTCAGCAGGTTAATGAATAACAGCAGCAGGTAGCAGAGGAGTAATAGAAATCAGGGAAGGTGAAAGAAGGAGCCCCACAAGAATTATACTTAATCTAGTCTTACACTGATAACATAGAAAAACATTTTTCTAAGTACAAGCAACCTGGAGGTTTTTGCCAGAATGTCAGGAAGCTCATTCCACATATCAAGTACCAGTTCACTCAAGTCCACTGGAAAATTGACTCATGGAAAGTCTCACCCCTACAGACAGAAGTGTTTGGTAGAGCTTGTAGACTCAAAGAAAGTCTGTGAGCTAAACTATGTAATTAGAATTCAGAGACCAGATACACTGGTGTATCACTAAGGCTACATGGCAGAAGTAGCTTATTGTAGAAATTGATATTAAAAAAAGACAACACTAGAATGAAGGAAAGTACTTATTAAGTATGAAACTCGGAGATTAGTTACATGCACAGATGAAAAAGCATAAAAGCCTATAAGGAAAGAAAGTGCACCTGCTAGGAATCTTACTGGGAAGGGAGAGCACAGAGTCTAAGCTCTGGATATTGGCAACAAAGATGAAGGAACTTGATACAGCAGACAAACATTTTTCACACATCGGTTATTCTTATCTTTAAGAATGTAGAAATATTTTTCATACCAACAGGCCAACACAAAAATATAGGCTAACTGAGGAACACATGGAAAGGGACAGGGAGACTAGCAATAAAATGGAACAATCATTGCACAGCCAGCAATATAGACTACCAGGAGTTCTCAATTTGCTGCCATACGCTGCACCTAATCCACTACAGGAGCCAACAATTACCTAGATCTACATTCTACATCACACACACAAGACACATTACTTACCTTTGGGTCCATCCTCCAAAGGTTGATGATAAACCAGACAAAAGACTAACACCAGTCGTGGAACCTGCCTTCAGTCTTGCTCTTGCACATCCCAGTGACACATTATGTAACTTGGCACCAATAAAGGAACACAAAAAGCAATCAACCACCTGAGCAGGAACCAGCTGAGTAAGTCCACATCTACTCATGAACTGAAAGGCAACCAGCATCACATCTGAACTTCTTACAGACTCCTGTGCCTGCATGATCTGAAGTAAAGAAAACCTACCAGTCAGAAGATGATACTCTCTGGTACAGTTCAAGAATTAAAGATAACATGAGAAGAAAAAAAGCAGACCTGCAAACCTGCTATCATTTCTTCTTTGGTTATTCTGAATTAGTTCCAGGATTTGAAAAGATCCTTCTGTTTACTTCTCCCATGAGAAATGCAAGTTAATCCATTAAAAACAAAACCAACACAAACATTATGGAACAGATGACCCATACTAAAAGTTCTGGAAACACAGAGCACTTGTCAGGGTTTGCAGTTCATTCCAGAACATGACCAGCACTGGAAGAAGTAACTATTACTTCCTTAATTCTTAATCTTCAGTGAACATATACATTTTCTATCCAGCTGGCCAGCAGAACAAGCCATGTCTAATTGTAAGGAATTAATCAGCTAAATCAGTATTTAAAAAAGGAGAGAAAACAGTACAAGGAAATAGAAACCTACAAAGCTTTTGCTGTTTATCATCATAACTTTGCAACCAAGTATAGAGTTCCCATCCAACAGGACTGGGCATCTGAATTTTCTCTGGTCATCTCATAAAACTTCTTAACATATCAGTCAGTCTAGGGGAAGTAGGGGTTGCCAGAAGAAGACATCTTCAGTCTCACAGCTCAAGACTTCCAGTTCTTCATTAGTGCAAAATATGGATCAGCAGAGGAGGGATGACATTTAAGTTCCCCTCTTCCTTCCTGCAACTATTAAATTTCCACAGTGGAAGTAACCCAGCACTTGTCAGCCTAGTTGAATTCATGGCAATGAAGTTTTTGATGCTAACATGGGGTAAAAAATGAGACTTCTGTCACATTCAAACCACACTTCAGTCCTGTCCCTGAGACAGTACACATATTATTCTTGTCTTCCTTCCCTGTCCTCACAGGAATATGCAAAAAGATGAAGCAAAACTGAAAAGCAACAAACATGGCTGCTGAGCACATCACTTGTTCATGCAGTCTCTGAAACTCTCTCTCCAGGGAGAGTTCGTCTCTTCTAGAGCACTAGAATAGTGTTCCCTTCTAGCACTCAACTGTTATTTTGGACTCCACTTTTATCACAAAACTTAAGCGAGTTCCAGCTTTGTATCTCACAAGCCTGACTACCCAACATGTAAGGCCTTACCCAAATACCTAGTGGAGAGACACTGCCCCTGTATTCTACGAGGTAAGTCGGGGCAAATCAAAGCGCCATAAGCAGTCATCACCTGTCAGCTGGTTACATGACAGCTTCTGCACACAGAGGTATCAGTGGTCACCTGTCACTTTATCAGCGACAATCAAGCCACACGCATCCTAGAAATTCCCAGGCTGGCCAATTAACTTTAGTTTGCACAGGATTCCCAGCAGAGCCTCTTACAGAAGTCCACGTCTCCTAGTCCCGGTCATGGAAACCTCTGTTTAACCTCAGCCAGCCCTTCATCTGACCAGCTGCTAACGTGCTCCACCAGTGACCCGAGGTGTAACCGCTCAGGCAATGCGGCACAGACAGCACCAGCTGCCTGCCCCGAATTCACTCCGCAGAACCGAGCGCTGCCTTTGGGCAGAGGTCACCTGTGTCCCAGGAGCGCAGCACGCTGCTGCAGGACAGACCCGGAGGGGAAGGCTTCTTAGTGCCACCAGCAGCCCTCAGCAGAAGCCCTCCCACACCAGCCTTCGCACCGGGCAGCACTCCCAGCAGGGACATCCACCCGACACCTCGGCAACAGCTGTCCACCGCACCCAGAGCATCCCCCTCCCGCACCGCTTTCCCCTGGCGACAGGAGCGGGAGGGAAGGGCGGCCTCTCACCTGGAGGAGCACGGCCAGCAGGACGCACAGGTACACCTGGAAAGGGCCCATCTGCCCGACCAGCGGGAACGCCTCCTCCACCTCCATCCCGCTCCCCGCCCGCCGCGCAGCTCCTTCGGGCGGCCGCCGAGCAGCGCATCCCCGGGGCNCAAGGAGCGGGCTCGGCGCTGCGGGGCCCGGGTTTGGGCTGGGGCCGCGGGGCCGGTGCGGGAGCGCTGTCAGGGCCGCAGCGCCCAGGCCCCTGCCCGGCCCCTCACAGGGAGCGGGCTCGGCGCTGCGGAGGTGCCTCCTGAGGTCACACCTGGGCACAGCTCTTGGGAAGGGGAAAGGGCACAGAGGTGTTGCCTCCGGACCCTTGGCTGGACCAGGGCAGCCACTGGCTCCGTGCTGGCGAAGTGTTCCGGGTTTTACGGCATTGTCCATGCAGCAGCTGGGCTCCCGTCGTCCAGTTTCATCCAGCAAAGCGCTGCGCGCTCAGCGGGTTTGTGCCATACCGAACAGGGCTCGCCCTGTGCCCGCGGAGCTGTGCCCACGTAGTGCACGCTGCTAAAGTTCCACCAGTTCACGGCGGACCCCAAAGTGCTGACACCTCAGCTGTGGAATATTCTGTAATGATGCTTCATAGCCTACCTACCTGCCGATAGTTCGGGGGAAAAAGCCGCACGAAAACCGAATCGGGCATAAGACTGTTATGTAGGTGCCACTAGAGGTCAGTTCTGGGCCCACACAAACCTTGGTGTTCTTGATTTAATGCCTGGTGAGGACATGCCTCTCTTTATTACACCGCTCTCCACAAAACTGTAGTTGTAGTGTATTTTATGAAAAGAATTTTGAGAGCCTTCGTTGTGAGCGTGGGGTAGAAGTTCTCACGTAGAAGTAATGGGACTGGTTTGGGAAGGAGCATGAACTCTACTGCATAGAGAAGGGAAGGGAGATAAATACAAGTGAAATAGTCATCTTGCAAAATGGCAATGAGCTTTTCATGGTCCATTTTCATTACACCTTTACAATAGAGCTCCAGGAACATGAAACAACTTAGATTGTTGAGACTTTTTTACCTAGTGGTACCGAGAAGCAGCAGCAACATCTTTATGCTTGTAGCTTTTATTGTATGAACAATAGAAAGGAAGAGAGTTGTTGTGAGCTGTGACCTTTAGGACCATGCCAAGAGCCTGGGAAATAATACCGTTTCTGTGCTGAAAAAATCTTGGCAAATCGACAATCATCAAAGCAATTTACTCTTAAAATGAAATTCACCTTTGCTCTAAGCACTTCTTTTCATATTTGAGGCTTAGTACAGATTGATTAAAGGCAAAACAGCAAAGGATTTCTGAAATGTCAGGACCTTTCTGCTGTTCACCCAACTGCACTTGTCTCATTTTATTGCTCAGCTAAGATGTGAAGGACATGTCCTTGTGTTTGGGAGCTCTGCAGTCATCTCCCCTGCATCCTTCCCACTCTTGCCAGTTCAGCCACACTCTGGCAACCGCAGCTTTATTCCAGCCTGTCCAGCCACAGGGAGCTTTACCATCAACACCCAGCTCCTCCTTGACTCTTCAGCAAAGGGGAACAGACCCTTGGGAAGGAGGTGGTGCATGGCTCCCTGTCAGGGTTGTGCTGCCTCCCAAGTTGCTGTGCCCACCCTGCATTCCCCAGGCACTTTTCATTTCTGTCTCACTTGGGACCTCCAGCACTCCTGCCTGGGGGTTTTCCTCCCGATGCTATCTGCTTGCTTATAGCCACCCAAGCTCCAGACTCTGCCTGCTATTTGGGCAGCAATTAAGAACTGTCAGCTTTCTGTATTCACCTCCATGGGGTGCTGCGTTCCAGATGATGCTTCTGCTCTGCTCCTGCCACGCCTCTGCTGAGACAACACCTCTGACTCCCACAGCTTCCAGTCCTGACTGTAGTGAAGTTACAGCCTTGGCCTTACACATATCAACACCATGCAGCAATGCTTGGAGGCTGTCCAGCTGTCATGGAGCTGTCTGCTCTTATGCTGCTTCCCAAACTGAGTCCAGCAGAGAACCATGAAGGTGATTAAGGGACTCGAGCATCTGTTGTGTGAGAAAAGGCTAAGAGCTGGGACTGTCTAGCCTAAAGCTAAGAAGGCTCAGGGAAGAGCTTCACAATGTGTGTAAATAACCTGATGGAAAGGAATGAAGAGGAGGAGCCCAGGTTCTTCTCAGTGCTGCCTTCCAATAGGACAAGAGGCAATGGGGACAAGTTAAAAAAAACTCACTGGCAATGAAAAGCCACTCTCCCAGTGGCTTTGGAAGTCAGTGGTTTTGGAAAGGATTGGGTGCAATGTGTAGAGGTTTCAGTCAACAACAGCACTCTGCTTAGCCGATGATCTGTCCTTGCTGGAGCCCTCATATCTTCCCAGAGAATTATTGTCTGTGAAGTTCATTAATGTACAATTTTTCCCCTCCTCCTCCTTATTAACAACCATGTCAAATAAGAGTACTCTTAATAATCCTGTCTGTGGGGATTTTTTCTTTTAATGAGAGCAAATCAGGCTTCTTACTCAGCCATAAATGTGGTGCCCCATAGGTTTTTCCACATCACTCCCAGCCCTCGCTCTGTTGCTACTGCTTCATAGGTTTGTTGCCATTAGAGGCTTACACATTAAATTCATCTGGGCAACCCAAAACTGAGACAGCTGTGTGGCTTCTTTTTCAGCCTTTCTGAAATAACTGTTCCAGATACATTCTGCCCTTTTCTATCTCTATGTAATGATGACCCAGAGCATTCAAAGTACTAGATATATGTAAGTTCAAAGGGATAACCGTAAGCTATGTTCATATCTGGGAAACAAACAAACAAACAAACAAACCTCATCAAAAACAAAACTGCAACAAACAAACAAAAGTGAAATCAGATATCTTAGAGCTTTAGAGCTAAAAACTCATTCTGGTTCACTGATGTTGTGTTTTCCAATTTGCTATATTCATTTGTAGTAGACTGTGATAATGGCCAGTAATTTTTCTTTGGAAACACAAGCAATAGTAGTTTTAAAAAAGACCTTAAAAAACTTTTGGTGTTCCCACCTTCTGGCTGGGGATTTCTTACCCATTCAAAGGTGTCCACACAAATTGTTGATTTTGCAGTTGGCGCAGATGAGATCTAAAGAAGATCTGTTCCTGATGGAGGAAGTTTCAGGTCATCCATGAGTGGATGTTGTGGTTAGATATGAAACTCTGTAGCCAGGCTGCTGTAGATGACAGAAGATAAGTGGGTTCAAGTGAAGGACCAACAAGTACTAACAAGTACAAAATTCCCCTGAGGTTTATCTTAAAAAGAAACACCTCTGACCATGAAAAGTCCCCTGGAGACAAATTGTTCAAAGCTGATATCTGAAGGAAATAGTTGCCCTCTCTTGTGATACTCCTGTGAAGGCATTAGCTTTTGGCCACAGCAAGAGATGGTATTTGGGCTAGAAAGGACGTTTGCAGTCCTGTTGCCACTTTTGTGATCTTGCACTTCCATCAGGTTCCCATCCCCTCATGGCCTCCACCCCCATACCTCACAGGAGGTTTCCACCACATCAGCTGAGCTGAATGGCAGAAGACTGAGGTCTGATGGCAGCAGTGAGAATGGCAGCTGTGGGAAGAGTGGGGGAAATCTCTTCCACAAGGATATAAAAGGGTTGTGGTTCATAAAACCCATTACTACTAAACAAGCCCAGGGCTAAGAAGGTCTCCTCCTTTAGGATGAAAATAAAGCAGAGGTTCTCTTGATCTCTTAGCTTCATCTGGTCCACAGCATGATGACAGGAGCAGAGGGTTGACAGTATCTGCCAGAATGCTTGCCTTTGCTGGCCCCCTGTTACGGAAAATGAAGATTTTTTTTCTAACTAGACTAATCAGCTGCTCGTTGCAGCTGGCTTACCCCATAATACTATGCAAAGCTAGCATATGGCTCATTACAATATACCCTGACTAAGTGTGCAGCCAAACAATTCACCAAGGCATTTTTGCTTCTCTGATGTGTTGTTTGCACTTTTTGCAAACAAAGCAACAAACAATTCCTTTGGAGGCACTTTTCAATTTTAGATGAGGCATGGGGATACTGAATTTCTGTCTGAACTGTGAATGATGTTAAAAGCTGATTCCCTATCCCTTCCTAGATGGACAGTTGTCTGTCGCAAAACAGATCCAGTTCAGACAGAGAAGTCTGAGAAATCTGAGCTTGCTCACATATCATGTATCTCTGGCAGTGGATAGTTGCTCTCAGGATGTCTCCCCTGGTCATGCCCCAAAGTGCACATGTGTGACCAACACCTTCTTGACCAGCAGCCTCTGTAATTCTCAATCCTGCTCAGTTTCCCATCACTCGGACACTGCCTGCAGTGTCCCTCCTGGGGTGGCAGCTCTGCTTTCAACACAAACACTGTCAGGGGTTTCAGGTTGAGCAAAAGAGTTTATGAAGCACACCTCTGTGCTTAAACATACTGAAATCTTAGACATTAAAAAAAAAAAAAAAGAAAGAAAAAACAAGATAAAACAGGGTAGCCTTAAGAAGCAGAATTGGTCTCTGTGGCCTCCCAGCCGTGGCTGGGACAGAGATAACAATGTTGAACATAAGGGTGACTCCTTGTACCTCTAAATGGCTCTCTTGAACAGTTGAGCCACACTGCCTTTGAGAGAACCCATGTGTTCTCTGTACGCTCTTTTTTTTCCAAGCAGTCATCATTTGGCTGCAGTACTGCTCATAATCTTGACATTTACACCATTCATTCTCTGCCATATCACCAGCATGCAAAAGACTTGTTTGGACCATGTCTCTTGCTCTGGAGACTGGTGAAGATCCCACTGAAGTAAGCAGAAGCACTTACAGGTGGTTTGTCTGGCAGAGGTTGTCTGGCAGAGGCAACAGCACTCTGGATTTGGAGGCAGAGGGGGCATTCAGCAAGTGATAGCTTTTTCACAATTCCTTCAAAATGCAAAAAGTAAGGATAACTTCATGGATTTCAGCAGCTATTTCTATCCCAGGTGTCCCATGTAGTGCAATAGTGGTATTCTGCTCAGTATGTTTGACCCCC